>JANSVA010000006.1:34621609-34664329 GCA_025504915.1 Erythroxylum reticulatum | reverse complement strand
CCATGTGAAGTATTGTAGTGATTTTTCGTAGCTCACCCTTATCGTAGGATATGTATCGGAATGACCTACGGGCGTCCCGGTGTATACCCTGCAGTAAGGGGGTGCTACACTAAAGATATTTTTCTGGTCTATGGAGGAACTGAGTTGAGAGTTCAGGGTTATTTGGATGCTAGTTTCCATTCTGATCAAGACAATAGTAGATCATAGTCAGGGTATATTTTTACTCTTTATAGTGGCGCGGTTAGTTAGAAGAGTTTCAAATAACCAACCATCGTAGATTCAACGATCGAAGCAGAGCATATTTCAGCGTCAAAGACGACAAAGGAAGCAATTTGGATCAAGAAGTTCATCACTGAACTTGGAGTGGTTCCTAGAATTGTTGAGTCATAGTATTATATTGTGACAACAACAGTGCTGTTGTGCATGCAAAAGAACCTAGGTCTCATCAATGGTCCAAACATATACTTAGGAAGTTTCACTTGATTAGGAAGATAGTGGAGCGGAAAGACATAATATTGGACCGAGTTCCCACTGAAGAGAATCTAGCAAGTAGGAGATTGTTAGTTTATGCCCTTGTAGCCAATCAATTGGATGCAAATTAATGTATGATATTATTTTGAGTTAATGAAAAGGCTTTATATATCTTTATGTATTATTTTAATTAATATTTTAGGTTTTAATACTAAAGATAAAATCCTTAGAATAATTACTTTGTAATTGAAATTATGATAAGATCATAATTATGAGATTCAATTTACACTTATGTGTTATTCCTAAATGTTCCTAGTTGTAAGTTTCATTAAGATTGGATATTATTAAAACGGTAAACCTAGCACAAATTATGTTTCTTTCTTATAAAAAAAGTAATTGATCTCATAAATTAAAGTATAGTGATACTTACACTAATGTGTGGGTGATTATTAGAGAATAAGTTACTAAACTGACCCGATTATAAGAATTTTGGATGGAATATTACTTATGTGTCTATGGATTATCTCATAATGATGGTTGTATAATTAATTCTCAGACTTGAGATTACCAAGGTATCTAGTGTGGGAATTATTGTGTTTTGATACTACTTATGAATCGTCCTAGGATAATTCAGTCGGTAGTAATTGGATACAGAATAAACTATATGTAGATAGTTAAGTAAGTCATCGTCACTCTACAGTAATTAGACAGAATATTCTACTGTTCTTTTTTTTGGTAGGTCAGTAAATTTATAAATAAATAAAAGTATGTACAATCTAGAGATTGGTGAAGATGCCAATCTCTTATCTATATCGAAAGAAACCTAACATGTGAGCATGAGGGACCCTATAATTGTTCCCCATGACTATACAACCATAACAGCAACCTAAACCATATCTACCAACAAGATGATCATAACAAGGATCACCTTACTAATAATACAATTATTCCTTACAGCAATTCCTACAACATAAAACTAATCAAGACTACCTGCTAACCCATCATTAGAGAACTCCACATTAGGTTAGAATTCATCTCATTTCCAGATCAAATTGTCATCTTGTTTGTAAAGAATTACCGAAGTGATGAGGAAGGAGAGATAGTTCAACTCTCCATTCAACTTCCTTTGTATATTCAATTTAGCCTTCTAGCTTTTAAGACACCAATCAGGAGTTAGGAGCTCTCCTACTGTTGAGTTGCCAAAGGAGTGAAACCTTAAAGCTTATGACACCTTCTACTGTTCTTGATTAGTAATGATTTATAAAGTTTTCTAGCCAGAATGAATTGATATTTGAAAATGAGTTTTCAAATTTCAATAATAAATTAATTACTAATTAATGAGAACGAACATGATTAGATGATAAGAGTAGACATTGCATCCATACTCTGTCCATTTAGAATATTGAATAACGAAAGAATTAAATTATACATTATAGTTATGCATTGATAGATTAAGTCAATTATTTTGACATTCCTTATATTTAAGTAATCATGACATGTTGTTAGACGTCAATTATAATTATGATTATGAATTATTTAATTGAAGAATTAAAGATAAATTAAAAGAAGTTTTAATTTATCTGATTCTAATTGTGAATTAGAATTATAATTTATAATCATTGTCAATTTATTAGGAACCTAATGGGTCACACATCAAAGAGCAATTTGTAAAAGAAAAAATCAATTTAATTAAATTGAACTTAATTATAAAGTTTGCGAAACTTTGAGGATCAAATATGAGATATTTGATTTTATTAAAATTAAATTAATTTGAATTTGAATTTGAATTTTATTATAATTAAAGAGATTTAATTTTAATAAAAAGCTCTTACGATTTTTTAGGAAAAGCTTTTTGGAAGCTAACACTTTTTGTATTCTTCCTCTCAAATCAGTTTGAGAATTGCTCTGTAGATACCATCAGAGGCTAGATACTTGAACAGCTCGTAATTGGTCAATCGGAAAAAGTTTAAAAAAATTTTTCAACAGAAAGACAAACAAGGTACGATTTCTAAATCATTTTATATTTTATTCAATTTCATTCGATTATCAAAATCCGCTCGAAATCTATAAAATTTTTATTTTTTGTTACCGTGATTTGATCAAAGTTAAATTCTATCAATTATTTCTTCCCTCCACGCTAGGAAAGGTATTTTGGTGTAGCAGAGGAATTTAGGGGCATATTTTGACAATACCGACTTTCGTTCGATACGGAGAAACGTTTCGTAAGATTCCCTTTCACCTTATTGTTCAGGCCTTCTTTACTCCCATAGATGTTTGTTGCCATCTCTTCATCAATGCTATAAGACCAGTATCATTCAATCCTGCAGTTGTTTTAACAGTGTGGTAATATCATATTTAAAACAAAACCCTTATTCCTTTCTTCCTGAGGTTTCACTTTCACCTTCTTTGTCGTTTCCAAGCAAGAAATGATTTCAAATTGCTATTCCTAAAATCGACATCAGTTATTCAAACAAGCTTCTACCTTTCAAATTCGTTGCGGAAAACCCATTTTTGTTTCTGGAACAACCAAGTTACTCATTTGGTTTCAATATTTCTTATTTTAATTTTATCGAAAAGGTCTCACAAGTAAATGATCAATGCATAACTTCCAGCTTTCCCCTGATCAAAATGGCGATTTGAGTTTATTAGAGGATGAACGGCTTGTTTTTCTTGCTGAATAAGATCCATCTTTAACCTTATGATTCTGTGCTTTTGGCTTCCACGAAGAACCCTCGCCTGCTTATAGATAGTGCCAGTTAATTCTTTTGAATGTTATATTGAAGAAGTTTATGATGAGTAAATTACCTGGATTCTTCGTGTTCTTGTATAAAAATCTCTTGGTCAATTTACTTGCATGCGACGTTTTAGTCTTGGCCTCCTTTTTGTATCCATCTTTTACTCCAGAAATTTCATATTCTTCAAGTGAACATATGGCAAATGCAGTTGCTGCAATAGCAGTAGAGGAAATGGATTCTTGATCTTCGTTCATAGGTTTGAAAAGCTTTGTCCGAATCCAGTTCATGTTCTGTCCTAGCGTGTTTTGCAGTTCGAGTTATCAGTGACCTTTGCTTCAAAGGTTGGGCGCAGTAACAAGAAAAATAAGGGAACAAAAGCTCTTCAAATCAATAAAAGGGCGTACCTATAATAGCTTGAATACTGATTCTTAGTCAAGAAATTCTGCAATTAAGTTACTAACTCCGAGAGAGAGTGTTGTTGAACTGATAAACCTTTTCTGTTGGTTTTAGACTCCACCTGGATAGCTTGTACTGATGAAAATAAAAGATAAATTTCACTGATGTCATGTACTCTTCAATTTCCCAAAGCTAAAACTGTGGAATCCATTAAAAAAATTGCTCTCTTAAAGTATATTAAACTTCCGTAAAAGATAGAAATAAGAAATCAGGGATATCAATTACCTCCTCTGCAACTCTGCCTCACTAAGCTTCCTTTCTTCTCTCATCTATCGCTTCTGCCTGCTTTGCTGTTTTCATAGAAGAACATGCTCAAGCTAAAGGTAACTAGCGCAGCTGTATGGAGATCTGGCAATAACGTTGGAGTACATATATTGATCTAAGACATGTCGCTACTTCCTGTTCTACTGCTAGAGATTCTGACCTTTATTTCTCTAATGTACACAATCCATCAGCATTGTTGACTTCTTGGGCATGCTTAGTAAAAAGTGAAATTTATTCCCTAACGTTTGTTTGTACATTGCAAAAGAGCTGAGCAAAAAGTGAAACTTATTCCCTCAAGTTTGTTTGTGCATTGCAAAAGACTAGTGAATCGTCAGCTGTTAAGGAACTTATTCTGATTCCTGTTCTACCTCTTGCAGCTATTCCTTATCCCAGGTCCCTCTTTCAGGAGAGGGAGGCTGTAAAGCTTGCATCGCATATGAAAATCACCATCCCACCACCAAGTTACAGTAACTAGTCCGATGTGAAGTGGGTTAACTCATTAACTTGACATGCCGTACCTTTCAACTTAAAGCATAATTGATTTGGTCATTTTCATACAATAGCCACTTTTTTGTTTGATTATTGCTGAGAACTTCGACCTTTCAATTTTTACTAATGTATAGAGGTTGCAGTTCAAAACTTTCTCTATGGAGCATATCAGTGTTTATTTCCATACCTGTTAAAGCTTGAACTCTCCGCAATTATATCTTTCAAACTATCCAACTATAGGCGAACAAAAGACCCTGCATCCCTGAAATTTATCTGGAATAAAAAGTCATTAGTCTTTTAGTTGATTTTGCATGAGTTCAATTCTATTTTTATTGTTGTCAAATACGAAATCCAAGTCTATAGGATTAGTTGGCAATGTGAGGTCTATCATATCAAGTTGAGTCAACTTAATTGTGTTAACATAGCAAACTGTGTGTTTAAATTTTCTTGTATTTAAAATTTTATAGGTCTTGTTTTCATTAGAATATATCCATCTTTACAAATTATATTTGGTAGCAAAACATATTTCTTAAAGAACTTACGACATTTTAAGTATTGATTGTGATGTATGTCTCCGATCAAAACTATGCTAAATATCATTAGACAAGTGTATATATTGTTCTTATAATATAATTTCGATGAATACGAGTGTGGATACTATGAGGATTACAAGTTTTAGTACTAATTGTGTTTTTATTATTTAATATAACAAAATGAATGGTTGAATTAAAAGAAATATTAACAAAACTAAATTACTAATTTAAGATACCAATCCAAAATAATGAATATGGCTTAAGCAATTCATAGATAAACAAGATTCAGATGTAAAATCACCCTAGAATCTTTCTAAAGTTAGATTTATCTTATTTCAATAATTAACTTTAGTTTTTCAGATTGATAGAAATTTCAAAGCTACAACCATATTCTTTCTCAAGAAATACAACCCTTATTCTTAAGTTAATTGATTGAAATCTCTAATGAAAACTTCTAAGAATGCATGAACTTGATTTGTTAATTTTCATGGTGGATGTAACTTTAATCTAAAAGATTTATATGGACATAGCTCTACGATTCTATACAACTCTTATTATTTATGTTATGATCTACTCATACATATGATTTCTCAACCCTACATATGAAATTTAAAATTAAATCAAAATACTAGTATGTTTCAATTTAAATACAATAAGTAATCATAAATATCACAATAAAACTTTGGTCTTTCATTAAATAAAAAATCAATCCAAAACAGTAATTATAAGATATATACATCTAGATCTATCATAATTTGGTTCATGCAAGATAAAAGGAACCGCTAATAATCAAGAAAGAAAACAAGATAAAAGAAAGCATTCTCATTGATCTTTAAATTTTGTTTTTCTTTAGTTAAATCTTGATGGAATTCCTTTTTTTCCTCTAAAGTAAATTTGTTCTCATCTTAAGGCTCCTAATGATTACTTTCATTTTTCCAATTTCTACCCAAAGCTTTTTATGTTCTCATAAAATCATAATCAATTTAGGTACAATACAAACTCATATCGGTCTCGTATTCTTCATAGATGTAAAAAACTTGATTTATATAAAAAATTAACATCGACATAGATCACAAACATAAGTCCATATTGCATCCATGTTGACTTAGTAACTCCTTTGTCATGCAATCAAAGGGTTCATCTAGGGAATACGAGTTTGAAGGTTATGAACACAGGTTCGTGATTATGTTTTATTGTCTAAAACATAAGATGGATAAGTAGCCTACATGGGACAAAACACAGTAACTCCATAAGAAATAGAATGGATAAATGGCCTAAATAGGAAGAATACGATAATGTGTTTGAATCATGTTTTAAATATGGGTCTATATTCAACCTATGTTCATCCAAAATCATACGAAAACTTCTCCAACTTAAATCAACTTGCCTGAATTTATTGCTTCTTTATTAGGGAGATAAAATAAGGTCTAAAAATAAAATATATGCCACATTGAGTACCAAATTATATAAATTCATCAAAGTTCAAGTAAAATACTTTTAAATAATGTTAAAAACATAACCTAATTAAAACTTACCTAATTCTCCCAATCTTTAAGCAAATCAATTATCATCACTCTTAAACTTAAATAGGTAACAAATCTAAGAAATAATTAAGCAAATTATTCACATCAATCAAGATTCTCCATTATTTATTCAATTACAAAGTTTGTGAAATTGTAGAGCATTTAGCTACTTGTATAAAGTTATAAATCAATTTAATTTGCTCCATAATCCTTTAAATTTTATCCCAATCAACAAATTCAACCTAATACATAAAATGAACATAAATGAGAATGATGCTTTAGCTTTTAAATATTTTCATATTGTTTAATTGTAGAAAAGTAAAAACTGATTTTATATTAACATAAGAACATTTTTAAGGCTTGTTTGAAATTTTACATAAACTTTTGACATGAGAATAAACACTTTTAACCTTTTGACATGAGAATAAACACTTTGTAATAAATACTCCCGATTACTCATTTAGATAATTGTTTTAATTGACTACTAGTACTACTCTTTAACTTCAACCTTTTTATTTGGTTTGAAGTTAACATACTGAATTTATGTATGCTCACTTATTCACACGTTATCTCCTTTTGCTTTTTTTTTTTTAACTTGCATGCTAAAAATACTTTAAAATTTTCATTTATAGTTTAATTACATATGCAAATTATACAAAAAGAAAGTATCATGATACAAAGCAATTATCTATTTTCAAAATTAATAAAGTAATCCAAATTAACTTAATAATTAATACTCATGATAAATTGGCTAACACGAATGAAATCATAATAACAACCAAACTTATAATGAATTATTTCGATCAATTTTCTTTTAGAGTTAAATTTTTTTCAAAGTTATTCCATATTAAGTTAATTATAACAAAATTGATAAGCTTAGCAAATTAACTCCCTCCTTCACATTTGAATTGTATATTGTCCTCAATATATATGATATACATGAATAACAAAAAACTAGAAAATAAAAGGAAAAGAGGGAAATTAAATTAACTAGTAATATCCTGATAATAAAAAGTTTTATAGTTGTAGTCTAAAAGTATAAAGTGACATTTTTTATCACAATCTAAAAATAAAAAATATCAAAGTATTCTTGAATCTATGAGTTTAAGTTACTTTTAATTTAAAATACACATAATAAAATTTAAGTAATGTAAAAACATACTAAAAATTAATGCTAAATATTCTTAAACCTACTAAATTGAAATAAAAACACTTAAATGCTTGGGTTGCCCCCCTAAAAATCACTTTTTATGAGTCTTATAACTAAACTTCTTACTCAAACTCTTTACCTTGAAGGCCCTTCAAATGAAGGCTTGATTCTCCTCTTCTTCAATTTCTCAATCTCCTTAAAACACATGGCTCATTAGCTTCCAAGCATGTCACATGCTCCATTATAATAGGGTTATTCATCTCCCCTTCTTCTGCTTGCATGATAGAAGTATCCAATGGATCTTTTGTAATTATTTCCTGTATAATCTGAGAAACTTTAGTATCAATCATATCTATAAAGAAACAAGTATTTTCTTTAGTATCATCTGTGTAGAGATGTCTTATAACTTTAATGAACTTAAAAGTTACTTCCTTATTCCCTACCTTTAATATTAACTTTCCCTCATAAACATCTATCATAGTTTGATGAGTAGTTAGGAAAGGTCATCTTATGAACATAAAAACCAACTAAAAAATCAACAAGGAGGACAAGTTTGTTAACCTTAACTAAAACATCATCTATAATACCCTAAAGATCCTTAATTGACCTACCTACAACTTGTATACTAATCTCAATTGGTTTAGGTACTCACAAATATAACTTTTTAAGCATGTCATATAGCATCAAATCAGTACTATTTCCTAAGTCTACTAAGATATTTTCAGTCAACAAACTACCAATATTACAAGAAATAGTGAAACTCTCTAATCTTTGATTTTTTAGACTAGCTTGTTTTACAAAATAGCCAAACACTCCTCATTTAATGTCACAATTTATAATTCCTCAAGCTTATTCTTATTAGAAAGGAGATTCTTTAACTATTTAGCATACTTTGATTATTTGAGAAAGGGATTCAATAAAAGATATGTTAATATGTTTTTTTAAATGAAATATTCATTATGCATCCAAGTATGTACAAGTACAATGACAAGAACTAGCAACTAGAGAAACAAGTACAACTCAACCATTACAGAGTTAGTCAATACATTTCCATCTACAAAATTACAACATTTTCAATTTAGGATTAGACACCATCTTCTTCTAATTGCTACATTCATCATCTTAGCTAATACATTTCCATCTACAAAATTACAACATTTTCAGTTTAGGATTAGACAACATCTTCTTCTGATTACAACATTCATCATCTTTAAAACTTGGACTTGTAAAATAAAATTTCCCTTATCTAGCATTATAACTTGTGAGCTAGCTCATATTTGTCCATTTTAGAACTATTGAACAACATCTTGTTTCTTTCTCTCCAAATTGAATAAAATGAGCAAGGTATAACAAGACTAATGTCAAGAGAATCTTCTCCTTTCCTTCTGAAAACTTTATCAGCTTATGTAAGTACATTGAGCCACTCTTGGTAAGGACATTGCAACCCCATTATATGTAACATCATATTCCAAATAACTCTTGTATAATCACATTGAAAGAACAGATGATTGATTGACTCATAGTGAAAATTGCATAGCATGCATAATTGATCTATGACTCCAATCAATCTATCCTTAGTCTTCAGTCTATGCCTTGCAGCAAGTCAAGCAATGATGCCTTAGGCATACAAGCTCCTTTCCAAACAATTTTGAACCAATCAACTTTAGGATGCTATTGAGTAATGGCTTTAAGGTAACTTTGATTAGTGAACTCTTTTCTTTTATTAGGCAGGTAACTTTGATTAGTGAACTCTTTTCTTTTATTAGGCAAATAGTGAAAACTATCTCCTTTTAAAGAGTTAGGGGAATATTTAGGAAGGTGTGATCTAACTCTTTTACTGCCCCTGAAATCAATAAACCAATTATTTTGCTGAATTATCTCTTTGACCTGAGACTAAATAGGTATTCTTATGATAAAGAGGAAAACCTCCTCTCTTAGAATTAAAGGGCTTTGTAATGACCAATTATCAAACTAAAACCAACTTAAATAACCATTCCCTATATGAGTTTTAATGAGAGGATATATGATCAACCTCTTTCTAAGCCTACGAATTTAGTACCAAGAGTATTCTTTCCTCTCATTAATCTGCCAAATGATAACATGCTTGAGATAAAATTCATTAATCCACTTAGACTAAAGGGATTCTTTATCAATGAAAAATCTCTAAATTCTTTTAACTCCTAGTAAGGTTTGACTCCTCTGTAGTGAAGTAAGCCCTAAACCCTTTCTTTTTTACTCCAATAAAGTTGATCCCATTTGATTTTAACCCCTCTGAAATTATCATAATTACCAGTCTATAAGAAGTTTTTAATAAATTTCACGACCTCCTTATTGATCCTTCTATTTAGGAATAAATGGAAACTCTAAAGAATGTGAAGACTCCTCAACAAAAAATTAATGAGAGCAAATCTACCAGTATAAGGGAAAGACTTATTTTGTCAGGAGTTAATTCTCTTTCTATATCTTTCCAAAAAAGGAAGACAATCTTAGTAACTTAACTTTTTGGAAGAGATAAGAACCCCCAGATAGTTAAAAGATAATGAGTGCACATTCAACCGTGTCCACATCCTCAAACTATAGATTTCACATTAGATGATACATATATAATACTCTTATGCAAGTTGATACCAATACCTGGGACCTACAAAACACTAGAGGTATGGGATTCTTGGTTGGTACTAATTGACCACTTCCTTCTTTAACTCTTCCTTTTTCTTTTTCTCCTCCTCCTTATCCTTCTTTTCTTCTATAATAGCCTTTTTCTTTTCAATTGTCTACTCCTTTTCACTCTTTAATTTCACTGCATTCACCTGCTCCATCAAGTTTGGTTTGGTATTGCTAAACGATGTACTTAGCTACTTTTTAGAGACAAGTTTAACAAGCTCTCCAATTTGAATTTCCAAGTTGTAGAGGAAGCTTTTTAGTTTTGAAGAGATGCTTCAATATTTTATAAGCGAGCCTTATATGTAGTAATGAATTTTGCTGTAAGCCCCCTAAGACTTGACTTCCCTGCTTATAGTTTTTATTACTAAAATTTGGTTTGAGGAACTTATCTATACTATCCTTGATTATCTCATAAAAATATTAAGTAAAATTTAAGTGTTATAAAGGTTATTTTAAGATTGATTCCATGTAAAATAACTTATTCAATTGACTTGTGTAAGGGTGATGACAATCATCATTAGAGTGTTTACCATCATAAAATAATGCATCTCATCACTTGTTCTAATTGATCTTCCAAACTCATACAATTGATCATCTTACTTAAAGCTTTTAGTTTTGATTATAATGTTATCACCACATCAATATTATGAATGCCAATTGATTTTGGCTTTAGCCTCAGATTTTCCACAGTGTTAATTACTCATAGAAATATTTTGAATTAGCTCTTATAATTCCTTAAGAGTTTTAAGGATGGTGGTACCATATAAAGATGCATAGATAAACTAATTAATTGGAAAGCTTAATCCACTATAAAATATTTGCATATGTAGTCTCAAATCAAGTCTATAATATGGAATTTTCTCCAAAAATCTTACCATCCCTCCCATATCTCACACAAAGCCACACCCACTAATGTTAAAAGAAGAAGATATCCTTTTTGATTCTTGTTGTTCATACTAAAGGGAAAAGCTAAAAACTTTTAGCAAGTTAGTTTTAGATGGTAATAGATTCAAAAGGTAAAGAATTTAACCTCAATTTTGCTATGTCACTCAATATAATTAGGAATAACCTTAACCAAATCACACATTCAAAACTCTATTGATCTTGAATGTATCACAAATTTCTAAAAAGTTGGTGATATGTGCATTTGAATCCTTGTCAAGTAAGTCATTAAACTATACAAGCTATTGAACCTTTGAACTATATTGGCTTGATCGCAAATTTATTACCCTATACTCTTGAACAAATAATGCTAGATTTTATCCATATAAGTCAAAATCTAACATATATCTCATAATATATTGCCCTCCTTGTCCTACCATTGTTTTAGTATCAATGATATGAAATACCAAAATCCTAAAATTTAATAATAAAACACAAAATTAAGAAAGAAAGTTCTAAAATAAATAAGTACAAAAAGAAAGAAAAATAATTAGATTAATAAAAGTAAAGCATTCTGAATATCTAATCCTCGATAATAATATCAAGATTGTTATATATGTATCTAATCAAAATTATGCTAAAGATCATTAGGCAAATGCATCTATCATTTTTATAGTATAATTTATGTGAACATAAGTTTCAACTCTCCAAAGAATATAAGTACTAGCACCAACTGTCTTTATTATCTAATTTAACAAGACAAATTGTTGAATTAAAAGACAAGATTAATAAACTAAGTTACTATTCCAAGATACCAAAACAAAATAATGAACAAGATTGAAGTAACAATAGATTAACAAAATTTATATGTAAAAGCCCCCTCAAATATTTATGTACTTAGATTTGTCTTGATTGAACGACTAACGTAAGTTTCTTGGACTAAAAAAATTTCTAAAGTTACAGTTCTATTCTTTCTTAAGAAATATATCACTTATAGTTAAGTTGAATGATTGAAATTCTTTCTAATTGGAACTTCTAAGAATGCATTAATTTATTTTATGAATTTTCATGATAGATTGGGTTTAACTTAAAATATTTATGTATTTATATCTATAGGATTCTATGTAACTCTTATTATGTATGTCATGACGTATAATTTCTCAATCACTGTATATAAATTGAATAAAAACACTTGCATCTTTCAATTTAAATAAAATAAGTAATTATGAATAATACATAATAAAAGAACCAATATACTTAAGAAAGAAAACAAAATTAGAAAAAATTTCATGGATCTTAAAATCTTGATTTCCTTTAAATGAATATTGATAGAAATTGTTATACCTCGTTTCCGAAGCCCAACATTAGAGTCGTGAGAATGTGAGCATAGAGGAAGACTTGAGATTAAAGCTAAAATCCCTTCGGAAGCAAAGCGGGTTCGCTGCAACGAACTTATGTTTTGCCACAACGAACATATGGGAAAATCCCATGGACCCTTCAGGTAATTTACACCGCGGTAAGCAATTGAACTTCGCTGCCGTAAACCTAAAAATTTATCTTCGCTGCGGCGCAGTCGCCACACCAACAAAAAAATATAACTTCGGGTTACGCCACAGTGAACTCTTGGCCTCACCGCGGCGAAACCCGCGGGACAAACCCAACAATCCCAACTTTCTATCATACTAAATGCAAACAGAAATTCTCTCAACCACCCTCATCAATTCCACCTAAAGACAAAATAAACTTAGACATAAACACAAGAAACTTTTCAAATTCTTAATCTCATTGTAAATTGATTGTAATGCGAAACGTTTAAAAGCTAAAAGCAACATCAACCATATTTCATTAATATCTAAAAGAAGAGTTTTACAAAGCTTTAATAGGCATTTTAAGTCACACTACAACATGATACAAGAATATAGTTTACAAAAATTACGATTTCTCAAAATGCGACTAAAGCCTTGTTTTACAAAAAGTAACTTCAAAAGCAAAAATAAGCCTAGTCGGAGTGATGCCTTGACTCTTGACTATTTGATCTCTTTCTCCTCACCTAAAGATGGGACAGAATGGGAGGGGGTGAGCTTAAAGCTCGTTGGTAACAATTTTATAACCAGTAACAAGCAAAACCATTGAAATACTCATTTCCATTGTAACAAAAATTCACATTTAATCACAAAGAACATATTTCTCAAATTCTCAACCAAATTCTCAATAATGCAAATCAGGTATGCATCAATCTTATCAACATATCATGAGCACATAAGTACATCAAAATAGTTTGGGAGGTCCATAAACAGAAAGAACTAACACATTCCCCTATAATGGTCCTAAGTAGTCATAAACACAACGAACTAACACAATCCCATATAGTGATTTTGTATAGTCATAAACATGATGGAGTTCATGAAGGAGTTCCATGTTATTAGCGGGCAGGCGGGAGAAGCCTTTAATCGAAGTGCACTTGACATACAGAATAGACCAAACCAAACTCACATAACATGTATTTCATAACTTGTAAACTTGTTACCCAAAATGACACATTTTTGAAACTTGATTTTTTTTCAAACATAGTATCTTTTCAAAAATCATTTTCATATTCTTTTTATAAATCATCAACACAATATGCTCATACTAAACATATAACACTTTTTTAAAGCATTCAAAGAGTTATAATGTACATTCATGAAATTGTTGAAATCATTTATTTCCATCATTTGAAAGAAAGCATTAATGGCCTATTACTTAATTATAAAATTGTAACCCACCTTGAAATCCTTGCTTAAGATATTTGGCTTAAGGATGTCTTTCCTCTTGCTCCTCTTGCCTCTCTTGATCCCCTTCTTGATTTCCTTTAACAATAACAAAATCCCAATTCAAAAGGAATTCTAATTTGAGAACCCTAAAAAAATACATTCACTAAAATGATTTTAGAGTACTTAAACCCATGCATTTCCTAAGCTTCATGAACCAAAACCCTTTCCATAAATCCAAACCTTTGGGTCAATTTTTCATTAACATTTTGATCAATTAAATGATAAAATTTGATAACACTTATAAAAATGTTTCCCATTGTCTTAAGTTTCTAATGACACTAAAATCATTCAATTTGGTTTAGTACTTTAAAAGTTTTACCCCAAACATTTTTGATTTATTCTTATACTAAAATAGCATTATGTGCTCAACTTCCATCCAAAAATTGAAATCCTTATAGACTGAATTAAAAATCCATTTCATCAAAAAAAATTGTATTCCTATGTCTCTAGTTTACACTAAATTAAAAATTAGTTCATTTGGACAACTACAAAAAAAGTTAGGACTAAAATAACAAAGCATGCTCTGTGTAGGAAAGTTGACTTCGCCGTGGCGAAACCCAGAGGCAAACTTTCATAGAAACCTACTCCGAGAACATGTTTTACTAGATTTTCCATCTTTTTTACTTCCTATATTTCACATATAACCCATCTTAAACCTAAACCATCTCTTCTACTTCATTTTCAACTTCATTTCAACCCTATATCATTTACAAATACATCATGATTTATCTTTAATCATTAACCCAAAAAGAGAACATTTGCTTATATCATTCATCAACAACTTTGTACACATATTTGACTTTACTTGAGTTTCATTTAACCATACCTATGAAATTTAAAGCATAACTTACTTATTGAAGCTTCAAATTCTTCAATCTCTTCAAGAAACTCCAAAACCCTAACTTTTCTCTTCTTTTAATTTCCTCTCCTTCCACGACACTTTCCTTCTTTCTGTCTTCTCACAATTTTTCTTCTTCTAATTTATATTCTTAAAAATCATAAAATGTCCCTTTTTCTCTCCATTAGAAGCCTTATGCCTTTTAACCTTAAATGGTCTTCCAAAAAAGCCCTTATACAATCTTACAACATTAATACTTTAATTCCATCAATCCATGCAATAAATCCTCCTAACAGTGACATGCTAATTACTCCAAAATTAATCTATCAAGACTCCAAGATTAATTTAAATCATGATTAATAAAATAAATAAAAAAAATTCGAGACCCAACATTTCTCCGCCTCTTAAAAGAATTTCGTCCTCGAAATTATTACCTGAGTTATCAAAAAGATGTGGATACTTCTCCTTCATGGCTTCTAAGGGCTCCCATGTGGCCTCTTTTATAAAATGGTTTTGCTACAGGACTTTCACTAGTTGAATCATCTTGTTCCTGAGGACCTTTTCCTTGATGTCTAAAATCTCCATTGAAATTTTCTCATAACTCAGATCATCTCTCAATTGAACCTCAGTGGTCTGAATGATATAGGAGGGATCTGATTTATATCTCATCAATATGGAAACATGAAAGACATCATGTATCTGTGATAATTCCGGTGGCAACGTCAACTTATAAGCTAGTGGTCCAATCCTCTCAACAATCTCATAAGGACCCACATATCTTGGGCTCAACTTGCCCTTCTTACCAAATCTTATGACTCCTTTCTAAAGAGATGTCTTAAGGAAGACTTTCTCACCGACTTCAGGTTCCATTTCCTTTTGGTGTGCATCAATCTAGCTTTTCATTCTATCCTGAGCCGCTTTAATTTGTTGCTTAACTAAGTTGACCTTGTCGTCTGTCATCTGAATCAATTCTAGTCCTATCAGTTTCCTTTCTCCTTCTTCATCCCAGCATATTGAAGTTCCACGCCTCTTTCCATACAGTGCTTTATAAAGAGCCATCTGAATGCTCGAATGCTACGAATTATTGTAAGCAAATTCGATCAATGGCAAATGCTCGACCCAAGCTCCTTCAAAATCCATCATACATGCCCTGAGCATTCCCTCAAGGGTCCGAATGGTCCTCTCTAATTGACCATCTATCTAGGACAGTGCTAAAATTTAACTTGGTTCCTAGAGTCTCTTGTAATCTTCGCCAGAATCTCAAAGTAAACCGAGGATCTCTGTCAGAAACTATGGAATTTGGAATCTTATGTAATCTTCCTATCTCATCAATATACTTCTTTGCTAGCACATGTAGAGAATCAGTCTATTTGATTGCCCAAAAATAGGTTGATTTCATTAAATAATCAACAATAACCCATATGGCATCATGTTTCCTACTGGTCTTGGGCAAACCCATTAGAAAATCCATGGTTACTCTTTGCCACTTCCACTCAAGAATGGACAATGACCTTAACTTGCCTGAAGGTGCCTGATGTTCAGCCTTGACTTGTTGACACACTAGACACTTACTTACATATTCCGCTACATCCCTTTTCATGACTTTCCACCAAAAATGCTCTCTCAAATCCCTATACATCCTGATCCTACTTGGGTGTATTGCATAAGGTGCAATGTGTGCCTCATCCAGTATCTCATCCTTCACGTCCTTGACATTTGGAATACAAAGTCTTCTTCCTACAACCATGAGTCCATCATCCCTCACTACTACTTCAGACTTCTTGTCATTTTGAATTTTTTTTCGAAGCTTGCTTAATTTTGCATCCTGTGCTTATAACTCCCTAACCTTCTCTCTGAGTATCGGTCTCACTCTAAGAGTAGCAACAATACACTCAGGTTCCTCCTGTTTCAAACTTATTCTAAGCTTAGCCATCTCTTCTAATAGAGGCAGATAAACTATCTAAACATGGGCTATTGATGATTTCCTACTCAAGGCATCCACCACTACATTTGCCTTTCCTGGATGATACTCAATCAACAAAATCATAATCCTTAATTAGCTCTAACGATCTTCTCTGTCTCAAATTCAGTTCTTTCTGACTCAACAGATACATAAGACTTTTGTGATCTGTAAAAATTCTTGTCTGAACCCCATACAAATAATGTCTCCAAATCTTCAAGGCAAAAATCACTACTGCCAATTCCAAATCATGGGTTAGATAATTCAACTCATAAGGCTTTAGTTGTCGCGAAGCATAAGCTATCACTCTGTCTCCCTGCATCAACACACAACCCAAACCCTTTCTTGAAACATCACTATAAATTGTATAACCCTCATCTCCAGTAGGCAAAATCAAAACTAGAGCACTTATTAGTCTGCGCTTGAGCTCCTCAAAGCTGTTCTAACATTCCTCACTTCAGATAAATTTCTGATTCTTCCTTAATAACTTAGTTATTGGCACAGCTATTATAGAAAATCCTTCAACGAATTCTCTTATAATATCCTGCCAGACCCAGAAAACTCCTCACTTCTACCACTGTCTTTGGTGTATGGCAATTTACCAGTGCTTAACCTTCCTCGGATCAACATGTACCCCATCCTTCGAAATTACATGTCCAAGGAATACTACCTCATGAAGCCAAAACTCACACTTGTTGAACTTAGCATAAAACTCCTTCTCCCTCAGTGTTTCCAATACTATTATGAGATATTCCTCATATTCCTCTTCACTCTTGGAATAAACCAGATTGTCATCAATAAACACTATGACAAACTGATCCAAATACTCTTTAAAAACCCTATTCATGAGATCCATAAAGGCAACTAGAGCATTGGTTAATCCAAAAGGCATAACTAAAAACTCATAATGTCTATGCCATGTACTGAAGGCTGTCTTATTTACATCAGACTCCCTAATTTTGAACTGATGATAACCTGACCTGAGATCAATCTTTGAAAATACCTTTGCTTCCTGTAGCTGGTCAAACAGATCATCTATTCGAGGTAGAGGGTACTTGTTTTTAACAGTCACTTTGTTGAGCCTCCGATAATCAATACACATCCACCATGTTTCATCATTCTTCTTAACAAATAGAATCGATGCTCCCCAAGGTGACGAACTCGGTCTCATGTACCCCTTCTCCAATAGTTCTTCTAACTATTCCTTAAACTCTCTCAGCTCAGCTGGAGCCATTCTATAAGGTGGTATTGAAATAGGTCAGAAATCAAGTCAATGGCAAACTCGATTTCTCTCACCGGTGGCAAACTAAGTAAGTCCTTTGGGAACACATCAAGAAATTCCCTTACAACCGAAAAATCTTCTAACCTCCCTTCATTCACATCAGCATCCACAGCATGCGCCAAGAAGGCTTCACACTCCTTTTTTATCATCCTGTTAAAATAATTATAGGCGATGATGTTTTCTTGTCCCTTCTAAAAATCACCTTCTCACCGTTGCCCAGATCAAATTCCACCTCCTTAAGGCCACAATCCAACTTCGCATGATATTTCTCCATAACATCCATTCCAAGTATAACATCTAAGCCTTTTAGATTTAGAGGTAGTAAGTCCACTACCAGTCTAGTACCATTAATGAAGAGCTGACAACTTTTATAGACTTGACTTATTATTACATTTCTCCCTAAAGGAGTACTAACAATCAAAGAGTTATCCAAAGGCATCAAATTCACATCATGTAATGCGATGCTTGCAAAAACAAAAGAATGTGTGGAACTAGAATCAATTAGTAAATACACTGCTGAATTAAATAACTAAGCCATACCCGTGACAACCTCAGGTGTGGCTGCAGCTTCCTCTCTAATCATGGTAAACACCTTTGCCTGCCCTTGATCTCTTGGCCTTCCCGAAGGAATAGCCTCCTTTGTAGCTCCAGAGTTGCCCACCTCAGTGACTAGCCTAGTTTCTACTATTTCGACTCTCCCTGGGGTGTGCAATTGCGACCCCTCTTGTCTCGGTACCTGGGGACGGTCTCTAATCATATGTCCCTTCTCCCTGCATCAAAAATATTCTCCAAGTAATGTGAAGCACTCTCCTTTGTGAAACTTTCCACAGTGGTCACATTGGGTGTTCATGTACTTACTCCTCTCTACCCTACTATTTCCTCCGACAGTTGAGGCTTGCACTAAAACTACCCTTGATTGCTTATTCTTACCAGAGGCACTACTCCCCACCTCACTCTGTGTGTGGAAGCTCTTCATACCCCTTTCAGGCATTGAAGCACTTATCCCCTTCTTGGAAGACTGCTCCCTACTCTTCCTCTACTTATTTACTTTATACTTGATATTCTCCAGTTTCTCAGCTTGGAGTGCAGCATCTACCAGTTGCTAGTAGTCACAAAAATTGTGGATCAAGACTTTCTCCTTAATCCCCAAATAAAGCCCTCCCTCAAACTTGCAGCATTTAATCTTCCTCATTTTCCACAATGTTGGCCAAATATCGGGAAAGTTGGGTGAACTTTAGCTCATACTCACTCACACTGATGTCCCTCTGTGTGAGATTCAGAAACTCTCTGGCCTTCTCTTGTACATAAACTCTAGAGAGGTATGTCTTCCTAAACACTTGCACAAAGTCTCTCCATGACAACACCGGAGGCATAACTTGAATTTGGGGCACTGATTCCCACTAATGAAGTGTATCCCCCTATAGCAAGCTCACTACATAATCCAGTTTCTCCTCATCAAAGCACTTCATCTAAAGCAGGACTCTCTCGGTCCTCTCCAACCATACTTCGGCCTCTTTCGGATTTGTCGTACCATTGAAATCTACAGCTCCATCCTTGCAGAGCTTATCGTACTACCCACTCCTATCCACTGGAGCTTGCATCAGCTCTTGTGACCCCTGGCCCATGGCATCAGTGAAAGCCTGAGCAAAGGCTTGAAAAAATCACAAATCCATGGGGTTTGCTTGAGGCATCGGTGGAGGCGATAGAGGCACCTCCTGTTACATACTAGATATTTCAGAATCTAGAGCAGAATGTGTCCCCGTATCTTGCAGGACCTAGGATTTATCCGTGCTCCCTTGGTAAGAGCGAGATCGAGTCATAGCTCCTCGAGTTCTCTTTCGAGGTGGCATTTTCACTTTTTCAATATAAAACCATTGAAAACCTTTAGTTCATGCAAAACAATTTTCAAAGTATGCAAAACAGCTCAAATCGTATAAAACAATTTCAAATCATATAAAACAATTTAAAACAATAAAAGTTATTCATTTAAAATAGTGCATATTCATTTCATGTCTTAAACTATCCATTTCATACCTAAGGTACTCCTAAACCTAGTCCTACACCTAGACCCAAACCTAATCTCTTTGATACCATAGCATGTTGGACCCCGTTTTTGGAGCCCAACATCGGAGTCGTGAGAACGTGAGTATGGAGGAAGACTTAGGATTGAAGCTAAAAACCCTTTGAAAGTAAGGCGAGTTCGTCGCATCAAACTTATATTTCACTGCGGCAAACATATGGGAAAATCCTATGGACCCTTTAGGTAATTTATGTCATGGCAAGCGAATGACCTTTACCGTGGCAAAGTTGAAAATTTATCTTCGTCGCAACGAAATCACCACACCAACAAAAAATATAACTTCGGGTCAATTACGCCGCAGCGAACTCTTGACCTTGCCACAGCAAAACTCGCGGGACAAACCCAACAATCCCAACTTTCTATCATACTAATTGCAGACATAGACTCTCTTAACCACCCTCATCAATTCCACCTAAAGACAAAAAAACTTGGACATAAACACAAGCAACTTTCTAAATTCTTAATCTCATTGTAAATCGATTGTAATGCGAAACGTTTGAAAGCTAAAAACAACATCAACCATATTTCATTAATATCCAAAAGAAGAGTTTTACAAAGCTTTAATGGAATTTCAAGCCACATTACAACATGATCTAAAAACACAGTTTACAAAAATTAAGATTTCTCAAAATGCGACTAAAGCCTTGTTTTACAAAAAGTAACTTCAAAAGCAAAAATAAGCCTAGTCAAAGTGATGCCTTGACTCTTGACTACTTGATCTTTTGCTCCTCACCTGAAGATGGGATGGAATAGGAGCGGGTGAGCTTAAAGCTTGTGGTTAACAATTTTATAACCAGTAACAAGCAAAACCATTGAAATACTTATTTCCATTGCAACAAAAATTCACATTTAATCATAAGGCACATATTTCTCAAATTCTCAACCAAATTCTCAATAATGCAAATCAGGTATGCGTCAATCTTGTCAACATATCATGAGCACATAAGAACATGAAAATGGTTTGGGAGGTCCATAAACAGGATGAACTAACAGATTCCCATATAATGGTACTGTGTAGTTATGAACAGAATGAACTAACACAATCCCACATAATGATTTTGTGTAGTCGTAAACATGAGAGAGTCCATGAAAGAGCTGCATGCCACTAGCAGGCAGGCGGAAGAAGCCTGTAATCAAAGTGCACTTGACATACAGAATGGATCAAACCAAACCCACATAACATGTATTTCATAATTTGTAAACTTGTTGACCAAAATGACACATTTTTTTAACATGATTTTTTTTCAAACATAGTATCTTTTCAAAAATCATTTTCATATTCTTTTCATAAATCATCAACACAATATGCTCATACAAAAAATATAACACTCTTTCAAAGTATTCAAAGAGTTATAATGTATATTCATGAAATAGTTGAAATCATTTATTTCTATCATTTGAAAGAAAACGTTAATGGCCTATTATTTAATTATAAAACTATAACCCACCCACCTTGAAATCTTTGCTTAAGAAATTTGGCTTAAGGATGTCTTTTCTCTTACCTCTCTTGCTTCTCTTGATCTCCTTCTTGATTTTCTTTAACAATAACAAAATCCCAATTCAATAGGAATTCTAATTTTGGAACCCTAAGAAAATACATTCACTAAAATGATTTTAGAGCACTTAAACCCATGCATTTCCTAAGCTTCATGAACCAAAACCCTTTCCATAAATTCAAACCTTTGGGTCAATTTTTTCATGAACATTTTGATCAAGTAAATGACAAAATTTGATAACATTTTCTTCTATAAAAATGTTCCCCATTGTCTTAAGTTTCTAATGACACTAAAATCATTCAATTTGGTTCAGTACTCTAAAAGTTATACCCACCAAACATTTTCGGGTTATTCTTATACTAAAATAGCATTCTATGCTCAACTTCCATTCAAAAATTGAAATCTTTAGAGGCTGAATTAAAACTCTATTTCATCAGAAAAATTGTATCCTTATGTCTTTAGTTTACACTAAGTTAAAAATCAGTCCATTTGGACAACTACAGAAAAAGTTAGGACTAAAATAACAAAGTATGCTCTGTGTAGGAAAGTTGACTTGGCGAAACCCAGAGGCGAACTTTCACAGAAACCTTCTCCGAGAACATGTTTTACTACATTTTTCATCTTTTTTACTTCCCATATTTCACATATAACCCATCTTAAACTTAAACCATCTCTTTTACTTCATTTTCAACTTCATTTCAACCCTATATCATTTACAAATACATCATGATCTATTTTTGATCATTAACCCAAAAAGAGAACATTTGCTTATATCATTCATCAACAACTTTCTACACATATTCAACTTCATTTGAGTTTCATTTAACCATACCCATGAAATTTAAAGCATAACTTACTTGTTGAAGCTTCAAATTCTTCAATCTCTTTAAGAATCTCCAAAACCCTAGCTTTTCTCTTCTTTTTCCTCTCTTTCTATGACACTCTCCTTCTTTCTCTCTTCTCACAATTTTTCTTCTTTTAATTTATATTCCTAAAAATCATAAAATGTCCCTTTTTCCCTCCAATATAAGCCTTATGTCTTTTAACTTTAAGTGGTCTTCCAAAAATGCCCTTATACAATCTTACAACATTAATACTTTAATTCCATCAATCCATGCAATAAATCCTCCTAACGTTGACATGCTAATTACTCCAAAATTAATATATGAAGACTCCAAGATTAATTTAAATCATGCTTAATAAAATAAATTAAAAATTTTTGGAGCCCAATAGAAATCCCTTCTTTTCTCCAAGGTTGTTTCATTATTGTCCCAAGATGCTACAATTTGGCTCTTATTGACTACTTTCTTCTCTCTAATTCCTCAAAAACTCCTTATATTCTCACAAAATTTTAAAAAGTTAAAATGTCTTACTCAATATGGATTCAACAAGGGCTTATATTAGTCTCATATTCTTTATAGATGTAGAAAGCCTAATCTTTATAAAAGAAATTATCATTAATACTTATTATGAATACATTTATATATTACACTTATGTTGAATTAATAACTCCTCTGTTGCATATTAGAGGGTTCATTTTGGGAATACAGGTATAAAGGCCCTAAACACATGTATTTGTTTAAGATTTATGGAAAGTTGTGGTAAAAAAGATAAAATTCAACCATAGCCTAAGAGTCCTACTATATAGCACATCAAAGTTTACTAAGAGAAAATAATAATGAAACTCAAAGAAAACATATGTTTGCATTATATCATTTTAAATATTTCTAATAAAGTTATGAATCTGGAAACAACATTTCAAATTTAGGAATATCCCATACATGAGATTTAAGGAAATACAAGAATCAGAGGTATTCATATAAAGGATCTTAGAAGAGAGTGTAAGATACCAAAGATACAAGATTTAAACACTACAAAAGAGTATGCTAACAAATTTATAAAGATTATCAACAACCTTAGGGTACATACTGAAAAAGTTCCTAATAATGTAATTACTAAAAAATATTAGTACATTGTTAAAGAGGATTAAAAAATAGATTTCTACATTGAAAGAAATTAAACACCTAAAAAAACCACTTCACCTTCTTAATGCTCTTGAGGCTTAAAGTGAAAAGGATATATCTGAGAAGAAATTCACTGATGGGTGTTATACAAGCTAAACTTTAAATTTGTAATCAAAGAAAAGGTAAGAAAAAGAAGTGAAAGAAAAACAAAGCCAATATAAGTGCTAATTTCAGTGATTATGGAACAAGCAACAACAGTGGGGGCAATAATGTTACAAATAGAAATAAAATATTAAATTTTCTCCTTGTTAGTATTGTGGCAAAACAATTTACCCTTATTCCAAGTGTTGGAGCTGATTTAATGTAAAGTGCAATAAGCATAGTCAAATAGAGTATATGGACAAGATTTGTAAAGAAAAAGGAAAGCAATTAGTCAATAGAATATAAGTTCTGAATTAAAAGAAGGAGGAGCAATTGTCTATAGCTATTATTATATAAAGATCAATCTATCAAAAACTTGGCTAGTTGATAGTGGTTGCACAAATCATACGACCAAAAGAATAGTGCTCTTGACAAGGCTTAACAAATCATTAATTTCCATAGTGAGAATTGAAAATAGGGGATATATTCATTTGAGCGGTAAAGGTTTTGTTGCTACTCAAACTCTTTTAGTAAAGAAAATTTTATATGTTGTAGTTCTATTAATTGATGAAAACTTATTAAATGTTGGTTATTACTAGAGAAAGGTTTTTAATCACCCAAATCTGCAAGTACATATAATCAAATGTAATAAATTTAAACTTGGAGTATTCTAAGTTATCCCCTTCCCCCATAAAAAAAAATAAATTACTAAGATTATTAATCTTATTCAACAAATATATAATAGACAAAATTTTATGAAAAAAAGTAACAAGGTTACTTAACTAACTAAATTAAGGTGATTAACTATATATATAAAAAAAGAAATCAATGTAAACAAAGCGTAAGGGCTTTATTATTCATTTATGATAAATTTCAACTATCAAGGTTGAAATAATGATTAATCTAATATATCTATGTCCTTTCTTAAGTTTTTATTGGTCTATCTAATTAATTAATTTCTACCTTTTTATGCAAAATTAACCTAACCAAATTTATTAACAATATTTAATTTATTAATCATCACAATAGTTTATATTCTCCTAGTGTATGGATTATACTTCTCCTTTTAGTACTTCATACAATTCCTAAGATTGAATCTATGATGGCCAAGCATAAATTCAAGAATAAAGTTCAAAGAGAATAAATTCAATCCAAGAAATAACTAATCATGCATTAATAATTGAAAAATTCAACATAGTTATTTACTTAATCTTAGCTAGGGATTTAGTTAGTAAACATAATATAATTGAAATGAAAATGAAATAATCTTATCATTAAAAAAGTAAAGAAGCAAGAACTAAAAAGATATCCCCAAATTGCTTCCAAGTTGGGATGAATCTTCCCTTATCCCTCAAAATTACCCATAAGAAGGGTACTTATAATTTAGAATTACATATTAAATTCCTATAGGTCATGAAATTATATTTTCTCTTATCCTCATATTTTGGTGCTACAAGTCCAATATTGTACCCATTTTGGTTCTAGTATAGGTTATAAATATGGGAGCTACATAGTAACATTTTATGCTTATTTTTCTAAAGATTAACATAACTCCTAACCCTTACGAGCCTAGCATTGGAACCATGTCCTATACTAGTGCCAGTCTAGCCTTTATTACTTAATTATCCTTTTTTGACATCTTCGAGTTTGAATTGATCTTTGATATCTTCTACAAAGTTTTTGTACACCATGTTAAGTTCTAATTATCACCTACAAGTCGATAAACCAAATATGATAAAGTACCATATACTTCACATAAAATATATATAAAAATACTAAATTATAAGCAAATTTAACCCCTATAAACATATAAAATATAGACTTATCAATTTTAAAGTGCATTATGAGAACATAAGTTGTATGATCAAAGATGAATATGACTAGGAAATTCTTTTTGTCAAAATAAATGGTAAAATATATTTATTAGAAAGCAATGATGCCATTAACAATTTAGCTAAGATGTCATAAAAAGGAAATTTCAACTTTAACTCAATATCTTTAATAGTACAATCATTTATGATTATTGATGATTCGTCTTATGGGGATATATTAAGCAAGTCTCCAGTGGACTATTTACCTATCTGAAATAAGAACCTGGATTTTAAACATCATTTAAGGCATCCACACATTTTACAAAGATATCATTCAAAAAAGGATACAACAAGCTTTAAATTAATCACTTTCAATAAATTAGGTGATGAGAAGGTCGTCTTTAAACTAATTCCATATAGATCAAAAGCCTATAACAAGTTAAAAAGTTGATTGAAAATTATGCATTGAATACTAATAAAATCTAGTTTTAGGTGACTATTGAAGTAATTGCTTCAAATAGTACAATGATGAAGTTGATAAACCAAACATCATCTATTAGTTAGATTTTTATGCCTATTAATGTTTTTCTTGAGATTTATGACTCCAAATAACTAGATTTTTCAAGGATGTTTAATCATCTTACCCATTATACATAACTATTTTCTTATGTTAGAAAAGTAAATATTGTACTAAACTCTTCCTTTTTATGAAAAAATAAGAAAATGACTTAATGGTCAACTTTTAAACAGAATTTAAACTGAGCAATCTAGGTGGACCAAAACAAGAAAACAACAATTCAGCTTCCTCTTTCATGTTAATGAAGTTGGAAGTACCTCCTAGAAAGTAGGCAATACTGACAAGAATAAGGATTCTTATGTCATGAAAAGCAACATCAGACATAAGATAAATATAATGAAATAAGCAAGAACAAGAACACACCTTAAAGTCATCATAAGTTCCTACATTGATAATCAAATTTGGCGTTAATGTTTGAATAGCAATATAGGTCATAAGAGATGTAGAAACAATGTCAACAATATCAACGCCTAAAACGAAACAACTTGAATAAATGATGGAAGAGAAAATAACTGGGTATTGGGAAGCAAGGTGATACAAAGAAGCAAGGTGACAATAGAGAAGCAAGACATAAAGCACAACGATCCAAAGAAGTAGATCCAACCAAATGAGATAAATCGTCAAAGAGACATCTGTTAAGAGTGATGTAATATCTTCGAGACGAGTTTTCCCAACGTTTTAACTAGATCAAACATCGAACTAGTCAAAGGAAAGATTTAAAGGGTCAACTAGTATGAAACTGCTATAAAGCCTATAATAAATAAGAAGTAAAAATTATAAGAGTAAGTAAAAATAAAATATTCTATTGAAATAAAAATACACCAATGTTTATTATTATATAATGAAATAATAATAAAAAATTTGAGTCTAATATAAAACTTAAAATCAAAATCAAAATCAAAATTGTTTTCTGAAGGAGGTTGTATTTCATCATCATCAAAATTTTCAAATTCTCTAACGCTATCTAAAGACTCGTAAATTACACTTTTATCTAAAGTATTTGCATCAACTTTTTCTACTGCATTCAAATAAATTACAAATTAGTAATGTATAAAATTATTCTCAATTGTAACACTTTTATCCAAAGTATTTGCATCAACTTTTTCTACTGCATTCAAATAAATTACAAATTAGTAATGTATAAAATTATTCTCAATTGTAAATTTGCAATACATTATACTTTCAAATTAAATATGATCAAAATAAAATATGAATTAACCATTAGTAGGTGTACTTAATTTATTTGTTGTGACAAATGCATTTTCTTCATAAATCGCTTTTTCAAGTTCATTATAATCAAGATCAAGCGATGGTTCTTCTTCTTTGATCCAAAAATCAGTATGTTCAATATAATCAATATCAATTGGATGATACATTCTCTTCTTACTAAGCCCTTTGAATACATAATAGAGAAATTATAAAATCAGTAATAAAAATAAAATAAATGAAATAAAAGCATACTATAAATACTTATTCTTCATTCTCAGAATATAAGTAACGTAAACGAGGTCATTAAATCTTTAATGTTCTAAACGATTTTGTTTCTTTACATGAATATGCTCAAAAGAACTCCAATTACGTTCACAACCTAATGTAGAAATTATTTGACTAAGTAATCTAATAGCGGGTTTTCTCAACATTGGAGCACTTCCACTGAATAACCTTTATCGCTCATCTGTATTTCAAATTAATAGTTATAAAAAATAAAATATATATTATTAATAAGTAAAAAATGAATTAAAAGAATAAAAACTTACCAGGTTGCATTTTTTAATCATAAGTTCTCTTTGCTAATGATTTAGCAAAACTGTCTAAACCTTCACGATATAATTTAATTTCATTTATCGCTTGTTATTGCTTTTCAATAATGCAAATACCTTTGCATTCAATCACATCAAATAGACCGCCCATACTATTATTTGTAAATGCGTCTCCATTATATAATCAATAAGGATTGAGAAAATAAGCTGTTAAGTTAATCATTTGAGTAAGATGCTTATCCCATCGTCGGTCAATAATATCTATATAAGGTTGTACAAATTTCTCATTCCTTTTTAAAAGATTTATAATTATTTTGTAAGCTTTATATATACCATCATATTTATACCCCAAAGACGGCTTATCATTTGAGTCAACAATCCTTAACAACCTTATAAACAGAGTCACAATTTTCACAATGATCAAGCAAGAATCCTAAAATTTATTATCTAGAATAATAACATAGCCTTCTTTTTCTTTTTCACTCTTTGATAACTTATAACTTGGAAAGTATTTACTTGTTACTAAATTTTGAAGTCGTTGTTTATGTTAATGAACATTTTTTAAAGTAATAAATGTAGTTGTAAACTGATAGTAGCGGGATGCATGATCTCAACCAATCTTCTTGCTTTCTTAACCAAGACAAAAATGTGATATAGTTATATAAAAAATTATGATATTAGATGCTTATGAAACAAGACTAGAAATAGAGTCGATACCAATATCTTTTAAAATAATATTTATGCAATGAGCAGCACATGGAGACTAATAAATATGCCTATACTTTGATTGTAATAAATGCCCAGCTGATATATATAATTAGCTGCATTATCTATAACAAAATACACAACATTATTTAATCCAACCCACTCGATAATTTCATAAATAATTTAGATAAAGCATTAGCACTTTTTACCATATCAAAAGCATCAATATACTTGATAAAAGTTGTTCCAATATTATAATAAACCAAAAATTTAACCAATGTTCTTTGTCTTTGATTAGTCCACTCATATGCCATAATAGTGCATCATATTGATTCCCCACTAGACTTATATATATCCACAATTAATTGGCATTCCTTTTCTAAATTTTGAAGAAAAAACACACGCATCTCATAATAAGAAGGCGCCTTAAATCCTAATATCGTTGTTGTAGCAACAATTGCTTCTTGAAAAATAATGAATTTAAAGCATTTAAAGGAGTACATGAATAATGGAACCATCTACCCTATGCTTTTTTAAATCGCAAAACAATATTTTTATCAACCAAGACATTTTTTTAGACTAGGTTGAGAGCCAGGTGAGAACCAAGAGTAGTTCTTAGAGAAAATTAAGAATCTATGTCAATACTAACATTCCTTTTTTCCTTTATCTAAAACTTACAGTGCTTTATCATCTCCAAAAGATATAACATGAGTCTTTTTATTTTTCTTTTTCTTTTTTACATATTGCTACAAATAATTTCTATTTATATCTAATACATCAAATGGTTCTTTCTTGTAAGAAGCAATATTACCCTTAACACCTATAAGATATTTTTTCATTCTATAAATTCCTCTCCCTTTAAATACTTTACCCAAAACATACATTCATATTGGACACTTCCATCAAATGCTTGAAAAAAGAAAATTAATTTTATATTTGATTAGAATTACCATGAGTAGAGGATGTTATATTCATCGAATCTTTTTCTAATTCCATATTTTCCATTATGATTTAACCTAAAAAGCATTAAAAAATAATTAGGCATACCATCGTTAGGGCAAAAAGTCTCCTATTTAAATAATTCTCATCATCATATGTAATAGAGAATGATAGTCACAAGCATAAAATTATTCTTTAGGATACCCTTTTTTAACAATTTAAGAACTTGGTCCCATTGACTAAGGTGAATTGTAAATATAGGTCCATAAAAGAAAAACAAAATGATGAAAACTCTTTCTGATCTTTTAGAATCAGAGATTGTTATAATTATGTATACCTCAGGTTATGTTGTTGATATGTTTTTTTGTATCTGATAGCTTGTCTTTGCTTTAGAAAAGGTTTTGTCATTTTGGAAGTAAAGAGATCACTCAGATTATATTAGAGTGGGCAAAGAAAATAAGAATGATTGTGTTCCGAATATTTAGTGTCATTTTAACATGTTTTATTATTTCACTCTTCTTTTTGCATATCGACAAGTGCACTCTTTAGTTTTCCAGGAAATTATTAAAAGGGAACCTTTAAATCTTAAGAGTTCCAACCCTGTAAAAATTGGCCATTTGGAAATATAAAACTTCCAAGGAAGTTTACAAGGAATATCTTTCAATCATACTCAATCTCTTTGAATGATGTACCTAAAATTGAAGTTTTATTCCTACCAAAAAAATTTTAAACTTCTCTTCAATGCCAAATAAATGCAATCAAGTGAAGTATACAAATGATTAGATTGAATGCTTAGATATTGGTATATATAAATTAAAAGTAAATACTGCTATTATAAATGAGGCTATTTACTACCTTATCCTTATTTGTCATCTCTTAACATATTAAAACTTAGAATAACACAGTAGACTAAACAAACTCAAACTCTATAGAAATATGGATTGATAATTAAAATTAACATTTCACTGCAAAACCCATTCATCTAACATATTAAAACTTAGAATAACACAGTAGACTGAACAAACTCAAACTCTATAGAAATATGGATTGATAATTAAAATTAACATTTCACTCCAAAACCCATTCATCAACTCTCAAATTTTCTGCTCCTCCATCCATCCAGTTCTCATGCATCATATGAACCTACAATATATTCTTCCCTCTCAGTAAGTCAACAGTAGTAGCACCAAAATGGCAAATAAGTAGTTCCTTGTGTTCAAGAGATATATCAATCATTATTCCCATTCCCATTGAAAGAAAACGACAGACAGACTCATTTTTTGACCATTATTGTCTAATGAGTGGCTTTAGGAGATTGGGCTTCTCCTTTACTCTTTACCCATTTGTGGTAGCTTTCCATATCTATCTCCGCTGCACTAGATACTTCAGTCATTTCTAGAAATAGCACAGACATCCATCTAAGTTTGAAGTTCTGCCACTACAGCTCTAGAAGAGAATCCTAATCCCGATGATCACTGCATCAAGAAGAAACTCATCTCGATAGCTACTACAACTCTGAGAGAGAGATCAATAAAAGAAAGTAATTTCAAGAAAAAAAGGAAAGCCTGCATTTTAAACTTAAATAAGCATCATAGACCCCTTGGAAATAAAAACAGTATTCGAAACCTTCAAAAAGCCCTTCTCAGTCAGATGTAAAGACAATCCCTTCGATCACGATGCTTAGTCAGAAAGGAAGTAAGAGATCAAAGTTACTTCAACAAGTTCGTTATCTCAGACTAGCTGTCCATGTTAGAGTACATAACTCCTTCAACTTTTGAGTTCATAGTAGCCGCCTAAAGGGAGTCAACAGGGCTCGATTTCTACATTTATAGGTTACCCACAAGTATCATATTTACTTACATACATCTATGGAAGTAACGAGATCTGCGAAGAGAAGATGGTGAACAACAAATATTAAAGGTGAAGAGCAAAGTGTAAGGGTGAGGAGAGTTTTAAGTTTTGATTTTTAAAATCTGATGTTTAAGTATACAGACTGATCAGTTCAACTAATTCACTGATAAACCGATCGATTTCTGAGTCGGAGAACTAGCTGATTCATACTTTAAAACATATATTTTTTTCTAAGAATTAGGGAAACTAAGGTTGAAATGGTTAATAAATTTAGGGATTTTTCCTAGATTGGTATACGAAATTAGGGATTTTTCCTAAATTTTAGATGGATCCCATATCAAATTAATTATTTACAAAGTATTGGGATCCAAAATTAAAAAATTAAAAATTTATTTAGGAAAATTTTAACTGATAAATTAATTTTCTATTAACTTAAGGGTGTTTTTAAACATTTGTCAAACGTTAAGATTTTCTTTCTAAAACGTTAGCAAACGTTGAGTTCAAGTTAAATTCGATATAAAGCTTTGAATTTTTTATTTGTCATTTTACCTTAAAAGTATTAGAGTTCATAAGCTTTACAACATTCAACTCGTATTAATTTTTAAGCCAAAAACATGATTTATGATATAAAATCTTCTAATCCATATAATTGCATATATAAAATACATCCAACTTGGTAATAACTAATTAAAAGAGGAATTCAATTTTAGAGTTTTTCCCTCTTTTTTTTTGAGAAAGGAAAATTGAGTTGGGATAAAAAAAGATATTTCTAGAAATCTTCTTCTAACCCATAAAATACTTTATTCATATCCTCCGTAAATTTATTAAATTTAGTTAGTATTATGAGTTTAATTTAATTATAAAATAAGGATAAATACTAAAATTTTAAATTTAGTTATTTCATCGTTTGGGATGAAGGTTTATAATGGAATAGAATGAAATGAGATAAAAGAAGAGGATTTCATATTATATCTCATTCTATTCTAAATAGTAAAAATAAAAAAAATCTTCAATTTTGAAAGTTTAGGTTAAAATATAAAATAATAAACAATTTTATATTATATTACATTATAAACCATTTATCTAGACAACACTTCACTATATTATATTATAAACCCTTTCATATTTTTTAAATAATAATTTTTTAATATTATATTTATTCACGTCCTATTATATTATAAATCATTTTACTCCTTTATATTTTATTAAAAAAAACTTACTTCCCATGTCATAAAAGGAAAAGCAAATTTTATGTGCTTAATACTTCTTCAGGTGAAGTGGTTGGTGAGGTGTTGGGCAAAACACACGTCATCCTCTTCGCTGCGCGTGGCTTCCATCGAGAACCTATCTTCATGGTATTTTTAAAAAATTTAATCATCTTTTCTTTTCTGAAAAGTTAAAGAAATAATATTTAAATACTTTGGAATAAAGTGATCGTAAAACCTTACCTTTTCTTCATTAAATTGGAATGTGTTTAATAAAATTAAGCTTCGATGCATCTTGCTTGCTTCCACTACCAAATTTCGAATCTTACATCAATATTTGGTTAGGGATTTAGTATGTTACAATCATCTTCGATCAGCGTTTCCACTTGCTGTAGCTGTAAGCTCTAACTTGAATGCCTTGGTCTTCGTATAGCTTTTTACCATTATTTTGAGAAAGTTCGCTTGATGGTTTGCTTTTTTTTTTTGTGACGAGGCCTGATACTATGTGTATGGGTATTCTTTTAGGGTAATCTCATTGCGAGAATGATTAGCTTATCTGGTTTAGCAAGTTGGACACTGTACTAAGAGGATCATTTATTAGTTATTTTTTATTCTTAATGTTCTGCTTCACTGCTGTCTCTTTCACGTTGTTTCTTGATGTGCTTTTCAAGAGAGTTGGTGTATTATGATCCGAGTTTTTACTCTTTTGCTTAAGAAATTTATTTGACAAACATGCTGTAACATTATGGTACTGTGAATGTGGTTTATTGTAATTTAAGTTCTGGGTTTTTGTTTTGGACTTGTGACAGGTGTTGGACACATTTTCTTTCCATTTTGTTGTGAGCTATAGGAGGAGGATTAACGATTTCATGGAGTATTGTCTCGGGTTCATCTTTTGTTTCCTTTTGAATCAATATCGGGATTGAAGTCAACTTTCAATGTTGTCAGTTAGCCGTGAATATATGTTTGGTAGCTGGTTTTGTGGAATGAGTACTGTGATTTAAATGTTACGTTGTGATCCGGTAATCTATGCTTCAGCTCAATATTTATCTCAGTGGATGTACATTCAGAACGGTTTTACTGTGACTTGGTAGCTCTCTTTGTCTGGTTTGAGGTTTGTAGAATGCCAAAGAAGACATCTTGAAGAATGGATGATTATAGAGATTTTGAGATGTTGATTCCTAGTTGGAGCAGCATGAATCCATCTGATTCTCATCTCTTTATATTATCTTGTTTTATTGCTGCTTTAGTTGGCATTTTGACTATAGCTTACACAGCTTTTCAATGGAGGAGAAACATAAACTTGAGTTGGATGAAAGCTGTAGCCAGATCAAAGAAAAACCCAAAGGCAAGTGTCAAGGTCCCCATGGCTCCTCATACTTGGGAGCTTGAATCCATATCTCGTGGGAAGAATTTGAATTGTTGTGTATGTTTGAAATCCATGTCTCCTTCTCAATCTCTTGGGCCTATGGTTGCATTGGACAGTTTCATTCACCGGTGTAGCATTTGCAGCGCTGCGGCACATTTAAGCTGTTCTTCAGGTGCATCCAAGGATTGTAAATGTGTATCTATGTTTGGACATGAGCACGTGATGCACCAATGGGCAGTTCGCTGGACAGAGATAGCAGACCAACTCGATGAAACTACCACTTGTAGTTATTGTGAAGAACCATGTGGTGGGTCATTTCTTAGTGGTTCCCCCATATGGTGTTGTTTGTGGTGTCAACGACTTGTACATGTTGATTGTCATAGTAGTATGTCTTCTGAAACTGGTGATATTTGTGATCTAGGCCCATTTAAAAGGTTGATCTTGTTACCACTGTACGTTAAGGAATTGAATTCAGGTGGATTTTTGAGCTCAATCACACATGGGGCAAATGAGATTGCTTCTTCAGTGCGTGCAAGTATTAGGAGTCAGAGCAAGAAGTACAAGCACGGTAGTGAAACATCTGTAGACACTGGCCACAGTAGTAGTACCTGTGACATGTCCACTGAAAGTACACTTGACACCCAGCCACTGATAAATGGTTCTCACAGCACAGAAGAGGGATGTGATGGTACCATAAGCTTGGGTAGTCCACGCCATGATGGAGCTGCAGATAAGATGAACTCAAAGCCTATTTTCAAAAGAAGTGGATCAATGAATCAGAAGAATGAGTTAAGAATGAAACAGAGATATGACATAACAGATTTACCATCCGAGTCTAGACCCTTGTTAGTTTTCATAAACAAGAAGAGTGGGGCTCAGCACGGTGGTTCCCTCAGGGAACGTCTGAACTTTCTGCTGAATCCTGTTCAGGTTCAAGTTTTTCCAATCATCAAAATTTCTCAAACTGATTTTAACTTCTTTCCTTGGTTTTAATTGTACTAATCATTTTTTTTTGTCTTTCTTCAAATCGATCAGTTGAAAATTTATTTATTATGTGAAGTAGTGAAACTCATATTGCTCTTCAAACTATATTTCTTTGATTGAGCCGCACCCTTTGTATTCTTAAGATGGCTTTGATGGATGTAGGTATTTATGAGTGGGAAGGAGATGGTATATTTCAAGGAACAAACACTTCTACACAGGTTATTTTGTTGAATTTTATCTGATGTATGAAGCATTTTGATCTACTTAAACTTGATCCTTCCGAAATAGCAAATCCTTTATACTTGAATAGAAAAATGGATGAGCACATCATCACCTAAGCCTAACTAAAAGATAGTATTGAAGTTCATGATGTGAAGTCCTTTGTAAGCTTTTTTATTTTATGTTTTACATTAAACATCTTCAAGTTGGTCTTAACTGGGTAAAAGATTCAGGCGTTGAAACTTTGTCAGTGCTTTGTTTTACATAGACAAGTGAAGTTTTTCAAGTTACATCTGTTTTTCCTTTTCGTCTCTAATTGTGCTTTATCAAGGTTTCTTGATTAAGATAATAAAGTCATTAGATGTCTCTAATTTACTTTTGAAAGATAAGTGCTGAGATCTTGGTGGTTGAAAATACCTTATGCTCTGTGTTGTTTTTCATTAATTTGGTCTCTATTCTGGTACTTCCTCATCTATACTGATTCTATAAATCTTCTTACAGATTTGTGAACTGAGTTCAACACAAGGACCGGAAGTAGGCCTTTACTTATTCAGAAAGGTGCCTCACTTCAGAGTTCTAGTTTGTGGTGGAGATGGAACTGTTGGCTGGGTTCTCAATGCAATAGACAAGCAAAACTTTGTTTCTCCTCCACCAGTTGCTATTCTACCAGCTGGAACTGGAAATGATCTTGCCAGGGTACTGGGTTGGGGAGGTGGTTTGAGTTCAGTTGAGAGACAAGGGGGCCTTTGCACAGTTTTGCATCACATAGAACATTCTGCAGTAACAATTCTTGACCGGTGGAAGGTTGCAATCGTAAATAATCAGGGAAAGCATATTTATTCCCCGAAATTTATGAATAATTATCTTGGTATGTGAATATGAAGATGAAATCAAAGAGTAGGATATTTTGCAGCTACCAGTTCTATGAATGTTTTTTTTCCTTGTCTAGATTTTAGGTTTAAGGGTTGTATTGCACGTCAAGATTTCACTTTTAAATCTGGCTTCATGAATCATATTTTTGTGCTTTGGACTTTTGATAGTTGGATTAGTAATGTTTCTCATGTATCAGTTCCAGGCCTCAAATCTTTTGATGGGTCCAACATTTAATTTCACTTTTAAATCCGGCTTTGTGAATCAGGCTTATGTCTTCTAACTTTTGGTAGTTGGGGTAGCTGGTTTTCTCATGTATAAGTGCAGTATCAGCAGTCTTAAGCTTTAATTTTTTGATTGGCCCCATATTTGACTAAGTTTTACATATATTAACAAATTTCAATTGCATGTATCAGTGCAATATCAGCACTCCCAAGCTTTAGTTTTTTTATTGGCTCCATATCTGACTAAGTTTTTACATATATTAACAAATTTTAATTGAATGTTTAAATCTGTCTTCATGTATCACATTTATGTGCTTCTATCTTTTGATGGTTGGGATGTTGGGTTTCTTACTTATTAGCCAATATTAGCACTCCTAAGCCTTATTTTGATTTGCCTCAGATTTGACTGATAATGGGACTTTTCTTTTGCTTCCTGCCTTGGACCTTATCATAAACTTTTGCTTTCATCAATTTTATAAGGTCATTTTAATGAATTTTTTTTTGTTTTTTGGAATGAATGGTAGACTATGCAGAAAAGACCATACTTCCTTTATCATAATGTGCAATTCCATCTGTGTCATGTTGTCATTTCTATCATAACTATTGTTGCAGGAGTTGGTTGTGATGCAAAGGTTGCTTTGGACATTCACAATCTACGTGAGGAGAATCCTGAGAAGTTCTATAACCAGGTTAGTGCAAACTTTGGCTGGAAAAAAGTGTCAACTATTTTGCCTAATAATTAACAAGAGGGGAACTACCTACAATGATGAAGTAGGAGTTGCATAAAAGAAGCCAATTCACACTAAATAATACCTGGATCTTCTTAAGAAAAAAATTAAGCATAAAGTGAAAATGCTTGGAATATTTAGCATACTTTTATTTGCATAAGGGATACAATTCCTTTCCTGATCTATTTAAATTGTTCATCCAAAAGCTAATTTTCTCTAGTTCTAGGAGAATAAAGGGACAAAGGATGAGCAATTATTCAGGGAAAAATAGTTTGGTAATTTAGAACACATGTATGTCTGTTTGCTGATATACATTATGATAAAATTCTTTTCTACTCAGTTGGATCAAGATTTTGTTTTTATGGATTTGTTATGTTCTACTGTAATGTCCAGCAGCATACACATGAATCTAATGATTACGCAAATCTTTTGTGCTTTCTAGCACTCTCATATGCTAATATAATGTGGAACCAATTACAACCTCTCTATTCATTTCAACTTTTATTTATCTGAGATTTGGATAAAGAAAAGGATGGAAATTGTCACTGTAATAATCTGATGAGGTGTACTTATAGTTTATATGGGAATTTTGAAAAGAAGTTGAAAAGGTTTAGAGTGTCTTATCTTTGGTTGAGAGGCAGATATTTGCTTGAGAAACTTTCCAAGCTACTATATTATTTCTCTTGTTATTGGATAATTCATACTAAGCGGTGACAGGAGGTGTTGACAAAGCTGCTGGACAGTGTTTTGATGCATGCTCCATTGCTTAGTGTTAAAAATTTGACAAGTGCATTTTTAACGCCAGTTTGCTGAAATTATTGTATCATGACTGCAGTTTATGAACAAAGTCCTTTATGCTAGAGAAGGTGCTAAGAGCATAATGGATAGAACATTTGCAGACTTTCCGTGGCAAGTTAGAGTGGAAGTAGACGGTGTTGAGATAGAGGTCCCTGAGGTGCGTATCACATCAACTGTAGGTAGTGGATGGTATTGATAGGCTTTTTCATATTAAGCCATAAACTGATGTCCATCATATCAACTTTTTTAGTTTTCCTGTTGTAGGATAGATTATCTTATAAATGTCTTAAAATATTTAATGTCTAATTGTTTTTGAGTGACACAATGATAGTGGCCATGATCTTCCTATAGTAAAATTTTTACTTAAAAATATCAAATTATTCTTATGAGTAGCTTTGTAATTGAAAGTCACACAAGTTTTATCTCGAATACAAACTGATGAATCCTCATCTTGATTGTTCCTTATGGTTGCTTCAATTAGTTCTCAGTGCCTGAAATTATAATAGAACTTCTATAAATTAATAGTATTGGACCTGATAAAATCTAGTAATTAGAGGAGATATTAATTACTGATAAATTAGTAATTTATAAATTTATAAATTGTCTTTATCATTCAGTAAACATTTGTTTAATCAACCAGAAACTTGTTTTGTTTTCAGCAATCCATCATAGCTTTTTATTGCAATATAAAAATTAGAGATGACAAGCTCCATCTAAATTTGAATTTTTAAGAAAAGGTTAAGTTAAAATGGGATCATTTTAAGAAAATATCACAATGAATGATTTATGTATTTGTAATTTTATCGAATTATTGATTTATAATATGATTGGTATCATAAAATTATAGAAGTTTTCTAGAAAAGTATTATCTTGTTAATTTATTGAAGATATTAATTTAACCTGTTAGGCCAAGTTGGGACCATAAAAAATTATTAGATAATAGAGTTTACAATTTATCAAGTATTGATTTATAAGGTTTATTGTAGATATCCTTGTTGAACTCTACAGGACACAGAGGGTGTACTAGTTGCAAACATTGGAAGCTACATGGCTGGTGTAGACTTGTGGCAGAATGAGGATGATATGTACGATAACTTTGATCCCCAGTCTATGCATGACAAGATACTAGAAGTTGTAAGCATATCTGGAACATGGCACCTTGGGAAACTTCAGGTAGAGGATCGGAAAATATCACTTATCTGTGCAAACATTTGGATTTGCACTATAGTTACACAAACCTTCATATTACTTTTGCAGAATACTGAATTATTTTGACGAGATTCTCCTGTAAACTGCTACGTGATATTGATCAATAGTTACAAACCAGAGAGCATGAGTTTTTACCCCATGAAACCTGCAATTTAGACTCTTATTTTTAGTTATTTTCTCCTTGAAGTCAGCCTTGGCATTTTTAAATGGACAGTATTAGATGGCAGCTGATGCCTTAGCTGCCATTCTAAATAGATTGCTTTCTTGGTAGCTAAACAAGGGGAAAAATATATTTTTTAATTATTCACTATAAGAGAGGCTTGCATGGTTTGCGGTGGGTTGTTGAGTAGATTGTTATGGAGGTAGGGAGGGGGGAAGAAGCATTTCTGTCGTTCTATTAAACAGATATTACTTTACCTCCATTTAACTCCAAAAATCGTAGTTTGAAGCCTCAATATTTTTGTGGGGCCATTGTGTGGAAAGTAATGATCTTCTGTGATAAATATTAGGTGGGTCTTTCTCGTGCCCGTCGGCTTGCACAGGGGCAGTCAATTAAGATACAGCTCCTTGCAGCGTTGCCTGTACAGATTGATGGTGAACCTTGGTTTCAACGGCCTTGTACTTTGGCTGTATCTCATCATGGGCAGGTCCTCCTTCCTCCCGATCTTTCATGGTTTGGAATAATAGTGGCCTTTGTATAAAAATTCCAAAAAGTACCAATTTGTTGAAGATCATGAATATTGTATCTTCCTGTGTACAAATATTTTCTATTACAATGCGTTGTTAGATTATACGACCATATACGAGTATTGTTCATAACTTATATTAGCCATCTTATTATGGGATATTAGTGTCTTGTATAGGTCCTACTAGCCTGGAATCTAAACCTATTATTTTTCCACTTTTGTCTTATAAACCTATTAAATTGAAAAAGTAACACCAAATTCTAAAGCCCCAAACCACTGGGATATTGGTACCTGCAATGCTTTGTAGAACTGGTATCACTATTTTCATTGGTATGCATTTTGGCACAGAATTACATCCTGTGCCGAATGTTCTAGTAAACATGTTGAGGTATGCTGATCTGTATATGGGTTTGTTTGATGCCTTCATACCTTGTTTTCTTTTGATGATCTTGTTTTTTCTTGGTTGGTGTATCCAAGAAATCAGTTATATATGCATTCGATTATGCAAATTGTTTGCAGTTTATCAGATGCTTTAACGAAACTTGTTTATTTGGTCAGGCTTTTATGCTGAAGAGGGCTGCCGAGGAACCCCTTGGTCATGCTGCTGCCATAATCACTGATGTTCTCGAGAATGCAGAAACTAATCATGTAATCAATGCTTCACAAAAGCGAACTCTTCTTCAGGAAATGGCACTTAGGCTGTCATAGAGGATACCTGTCTCCACGTTCAGGAATTATGGTTTTCGGCTCCTGCAACTTTATGTAATGTTGCATTTTATATGTCGCTAGTTGTGCTTCTGCTTCGAATGTCATAAATTTTGGTTCTGAATTTGGATTCTCTTGTACTCAATTTGAAAGTTATAACAAATAGGAGATGCTCCCATGTAAAATATCAACCAAAAGGGGGAATTCTGTTTTAGAGGAAATTATGTTATACGAAGATTTCACTGAGGGTACTTTGTTCGGTACCTTATAAATACAAATGATGCTGGTTAGAGTTTCTCTCTCTCTCTCTCGTTTTATGTATCAGACAATAAATCTGTGGGGATTTCGGTTGACAAGACACGAGGTGATGTATAAATTCTGTCAACCATAATTTTGTTTACACTGAAGAGCAACACGTGTGGAGATAATTGCACAATAAGAAATCATTCGAACAACCAAGTTTATCCCAGTAGTATTTGCGGTATGGAAGTTTTTGAATATGCTTTGACATAAGTGTATATTGACGCTGGATAACTTACAGCTTGGTCTTTGCGAACGCGATTAATCCCGTCTTCTATGCAGTCCTAATGCATCCTTGCTTCGCCTTCTTCCAGAGCCTGCTCAAACGTCCTCTGGTAGCTGCCCACGCAGTTTTTGTGCATGCCTCTATCACGAAAGGCGTAGAAGTTGAACTTTAGTATGCAATTTTCTTCTTTGATGTTCTTGCATTCTCCTTTTGAATGCTATCCAAGCGTTGATTATAGAAGGGAGATCTGAATTAGGACATGAGAATAGACAATGAGCTATTCAATCCTCTAATGGCCCTATTGATTTGGTTGGTTACGGTTCTAAGCTCGTACGAGATGTAGAGAGTGCTGCCGTTGTAGCACGGACTGAACCTGAACAATTCATGTTTAAAGCTCTGACTTGGATGTCCCCTGGATGAGGCATTGCAACCTTGGTCCTAGACCTTGTCAATGGACGTCGCTTTTTTATGAAATCTTTTCCATTTATGAGAAACTTCGTTTATGGTGTTTTGGCATTTATGTCTGAAATGGATTTGTTATTTTTGTCTGATCAGGGTAGCGTTGGAAAGAGGACATGGAACCAGTGTATGGTGATGGTTGATTGTATTACCAAGGGCAGAGAAGGGACCAAAAGGTTGCATCTTTTTTGTGTTCATCATGCTCATTATGCTTTAACTCCTTGTGCTTTTGCAGTCTAAATATTCCTGGAATTGTTAGAATATCCATATTCCTAATGTAGAAAGATGCTTAATCCGTCCCTCCTTGTTCCTTCTCTAACAATCACTCTCTTCTAATCCATGAAATCTGGGAATTTGCATTTATATGATTGGAGCTGTTATCCAATGCTTTGTAAGCTAAGCGAAGGAAGAAACAGTTAGATGCATAATGATATCTACGACTATATGTGAATACACTCTATAAAAGAAGTCAACATTTTAGGTAAAAATAAGGTGCCAAAATGATTTAAAGTTAGAGGATGGATAAAATTCTCATGTCAGTAATTTCCAATGACAGACATATTACACATTAACTAGAAATTAAAACTATGCAATCTTATTTAATTTTAGTTAAATTAATATAAGTAGTTGTATAATATGTAATTACTAATTTTCTTATTTTTATTATACATTTATTTCATATATATGCCTTTTTTTTTATGTTGGTTCTTTTTTAGGGGACATTTAGCAGCGATATTTTTGGTCTAGTCTTATTATATACCCTTTTTCCTAACTGATTATTTTTACTATTTTTATTTCCGATAGTAATAAATTTTTCAATCAAATAATTAAAGTATAAAAGTGATACGTCATGTTATTTCGATATTACCGTGACAATCATATAAAACAGATATAAATGTCACATCAAGATAGAGTGAGAGTATCACTTCGTAAATTCTCTTATTTGTAACATTATTAATAACATAATGATTTGATTGAAAAATTTATTGATATAATTTTTGTTTTTTTGTATAGTTTAAAATATTAAAAATACTGTTTAGAATATCGTTCCGTTCCGGCTGATACCGGCTGGAACGTACTGTACCGGCCCAAAATCGGTACCGGTATTTTGAGTTTGGTACCGGATTTAAATACTGGTCGGTACCAGTCTGTTTCAGCTGTATCGGCTGGTATTCAAAATACCGGTCGGTACCGGAAATTTTAAAAAATTGAGAGATTTTTTGCAAAATTTTCACAAAAATTTAAAATTTCTTTCCCTCCCTCCTACCTCTTCTTTCCCCCCTTTTTCTCAAAGTTTTTAAAATAATAATAAATATTTTATTACTAATAATAATTATAAATTAAATAAAACTTA
>JANSVA010000006.1:34591400-34615677 GCA_025504915.1 Erythroxylum reticulatum | reverse complement strand
AGTTACTCATGCAGTTATTATCTTTTAGGTAAACATCTTAATTGATGCGATAACTTACAAATTAAGCCAATCAAATATTTCGTAATATGTAAGTAATGTATGACAAGCTCAATCGAAAAAATGTAGATAAAAAAATTCGAACATAGAATCTTTTAACTTTATGCCCCTCAAGTTAACTAAAAAAAATATTATATTCATTTCATATACTTTGTCGTCGGGAAGTCACAAGTATGATTGATGAAAACAGTCTATTTATAAAATACACAAAAAAAAAAGGTAGATATAATTAATGACCCTCTCGAGTCTCGACTCTTGCAAAACGACGGAGAAAAAAAAACATTAATCCACACTAAATGCTAGAATAACATGGAAAGGACGAAATATTTTGTTAATAAAAACAAATACTTCTTTACGTAGAAAAAGAAAATGGAAACTTTAGACAAAGATTCGCATACAACCAAAAGCAATTGCAAGAAAGAAACTTCCAAGAAACAGCCAGTGTCAACTTTTACTTGCAATTTTATCCAACAACAATTCTTCCTCTTCCACTTCAACCCTGGAATTCTCCGCCCGCAGTTACGCTATGTTGTCCGTCACCACACCTACACAGTCTCATCTTTACGTTTCTCTAGTCCACTGTAAATTAGGCTAACCAAGGATCCAAGTTTTATGCCAAAGCTGAGTTCTTGAATTCACGGTATTGACTGCATTAGCTTTTAAACAAAGTTTTATGTATGATATCTGTTTACTTTCTTGCTTCCGGGTCTTGTTTTAAGGTGAATGCAGTGAGTGCTGATATGGGTCGATGTGATTTTGGATAACCACGGCGTTGTCGGTAGGCAAATTGCGGAATTTTATGATACCTGAAGAAATGCTGTTTAGTTTTGGATTTACTAGCAGAAATAACAATGGTTTTGTTTTCCATGTTCGACCAGACTTGGAAGTTTTCACCCCATTATGGTTGATGGGAAATGATTTGATATTTTATTCATCCAGTGTTTTTATTTTCCTGCAGGTTTCTTGCTTAGAATCTAGCAATAAAAACCACATCTTTGAACATATATTTCTTATTCCTTTGTTTTACGTAACGTCTGCTCGTGAACTGTTTGCTTTACCCTCTCTGGCTATTTCCAATGTTACCTTCTCAAACATCAATGGGTTTAAACAAGGCCTTTAATTTGCGGATGTGCAAACTGTCAACTCGGTGGTTTTTGTCTTGTCCTCTTCTCAACTGCTTATCTTCTTCCACTCCGTTTCTTATACTAAAAGATAAGATTTATTGTTAATAGGATATTCTGTGTGTTTTGCGTTGGGATTCCGTGGTATTGTCCTTTCTTTTGCTTGCATAGCCATACTGAATTTTGACCATATACATTGAATATTGCAGTCTTTTGTAGATTGTAATTGATGGGTGGGATACTTACAAAACGAGCTAGCCCACAACAGCCTTCTAGTTCATATTCATGGAGTCAGCATAGCTATTCGCCATCACCATATGATCAACCTAGCCATGAGCACGTGCCTCACCAATATTATGCACCTCCATTCAAAAGCCATACTGATCAACCAGCGAATTCAAGGAGGTTGGACAGGAAGTTCTCAAAAATAAACGATGATTACAGTAGCTTGGACCAGGTGACTTCCTAGTTCATAATAAAACAGGGTAGTGTAGTTGCAGACAACCAAGTACTATAATCGATGATAGAATTGTAAACAATCAAAGTGTATGCTATATTGGTTGCAAAGTGAAAAAAAAAAAAATTCTGCTGAAAAATTGTTCTAGTATTTGCTTAAACGAGTTGTCACTATATTTTAGGAAACGTTCAAACTCTTGGTATACCAAAGGTTGGAAGGCTTCCGTCTAATAAACCTCCTCTCCTTTTGTGTTGTCTTGGATTGTCTACTGGAGTAGTGAGATTAGTGTCAAACCATGATATTGCACCTTCTGTAAACCAACCGATGTTTAAATTATAGTATGTCTCCTACTCCTTAATAAGATATTAAATGAGGTTATTGCACACTTATATATATATGCAGGTTACTGGAGCATTAGCAAGTGCAGGTCTGGAGTCTTCAAATCTGATTGTTGGAATTGATTTCACAAAGAGCAATGAGTGGACAGGTTGCAACTAATCCGAATTTCTTTTTCTTATCTTCTCTAGATTATCTCTGCAACTTGATTGGCCTGCTACCATGTTAGGTTCAAGATCTTTCAATCGAAGAAGCCTACATCACATTGGAGATGATCAAAATCCCTATGAACAAGCCATAGCCATTATTGGGAAAACATTGTCTTCCTTTGATGACGATAACTTAATTCCCTGTTTTGGATTCGGAGATGGTATTTCTGTGAATAGTTGCTGGGAGAAAATTTTAGAAATAGTGTTCCTTGATAACTCATGTTAAGTGATTCTATAATCTTGCAGCATCAACTCATGATCAGGAAGTTTTCAGTTTTTACCCAGATGAGAGGTTTTGTAATGGGTTTGAAGAAGTTTTAAGCCGATACAGAGAATTGGTACCTAATCTACGATTAGCAGGTTCTAACTCAATCATCTGGACCTTTTCTCTTTTATACACTGATTAAGAGTTTGTAAACCTTGTTTGTTTGCTACAGGACCAACGTCATTTGCCCCTATAATTGAAATGGCCATTACAATTGTCGAACAAAGCCGTGGCCAGTACCATGTTCTTCTTATAATAGCCGATGGACAAGTACTTTCTATCTGATACTTTTCACTAAACCATTTCATTAAGAATTAGAAAGTTGTGTATATTGATACGATTTATCACTTTTTGCTTGGTCTGTTATGGTACAATTTTAGGGAAGTATACTTCTTGTCTTGAATATTGAAAGGTTATCCAAATCTTTCATAAATTTTGGTTCAGATTCATTTGATAAAAAACAATGAGAAAGGAAATTTTGATCGTGTCCCAGAGAATTCCCCCACCAATACTGATTTTAGAATTTTGCTTATTAATATTATGAAGTTTTGTCTATGAAATGAAGATATTGTCTAGTTCGTAAAATTGCATAGCGAGGTTATGTTTCAAGATTTCCTAGCTCTCTTATACAACTACCAACTTCTGAAGGTGAATCAGATGCCAATCAAAATGTGTTCTCAATAATGATTGTGAGAATGTGGTGATAGAAATCGGTTATTCGGTCATGTTTGTGCCTCGATCATATATATGACCACCGTTGTGCAGAATCTCACTCTACTTATTTAGTTACTTGCTGAAATTCGTGATAATCTAAAAGGAAACTTGGAAACTTTGAAAGCAAAGAAAGAAGTTAACAACTCCAGATCACAAAAATCTGAAGCTATTAGTTAGATCAACAATAAGTTTTATCTGTGACAGGTGACAAGAAGCGTTGACACCGAGCATGGTCAATTCAGCATGCAGGAAAAGAAAACTGTTGAAGCAATTGTGAAAGCCAGGTAAAACAGTTAAACTTGTTTCTTGGGTTATATATAATGTCTAAACAATTGTCAAGTACTTTTTGACATGCAGTGAGTATCCCCTATCTATTGTATTAGTGGGGGTTGGAGATGGCCCATGGAACATGATGAAGGAGTTTGATGATAACATCCCTGCTCGAGCTTTTGACAACTTCCAGGCAAGTCAGTTTCAATTTACTGTTACTTGAAATCTAATAGTCTTACTTTTCTAGTCGAATGCTGATTCCACGACTTCTTCCTTCTTAAGTTTGTGAACTTCACAGAAATAATGTCTAAAAGAGTGGACAGATCCAGAAAGGAAGCAGAATTTGCTCTTGCAGCTTTGATGGAGATCCCTTCACAGTACAGAGCTACCCTGGAGCTTAATACACTCGGGTAATCAATCGAACTTCTCTGAAGTCTCATTATAGTTTCACCATGGGAGCTATAATTGATGTCAACTGTAATTATTTTGCTTTTTGTTTGTCAATCAGTTCAAGCAGGGGAAAAGCCATCGATAGAGTTCCTCTTCCCCCTCCCCAGTATGGCCACGCTTCATTCAGCAGCCCTAAACCTTCACGGTCAAGCAATCTTGATCCAAGTGCACCTTCTTCTGCCCGACACAATGCAGTTGACATGGCGTCTCCTGAAACTTGTGTTTCAGATGATCATGTACTGAAAAAGTTTAATATTTTTAGACGCGTCATTGTTTCATAGTATAGCTTACTTACCGCTGGTACACACTACGCATGGTTAAAAGATGTCTAGTTACTGATGTTTTCTGAAAGTTTCCATGATATGGGTTTATCAGGTTTGCCCCATCTGCATCACCAGTAGAAAGGATATGGCCTTCAATTGCGGGCATCAGGTAATGTGGTTATTTTCTCTCTTTTGACTTGTAAAATGTGGAGTTGTACCACTAAGCTTCATTTATTGTAGACATGCTGTGACTGTGGACAACATCTCCAGTTATGCCCAATCTGCCAAAGAGCCATAGAGATCAGGATAAAGCTCTACTAAGCATCTTCTCAAAAAAGTATTCGCTAAGTCTTCACCTTTTCTTTCTTTCTGTTTTTTTTTTTTTTTTTTCCATTTTGTGTCTTGAAGACTCCAGCATTACAATGTTAATTTGCCCTCTACTTGCTTCTCATAGACATGGTACCTATATTCAATAGTTCATTCAGTTTCGTAAGAGCTTAAGCACAACCATAGTTGTCGGCTAGTTTCTGTTAATATGATTCTTTAATACCTGTGGCCCACGTATCAATCCTGTACAAATTGGACACAGATTGTCTGCTGCCTCTATTTAATGCTTATGCTTAAATCTGATCCATTTGAACAACTTGAAACTAGCGAATTCCTATCACAGATTACCAAAACATTGTTTCTTTTCTGTGAGGAGACAAAAGGGGGCTCCAATTTATGCTCCATAGCGTTACCACATCAAAATGACTCTTTTAAGTGAGGTGAATATGGGATTTATTATTATTATTAATTGATCTCTTTATCTAATAAGCTAAAGTATTCTCCAAGTTTAATTTAAAAGTGACAATCGAGAATGAATCCTTAAGACAGTCTTTTGTATTCTAATATCAATGAATTGTAATATTATTTGAACTCAAGGTTGCCCCATCACCATGCCATAATAAAGATGTATATTATTTATAATAAAGTCTAGAATTATTCTATTATTTAAGTTTACTACACATTAAAACTCTTTTATTTTAAATATATTATAAACAATTTTTATCACATGTCAAATCATCTCTAAATTTTAAATGTTGAACTTATTGAATTAGGATGAGTGTAACTCTATTTTAAGAATGATTCAAAAAAAAAGTGAAAGTCCTTTCACATCTTATGCATATACTATGATTTTGTTTCTATTTTGGAATTATTAAATGCATAATTTTAAAAATGTCATTTTACAATATTAAAACCATACATTTAATAATTCTAAATACTTTGACAGTCTTTTTTTTAAAAATAACTTTCAAATTTTAAATAATTTTTATATTTTAAATTTTATAAATAGATTTAATATTAATTTGCAAGTGGAGCTAATCTCATTAGAATAAAAATAAACAGATGGTGGCGGAACTTGGCTGTGTATCCTAAACAAATTCCAGATAGATCGGCTGCCCAGCGTACCAGGATTTCAATATCAACCGTCGCCGTCACTGCTTTGTTCAATTATTAATTGGTATCTTTTTTCTTTAATGTGCATGAACATACTTGATTCTTTAATATATAATTATATATATATATGTACCGGACATTCTTAAATTTACTTTCGGTGAAGGCATGACTTGCGGTGGAAGTCAAACATCGTATTTCTTACACAACTCAAAGGCGTGAATCAAACGTCACTCTGCCCTCTGCCTTTAAGACGCTCTTAACTGCTTTACTGGCCACACGCCTAACCTAGTCTCTATGGCAACACTAATGTGATCCTTAAGCCAAACATTTTTAGCTGCACTAACAACCAGAACCCCAAACAGCTAAGAGACACGCCCACCTCTGCTCACGTGAAAAGCTGTTCCTTAGGATAGCTACACGAGTATTGGATGACGCCAAGATAAGGGGAACATACAGTTCCAGTTTTGGATAAAAGACTACATTATTGGTCTTCTTTAGCTAGAGGATAACTTCTTTGAACTCCACTGTTGGTTTTTAATGATAAGTTCTTGTTGTTTGAGGTCAGTTCCAATCTGGGTTGTTCTTGTTTTCATTAGATTTAGTTGCGGCAACTCTAGATTTGGTTATTAAGTTGTCTTTTGCATTGGCTTTCACTCACTACTACTTTCTAAAAGCTGTCTTAGCATGATCATGTTGTCTTCGCAGTCGGTAATTTGAGGAGTGACCATTCTGGATCGATTTTCTAATCCAGATAACCAGGGAATTGCTACTTTCCTTGAGGTGCATTAGAGCCTTTTTCTAAGTTACGACAATTGCTTCTTGATGTAGTTATTTATCTGTACAAAACGAAGTTCGTCATTTTAGATTCGGTTCCTCGTACACCTATTCAAACTTATTCCTGCTAATGAAATTCTGTCCCTATTCTGTTATATGACTGCGCGATGTAAATTCTAAATCTAACGAGTTGCAACATTTGCGCATCATCAACTCTATTGAGGTGGGTTTTTGGGTCATTTCATTTTGCTTTCATTGAAGATTGGTGAAATTCAAATGAGGGCGGCTCTTACACTTGGCTTAAACGGTCTAGATTGTTGTGCTTCTGGATTTTCCTTTCCCAAAAGCAAACTTTGGAGTTTCTTCAAAACTATCAATTTGGTCAAATTACACTTCATAAGAAATTTTACCGAATGGTATTGCTACTTTTAGAAGCATAAAAGGCCCTGTTACGACATATATCCCGTGCTTCAGAATCAAGATACAATACAAATTCTGTATTTCAGATTTTGGTTCTCGTTTTGCCAGTGTGATAAATGAGAAAGCTTTCCGTTAGCTTTCGTTACGGAAAATATGAAATAGAAGCGTCTGATGTGTGGAAATTTGCAAACTATATTACATGTTTTGGATGCAGTTGGTATTTTGTCTAAAATTTGTCAATCAATGGGATACACCTGGGGAAATTCGCTAAGTCTATTGCATGTTTTGGATGCAGTTGATATTTTGTCTAAAATTTGTCAATCGATGGGATACACCAAGTCCTTTATTTGCCTTTTGGTTTCTCTTCCTGTGATTTTGGCACAAGAAGTTTCACGTGCTACGATGGTAGTTGATAGTGCTACCACAATTGCTGAAACTGATGATAATTTTATCTGTGCAACCATTGACTGGTGGCCTCACGATAAGTGCAACTACAATCAATGTCCCTGGGGTTATTCATCTGTAATTAACTTGGTAAGTCTATTGAAATGACTTATCATTGTGATATCAGATGAGTTTTTTAGGATTTCCTTGACTTTATTTCCTTCATTTTTGAAAATTCTGGTTAAAATGATGAAGCAATTTTAACTAATTTCTCCTATTTTCTTGGATATTGTCAGGATTTGTCTCATCCTCTTCTTAGCAAAGCTATCCAAGGTTTTGTATCACTTTTTAGTGGCAAATCAAGCTTGATGTGCAATGTCCTTGAACAACATGATATTTATATCTGACTTTACAGCTTTTAGGCCTTTGAGAATACGGATTGGAGGATCCTTACAAGACCGAGTGTTATATGATATGGAAAATCTGAAATCTCCTTGCCATCCATTCAGAAAAATGAAAGATGCGGTATTTGGATTTTCAACGGGTTGTTTGCACATGAACCGGTGGGATGAGCTGAATCACTTCTTCAGTAGGACAGGGTAAGGGATTGCACTGAATCTTCTCTTTTCTCCAGGTTTCTCACCAGGTTCTTTTTAATAACCTGGTATAAATAGTAAGAAACAGGATTCCCTTGCTTTACGGTTGATTCAGCTTTGTCTAAGGCATTACTACAGTATTGATCAAGGATTTGTCTGATCATCTCTAGAATATGACATTTGCAGGGCCATAGTAATTTTTGGTTTAAATGCTCTTCACGGAAGACACCAGATCAGCAAAAATACTTGGGGCGGAGCTTGGGATTCCAATAATGCCCTTGGCTTTATAAATTATACGGTCTCAAAGGGATACAAGATAGACTCGTGGGAATTTGGTATAAGATTTTAAGAATGTTCTTCCTCACTTTTGATTCATTTTCTTTTATCACACCTTTCATATTGTTTTTTCCATTTCAGGAAATGAATTGAGTGGAGCTGGTGTTGGTGCAAGTGTTAGTGCTGAAATATATGGAAAAGATTTGATTGCCCTCAAGGAGATCATCCATGATCTGTATAAAGACTGTGACTATAAACCTTCTCTTGTAGCTCCCGGGGGATTTTTTGACAAGCAATGGTTTGCTAGGCTTCTTCAGGTTTCAGGTTCAGATATTGTCAACATAATGACTCATCATATATACAACTTGGGTCCGGGTAGGTTATTGTAGCGTAATTGTTTTCTCTTAAGTTTATGTGCACTCCTAATATGTTAGTAATATAAAATTTCAGGCCAAATACTTTTCGAGTCCTTTTAGTGACCAGAAGAATATGTATATATGTATATATATAAGTTTATTAACACAAAAATATTTTATATAATTAGTTCATGTATGCTTTAGTCAGAGCAGCATTTTTTTGAATGAGGTTAAACTCAAGTAGCATTGAAATTCACATACCCTAAACTAGAACCGGTTTGAACCCCCCCAAGGGGCTGCACAAAAACACACAAATTGTTTAGTTTGCATTAGGCATAATGTTCATAACTTCTGATCTTTCATTCATGTCATAATATTCATATTCCCAAGTTGAAACAAATGTAATGATCCAACTTATAAATCAACCACGGAAGTTGAAATGATTACAAGCCGATTTTAATAGGTTTAGAATAATAATATCAATCTGAATCAATGTTGAAAGTATGATAATAGTAAAGAGTATTACTCAAGTTCTGGCTAGGCGGTTCTGCTATAACTATATAGAAATTAAGCTCACTCGATTTATGGACAAAAATGTAGGAGATAGAAACTGTTCTCCATAGTTATATTTATGTCTACAGTGCATCTGACATGTTCCTCTGACAACTGAGATGTATAACCCATAATTTGGTAGATGTAGAAGTAATTCACAATCTCTGGACTAGACACTTGCTGTACAGAGTTATTTTGATTGATCTGTGATTGATTTGAGGAATTAATGGCATTGCACAATCACTCCTCTCTTCTTGTGACTTAAATAAGTCCTACTTCCATAGGTGATGATCCCAGCCTTGTGAAAAAGATACTGGATCCCCGTTATCTGAGCAAAATTGAAGAAACATTCCGTAATCTTCAGCTGACCATTAAGCAGAATGGTTCTTGGGCCTCTGCCTGGGTTGGAGAGTCTGGTGGGGCATATAACAGTGGTGGTCGTCATGTATCTAACGCATTCATCGACAGCTTTTGGTAATCCTGCTTGGCCTACTGCTCTATTTATGCTTTTTATATGAGCTGGCCAATGAGCTATTATGTTCAATAAGAATGATAAGCATCCTGTTTCTCTTAATGTTGCGCATTAGGTACTTAGATCAGCTTGGAATGGCATCCGTGTACAATACTAGAGTATATTGCAGGCAGACATTGATTGGGGGAAACTATGGTCTCCTTAACACAACTACCCTTGTTCCCAACCCAGATTACTACAGGCAAGAGGATGAAAGTTTAAGCTTTTGATGGATCCTACGAGTAGATTTTCTACATGGGTAAACTAATCCAAATTTCTTGTTCATGTTGGATATGGTTGTCAACAGTGCGCTTCTGTGGCATCGACTTATGGGGAAAGGTGTTCTAGCTATTCACAGCGATGCTTCACCATTTTTACGTTCTTATGCTCATTGTTCAAAAGGAAGAGTAAGACTGTTTTCCACAATTTATTTGGACACTTAATAGCTTGCCACAAAAGAAAATTTGGGCACATAGATCTGGAAGGTTTTGATTCGGTAATCAGACAGTCTATATTAGTACAAACGTGTATTTATTTTCTAAATAAATATACTTCATTGGATTTATATGTAACTAGTTAATAATAGATGTGGAGGGACATTTGTTTTAGAAGCCCTCTACAAAGGGAGAACTATGGGACTTAACTGATTTGCCACACAGAATATATGAAACCTGAGCTATTATTCTGTATTGAAATGGTCGTTAGCTTTTTTTTGTTTGAGCATGCTCTTGCTCATGCCACTCTTTTTGCAATTAACTTGAATAGATTTCATGCATTAAGATGGCCCTGAAAGAAGAAATTTCATTGACATCATTGTTCCTGGCCATATGATAAAATTTATATTGGTTTGACTCATTCAAGTTTCGATTGTCCTTGTCACAGCCTGGTATAACTCTGCTGTTGATCAATTTGAGCAACCAGACCAATTACATCATCCATGTTCAGAATAGCCTGAGCTTGAAATTGCGTGTCAAGGAGAAGGTTCATGCTGAAAGCCCTTTCACGCGTGGCCTTAAGAGATCAGTATCATGGGTTGGAAGCCAAGCATCAGATGGAACATTAACCCGAGAGGAGTATCATTTGACTCCAGAAGGTGGGTACCTCCGGAGCCAGACCATGGTCCTAAATGGAATTCCATTGAGGCTTACGAAAGATGGTAATATCCCAAAATTGGAACCTGTCCATGTTAATGTGAAATCTCCCATTTACATCAGGTACTTGTCCATTTCTTTTATAGTACTCGCTAATTTTGATGCTCCAGCTTGTGCATAATTTCCCTGCAATTATAGTCAAGCTTTACCACCTTGTAGATGAGGTGAAGTTGCATCACTTGTACCTTTATGAATGTAATTCTCAGCAATTGTAATTATAGAATTTTATATATGGATATTAATCTTACATTTCTTGAGAAATTATTTCAATCACCTCTGTGGCAGTTCTACCTCCTTTGCATGATATAAAGTTATTCAAGTTCCATTCCACACCTTGGACTAGAATAGGACAAAAAGTAGACCATAGTCCTGACTTATCATTTGCTTAGATGACCGGAATACAAGCAACACAGCGTAGCAGCGCAAGAACAGGAAAACCATTGGTGGAATCCTGTGGTAAAGTAAAAACTTTATTAGCAAATCTTCCCAGCTTTCTATAACCCAACTATTGATATCCACATCTTTTTAGTTTCTAGTATGCATTGTATTGTCTACTTCACATCTTGAATGTCCGTACATTGATTAAACCTGCAAAAATTAATTATTTATGCAATGATTCAATGTTTTTTATTTTTCTTCTTTGACTGAAGAATAAAAGTTGCCTTGGATTTAAATTTGGTTTTCTTTTTTTCTTTTTAATTTCATTTATTATTTTTATTAGCATAATTATATAATACTTCTACTTTATAAATTTATTTTATTTATGATAGTTACTTATAAATCGTTATAAATAATTAGGTTAATTGTTCTGAGCCACCCTGTTGTTACAATAATTATCAAATGTCTCCTAAGTAATTAATTATCACATGGAACCTTGTCGTCAACTTCGCTCTAAAAGCAACAACGCACGACACCGTGACGTCTATGTGGACGTTGGTGACAGAGATATGCTACCAACTCCCATCATCGCTTTCATAGCCTTTATGATGTCGTCAAATTTGGTTCATTCACAGAAAATAGCTTTGACCACATCGCCTTCTTTGTCATCGAATAAGACTATTTTTAGTGGGGTGGTTATTAATGCAATAAAATGAGATATAATATTATTTTATCATATAGTTTATAATAGAATACGAAAGTTGATAATAAAATATAATGAAAGAGAAATATTTTATATTATATCTTATTTTATTTTAAACAGTAAAAATTTAAAATTTTAGAATAAAATATAAAATAATATTTAATATTTAATTATATTATATTATAAACTTTTTTTCAAATAATATCAAGAATGCGACACGTTTCTCAGTTTGTGTACTCATGTGATGACTACAAGGTAATGCTCCGTCATGATCCGTTCAAAGTTTATGTCCGCGGGAAATTGAGTGATGGGAAGGTAATTTCGTTGAATTCTCATCAATTATTTGATTTTGAGCAGTTAAAAGGCCAAAAGAAGGTGATGATTGGGAGGAGAGATTTAGGGGGCATACTAATATGAGACCTTTTAGGCCTCATTCTATCAGCTTTGACTTGTCATTTTATAGGGCTGATTTCGTTTCAGGTATACCAAAACATGCCACTAGTGTTGCATTGAATCCAAATAGAGGGCCTGGATTTGGTCACTCTGAACCTTGCAGACTGTTTAATTTGGATGTGTTTGAGTACTTGCCTGAATCACTATTTGTTCTTTATGGGACCATAACATTGATGATATCTCATGGAAAGAGTAGAAAATTGTGGATTTTTTAATGAAAATATTAAGGGCATTCATTAGCATAATGTCCTTTTTCCTTATAATAGTAACACTGAAATTAAGTTATTTTCCTATTTTTTTTCTTCTATTTTTCTTAAACACATGTTTTTTAGGTTTATATCCCTTTTTTCTTTTTATAATATTTAGCCTTTTGTCTTTTAAAATGTCTCTTTTTTCAAGTACTTTCTCTTTTTACAGTTCTTGTTTAATCTTTTTACAGTAATAAGGACTATCGCATCCAATCATAATAGGCATTTTAAAATCATAGCAACATAAAAAAGATTTCTTTTTATCTTTTTATTTTTCTTAAGTAATATCGCTTCATCACACCATTTACTTAATTTATTTGTTAAGAAAGAAACTATTTTTCCTAATATATCTACAAGTCATTGGTTATAAGTTGCCTCTAATTTGCTTCCCCAAGGGTCGGGTATCTTTGAATAAAACATCTTTAATTAAATTTGTGTATTATCTACTTGATTATAAATATGAAAATAGTAATCTAGGAAAGTACAAATATATCTATTAATCTCACATGTCATATAGCTTAAATCTTTGTAAGGCGATAATAGAAACAGCAACTCTAAAAGCAATTTCCCATTTATCAATTGCTTCTTTTATGTCTTGAACGCAATCAATATCTAAACAGATCCAAAAAGGGTTTATAGATTCAATTCTCATTTTATCTATAGGGTTAAATCCATCTTTATCATTAATTACCATATAAGTTCCAGCATAAGCTTTATTAGGTCTACTAAAACTTTGTGAGGGATATCTAAGAGGATTTTGAGAAGTACTAGGAATATCCTAAAAAGTGAATATTCATTAGAGGTTTACGATAAAATACCAATAAAATGAATAAGCATTTATAGGATTAACTTTTATAATGAAAACATAGCATATCATCAATTTCTTCAAAATAAAATGAAATAAGACTTCGTATGCTCTCATTGATTTCACTCTATGCATTTAAAGTGTTTAGGGATTATTAAACTCTCAAAGAAAAGCGTAGGAAGTTATTTTTGTAAGCTTGCTTAGGAATCATATCTCCACCGAGAATATGAATTTAATACATAAATTAAAGGGTCTTAATAAGGATTATAACATAGCTTAAGTAAAGGTATTGCAAGAAGGAAATTTTAGGTTTAATAAATTGATGGAACCATATAAACTTATACACATAACTTTTAACTCAAATCAATCCAAATTTAATTTAATTTAAATCACATCATCATTTTTACTTTTTAATTTCTCCCTTTTTTATAAGAATAAGAAAGAAGAAAAGGGAGATTTTTTTTACCATATTTCTCCCCCATTCTATAAACGCTAAGAAATCAAAATACTACAACTTGAATCAATACATTTAATTTTCATAAAAGTGGTTAAAATCTTATGTAAATAAGATTTATAAGATTCTTTCAATTTAGGGGCTCAAAATTATTAGGGAAATTGATAAAAAGAAGGGTAAAAATGGCTTGTAACAAGGTTAATATATAAGAAAAGAAAGGTCAAGACTCAAATCAATTCTCTAGAGATAAAAATAGAAGTAGGCTTTTATATGTAAAAAAATTGTTATACCTAAGTGCCCCTATCATCTTCATGCACCAATTCACTTGAAATATGGTTTCAAAAATGTATGCAAGAGCAAGTTCTAGCATAAACAAGTCATGTTTAATGACACACTACAAAGAAAAATGTATGAGTAACAAATACAATCAATTGCTCTTAAACTCAAAAATTCACATGTTTATCAAAATACATCAAGTCTTGCATATTTTTATTTAATAAAACTAATGAGATACTTCAAACAATTTATAGAAAAACACGAATCATATTCGTCTCTCTCATGCATTATAACTCATACCAAAAATATATACCAGAAATATATCCTAACTTCAGTACTATTTGTAAACAAAAAAATCTTATGGTTGTTATAAGGAGTAATCAACATAAATGAATTATAGAATTTAAAGATCCAAACACAAATCACATATTCCATCAAAGAAAACTAAGGACCTATTTTAAAATGGTATATACATAAACTCTCCTTATACCTAAATCATACATTATCTTTAATGTATGTAGAAGTCAACAAAATTAATTAACATAAAGTAAGTGAGAAATTAGGATACTCCCCTTAGTTGTAAGCATCTAAAACTAAATGCACTACAATGTAGATGGACATGGAGGATTTGCCCTTACAAATCAGAGCAAAGCATCAAAATTCTTCCCCACTTTTTAAATTTATGTTCCAAACTCCCTAACCAAAGATGATACTCATGTCAGGGCAATGATGCTGGAAGAGACAAAGGCTGTTCAACATCTGAATCCTCGTATTAATGTGATGGAGAACTTCCTTAAGGGGAATCATGTGACATATATCGAAATTGGCTCTCTTTTTTTCTCAATGAACTTCATCCTGATTAAACAACCACTGTTCAAAGATTCCCTCTCACGACCTACATGTATAGAAGTGTTAACAATATCAAGAAAGTTAAGATTAATATCTAAGTAAGTAATCAAAGGACTAAGACATAAATTCTTATTAGACGCTGAAACAAGGTTAATTTATGTAGCTAACCAAGCACCCAAATTAAAATAAACCTTATATACTATGCGCTAAACAAAGAATGATTCAACTTTAGTACATGTACAAAACTATAGGCTTCCTTTTTAAATAATTAAACGTAAGAATACATTGCCAATAAACCCATTCATGTTCTTTAAGACAACTTCCTTTAAATTAATTTAGATGATGAAGAATAATACCCAATTCTACGACAGTATATAAAAATTTGAAAATTAGCAAATAAATAGAAAGAAATCACACAATAAAAATTGATTGAAGATGACAGTTAAAAGCAAAACATATGGAAGAAAATTCAGATCATCTGTTACTATTATTCTGTGCCTACTCTATTTTATGAATATTCATCCATTTAATTTCTATAAGTCCTATTTATTAGATAGACCTATGCTTATAAAATAGAGTAATTACAGAATAATCGCAACTGATGATGTATTCCTTTGGAAGGTCTGTGTACGACTAAATAGGAGATGATTGTTGTTGGAAGGAGGTCCACGGCTATAACCAAACAATTTTGGGGCAGGCTAAACGGCGGATGCGTTGATTTGACTATGACAGGCGCACAAAGACACGATGGCATGGAAAATTTTAAAATTCGATCCGAGTTTAGGCTTTAGATTTTATGGCTCAACACAACTTAAAACCTGAATATACCAAGTATAAGTAAAATCGTTTGTAGTAAAATACGTTATTGTTAAAATAATATAAATTAAAAGTAAATACCCCTATCCAATATCCAACCGTTTCCATGGCTACAATTATCTCACCTTCAGCTCGCCTGAGGGCACAACTCTTCCATAAACTTCAATCAACGTTCAACTCATGAAAATCAACTTGATACAATATTTTCCATGTTGCCTAATTAATCAATTACAAGTGAAACGAGAATGAGGATCGCCCGTGATGAGAAAAGAGAAGTTAAGCCAAGTGCAATACTCTTTTCTCTGGCTGCATTGAACTATTTGTTATTTGCTTGTTACGTATCACAAACCAAAGTCACAGCGTTGTTTTAAAATATGAACTCTGCATCAGAAACTTCAAGTTCCTTGTGTGCACCAACGGGGTTGACACCCGCCCGGAATCCATTTCCTTCAATATACCTGCATTTTGGCACTCGACTTTAAAGAATGCCCTATTTATTCCGATATATTTCTACCTATTCTAAGGGAACTCACATTTCTTTCAAGTAAGGATGCTTGTAGAATACATCTGGAATCCTTCCTGTGAATTGATTATGATCCAGGTACCTTCAAAAACAACATTCAGGAGATGAAGCCAGCATCTACATATGCATTTTGCATGTGGTACATGTAAACATGCTATCAGAAATGGTCGAAAAAAGAATTTGGATTCATCAGTTTGTCAATGATTACACAAGTAAACAACAAAAACCCAATGAACAGAGAAATTATATCTCTCAACCTTATATGATTCAAATCCATTCAGAAATTAACGACTCACAAGTAAGTCAGTCTAGGAATGAAGGCAAGTGCGGCTGGTATCGCTCCAGACATCTTGTTGTAAGACAAAAACCTACAGATAAAAGCACAAAGTTTGGCATATCTACACTGAAACAACAAGCCAGAAAAAGTATAAAAGATAACGACAGACACGTCATCTGAAAACACTTACAAAATTTCCAAGCTTGTCAAGTTTGCAAGCTGCGATGGAACTCCTCCGGTCAAATAGTTGTTGTTCAGATATCTATGGGTTAAAACATTGTGATAAAATAGTTAAAGCTCTTTGATACAGGACCACATGTTTTCTAGCATAAATATAAGTGCTTAAAAACTCAACTTACAGGTTCCTTAAGGCTGGAAAGCATCCTTCTATACGGATAAGTTCTCTAATTGTGCCCACCAAATGATTGTTGCCAACATCACTACAAGGAAATAATAAATTTATATCGGTAAATAAAATTATGGATCTAAATACAATCCAAATGCAAGACTCAAAGAAAGTCGTTATGAAGAATTAATATTATTTGAACAATAAATATGAAACGAAAATGGAAGGAAAAACAAGATTCTATGGAAATGATTGAGACAGATAGAATAAACATTTCTAGTCACAAAAAAGGACAAGTTTTAAGATCAACAATTTACTCTACACTATTTTCCTCCCTCTCTTAAGTCCCATGTGTTCTTTTTCGAAACCAAGTCAGGTTTAAAGCTATCCAAAGATAGACTATTACAGGTGACGAAGATTCTTCAGAGTTCCCAATTCAGCTGGAATGCGGCCAGTCAAACGATTTTCTTGGAGGTAAACATAGCGGAGTTCTGGCAGGTTTGCAAGTTCCTTCGGGATTTCACCTTTAAAGTTATTGAAACTCAAGTGCCTACACAGTCCAAACGGTTGAGGTTCAGCAATCAAATGCATGGAGAGATGGGAAGGAGAAAAAGAAGAAAGAGAAAATAGGGCTAAAAACCAACAAAGTTCAGTATTACTCACAAATGTGTTAGCCTCTTCAAGTCTCCAATCTCCGGAGGAATGATATCTTGCAGTTTATTCCATCTCAAATTTCTGATGAGTCAAAAACCAGAGTGGTCAAGTCATTGTTTCTAGTAAGTTGATAGCAAAAACAGCGATACAAATTTCCATCAATCGCAGGTATTCCAAAAAAACCAAGAAGTTGGTTTAGTTGTTAGGAAGAGAAGACACCAAGCACTGAACTTGCTATCTATCTGATGTTGAATACACACGGCAAGTATTTTTCTTCTAAAGTGTCTGAAGTGGCAAGCAGTAACGAATTATTAACCTTCCACAAGGAGATCTTTTGAAGATGGGAAAATTAATTAGTTATAGTGAACATCATAAGCTGCAGAATTAGCAAGATTTCAAGTGATTGCTTGCTGGCCAGCTCTAGATAAGTTTGAGCCACTTTAAACTCTCAATTCAAAGGACATTGTCTCATGGTATTATATAGGCGGGATGAAGACCTAATGAATTGGGCTGCAATGATAATGACATTAGAAAAGAAGATAAAAAACAAAAGAAGAGAGAGAAAACATGTGATGTGTGCGTGCGTGCATTTGTGAGCTTGTGATGTTCTTCATTAATAATGATGCCAATGAATTCAGTTAGGAACCATACAGCACTTGAAGCCTTCTCAGTCGGCCAATTTGAGGAGGAATTGGTCCAGTCAACTTGTTATTATGAAGATCACTGCCATGGTAGCAATACTTAATGAGAAGAATAGAGATTAATGGAGATATAAGCAGCACATATTTTGCTATGTAAGACATAGATTGACAAGAAAAACGTTTAACATTCAACAGTTCAAGAATAAATATGGAACTTACAGCCTTGTCAAATCCAACAAATTGGTAACAGCAATAGGAAAAGGCCCAACAATTGAAACTGCATACACTTCCCTGCAAATGGAAATGATCATGATCACCATATTCTGGTCAAGCTAAGTTCTCCATTTTCACATGATATTTAGCTAAGACTTTGTGGGGGTGAAAAAAACAAACTAGAAGATCAATAATTAATCCTGTAAGTAAAAGGCCATTTTTTTTTTTTTCTGTAAAAGATGTCATTTTTTACACCATATCAGTACTAAATGCAAGTATGTCCTCTGTATCAAAAATCTTGGTAAGTTGAAATCTAAATTTTTGTAGTTCGATCTGGGAAGAAATGCAGTTCTAGTTAGCTAGAGAGTATGTCAACATCCCTTACCATGAATTCAGAACACTAAACTAAGTTCATGCTTCATGTAGATATTACTTGGTACTTACAGCTCTGTGACCACTCTATAGTCTCCCTGAGTCGAGCACGTGACACCAGACCAAGGAGGTAGATTACCATCTCCACAAGGATCATCCCCAACCCATGAATAGACCACCCTCCAACCCAGTGATGCTTTAATTTCATTCAACGCTTTCACTGCAGCAAAATGAGGAAAATAACAACATTGAAACCGTCTACAACAACATAGAAAAGAACAGCAGGCAGAGATTCCCCTGATTCAGTAAAACAACCCAACAAAAGGAACCCACTTATAATACCCAAAGCCCATTAAGGTTGCAAATTTTTCTTTCCCACTGCAGACTACTAAGTACTAAAAAAGAATTGATCTCTTTGCTCTTACGACACAAACTCTTCATAAGACCTACTGATAAGCGAGAGACTACGTTACCATCTCTTTTGAGGGTTTTAGAGTGGCCAAGAGCGATAAGAAGAGAGAAAATGCAGATAGCAAAGAGCGAGCTAGCATTCACCATGAGAGATGTACTGATCCAACCCAAGGCGAAAGAAGCATTACAATGGCTCCTTTAACAAAAGATCCAATTCTGGTTTCTTCGGATCTGGATTGCCCCAATAATTATTAATTGTTTTACAACAATTTATTTGCAGAAGAGTTTTCAATGAGTAAACTGTCACAGTGTCTTTCAATGTCGGTTTAGTTTCAGTTGTATTTGTATATAACTTGTCAGAAATATTTTTAGCTCTATAATAAATTTTTTAAAGGGAATTACTGGTTCAAAGTCGGGGTGATGGGCAATATCAAGGTGTTTTCAATAGCTGACTTTTGGGTCGGGTGCGGGTCATGTCAGGATCAGGATCGGGTCAAGTTGGGATCCAAATTTTTTAAGAAGAATGATATTATCTTATTTAAAAGAATTATATCTAGAATTAAAGCCTGAATCTAATAAAAAAATTATTTTATAATTTTAATTTTAAAAATATTTAAAAATTAAGATTAGCTCATTACCATCGTAGTTAAAATATCTATTAAAACATCAAATTTAACATGACTATTAATAGATCATTATCACCATCATTATCATCATCACTATCTAGTTTGTTAATAGATAAATATTGAATTTAGTCATCAAGCAACAATCTCTTCATTGACCTCTTCAGATTTCATAGAAATTTTTATTAAATTGTTGCTATTAGATGTTGTATTTTAATTACTTTGTGTATTTAATTTTTTTTAAATACATTTTATAAATAAAATAATGATTACATATTTTGTATTATAATAAAATAAGATCCTTTAATATAAAAAATTACACATATTAATAACAACTTAAATGTGAATTTTAATTATATATATATATATAACACAATACTTACATTAATTGTCAAACCTTATGTAAAATACAATGACCTATTAAACTCTATAGGCAAAGATGTGGGACCAATTTAGGCATTATTCTCATCGCAAATTTTAAGAACATAGAATTTATGAATTGGAAAATAAATTCCAGTGTTATATGTGTAAACCATCTCCACGAAGTGATGTAAGGAAGCTGAGGAATTATCTAAGAACGACTTACCTAGTTTTAATGTAAAAACTAAAGATTACAATGGTCGAGACCTTTAAGATCAAAGTTCTATGTGGCGCTGGAGGCCTTTAGCTTTTATCTTAGGTGGTCATGGGACAAGAAGGAGAAAATGGAATCACAACTTTTAGTAAACAGTATATATATATATAAAAAGAAATGTGCTTCCGATCCATTTATACAAGAAACTATTGAAACTGATGAAGAAAGTCATAATGTAAATGTTGCCAAGGTAACATAAGCTCACAAGAGCACACTATCAAGCACTGAAATTGCACGATCACGATACATTTGGAAATCTGCAACAAACTTCCTCTGAGCACCCTCTAATTCTTCCAAGTCACCATGAAACATTAATCTGAAATCGAAGCCTCTTTTTTGACATTCAAATTGCAGCTGCAGACTGAGGAGAGTGAACGAATGGAAATGTCTCGAGAAGATCTTAAATTTGTCCATGTTTCTATCTATTTTATAGGGCTCCAACTGATTTACAAGTATTCTCTTTTTATTCCGACTATCTATGATGGTGTATATCCTGTCCAAGTCTCTGAGACTAGCACATGACTCGCGCATATTTATGATAAGATCCATAAATAGCCTAATGTCCACAACTCTGGTGCAGTTGAGAAAATAATCCATAATGTGTCGATACATTTGGCAGAAGTCATCAGGGTCGCATCGACACAGGAACCTTCTCACATGTTGATAGTGATTTGTATTACCCAAGGTAATCTTACTATTTGTTGGTTGGTTTATCCCAAAATGAGCAATAAAAGCAGACGCTCCAGAAACATAGTTGGTAACCCTTTCACAATGTTTCGGATCTGATAATGGTTCCACAATGCTTTCTTTTTCCTCCTGAAGCAATTGAGAGCAGCTCAACAGTATCACCTGCTCGATGCAGAACCAAAAGCACAACCACAAGTAATTTTAGGTCATTAACAAGAGAGACTATAACCGGGTGCATTTAGCAGCCAAGAACCATTCATGTCAACCACGAAAATATCCATCCTCCAAGTCCATTAGTAAACAAGGAAGCAAAACAAGATCATACATTTTTCAACAAAGATACAAGAAGAAAGAGATCGATTAGAGTCAACCATTTTTGTTACCTTCGATAACAAATACTCTGCATTTTCATTTCCAACTAGTGCACATCTTGTCAATAGACCATTGTACTGCTGGAATAATTCCAATCGATCAAGCACTTTCAAATCATTAAAAGCGACAGCTTTTAAAACCGCCTCATCATGGACGAGTTTCTTAAAAAATTTGCAGCTGTAAAAAAAAAAGGAGCAGAATCGGCAACCGTGTAAGAGAAACATTTTCAAAGAAATTAAATACATAAATGCACAGATGGGACAGCTATTACCCAACTAACAAGATCATTTCAAAACTAAAAAGGGGATACCATATACCAGAAATGAAGGGAAGACAGTAATTCATCCTATCTATGTTGGAAAATTTGGAAACAAAGCATATACTGCAACGTCTTTTAGCACTAGAGATAAATAAGTTTCTGATTTGAACTGATAGAAACTGATTTGCCAAAAAACAAAAAAAGAAGGAACAGAACGGTTCTCATTTCGTTGTAAGACAAACTTGCTGCTATATCTCTTATGTTGATAGTTTTATACAATGAACTAATGACTCTTATTAGGTTTTTGTTGATGTCCATGCTGTAGACTCAATTTACTTGTGAACCTAATTGGTTACTTGCAGTAACTAAATCCATAGTTGACAAGACGCTAAAAGATAGGATATTTTCCATTTTCAAAAGAATTTCTGTACCAGAAATAAACGTATCTCCAATTAAACCCTTTTGTTGATTGATTCAATCATACTATAACTCAAGCCTGGACCCCAGGTGACCATACCTATGCAAATTCAAGAATACACACTTCTTTAGAATGTGCTTTTCTCTCCCTCTCCCTCCCCAGACAGCACAAGTTACAACAGAGGAAGCCAGGTATCGCCCAGACAAAGCTCCCGAAGCCCATAAATCAAACTGGTATTGAAACGTAAAAATCTTACACAAGTAATACGCTTGCAAGATTAGCCGCCCCATCAGGGGACTTAGCGACAAGGATCATTATATGTTTCAGAACATCATGGTCCACATCAGTAATCATCATCTGCCTTCTCTTCATGGCTCAATCTGACAAAGGCAAACAAGAAACATAACCAAAAAACGACTGAAGTTGAAATAACAAAGCAATTACGAGAACTGAATTGAAGGTGCGAGATGGGGGAGCAAAATACCTGAAATTTTCAGTTCGTAACCACCGTAAAGATTTGGGCATCCGAGGGTTGGAAACTTTACTGAACCCACTAAGCGCAAGTGACGAGAGAGTTTGTGAAAATGGTTGGATTCAGTCTCATTTTTATTTGTGTAGTTAACGAATTGTTCGATGAAGTTTAAATTACGTGACTGTTGACTAAATAAAATAGTTTTTGTTATTTTTATAATTAATTTTGTAATTTAATCAAAATAACTTTGCAATAAAAGGGGGTTTTAGGAGTAAAATTATTTACATTTATTTGATAAATGGCTGATCTTTGGGCATACTGAGAAGTATTTAACTGTTTAATTATGTTAAATCGTTGAAAAATATAATTACTTAATTATGTTAAAACGTTGATAATTATATTTAATAATTGGCGGAATAAGTTGGTAGATTAAATCTAATCTAATTTTTTTAAAAACTCTTATAAGGAACATTTTGCTCCTAAGGTTGAAAAATAAAGGATAAAAAGAAGATTAAATTTAAACATTATTACAAATTACTCAACCAGTCATTTTTTATTATTAATTTGTCTTCACCAAATATTACTACCTTAAACCTCGTTGATACAACACTAACAGAGAAAACATAGGTTAGTTAAAAATAAGCTAAAAGGTTAGAAATGTGCACTTCAACTTGATCAATACCGAGAAAGAAAAGTAGCAGTAGTAAATGATGTTTTAAAAATTAAACTAGACATCGATTCGGTCGAAGAAAAGGTTTAAGGTTTAGATGTCCAACCGTAATGAATCGTTATAAAATTGATATATAATAAATAAAAAGTAAAACTTATAAAAATAAGTAAAATAAAATATTTTATTGAAATAAAAATACATCAATATCTATTATTATATAATTAATTAATAATAAATAAAATATGAGTCTAAGATAAATATTTAAATAATAATAAAAATCAAAATTGCATTTCTGAACATCGTCAAAAGTTTTAAATTCTTTCATGCTATTTAAAGATTCGTAAGCTACGTTTTCATCTAAAGTATTTACATCAACTTCTTCTACTGCATTAAAATAAATTACAAATTAGTAATGTATGAAATTATTCTCAATTGTAAACTTGTAATACACTATAATTTTAACTTAAATATGATCAAAATAAGATATGAATTGACCATCAGTAGATATTCTTAATTCATTCATTGTGACAAATGCATTTTTTTTATAAATTATTTTGACAAGGCTTCACTCTATTTAAATTTTTGCGGACAAATTTGAACAGTTTGCAAATGTTAGAATTCATTTAAATTCCTCAAAATATTATAAATTAACTTGTAATTTTATGAAATATTAGTTAAATTTGCACCTTTTGCCTATAGAAGAAATATTAACCAATATTTAGAGTTTGACATCAATACATGTATAACTAACCAAGTATGTATATTTATTTCATATTTATTTATGAGCAATGAATATTTTGTGAAACTATAATTCAGATAATAATTCGGAGTTTAATATGTTTATGTTTGTAAGTTTTATCATTGTACTTCAAAATGAGTATAGGTGGAAGTATTGCGTGTAACCGGAAATAAGAGAGATAATGATTTCAACTCAAATAAAATAGGAGATGTTGAAAAGAAGTATGTGACTGGAGCATTTTGTAAGTAGCAATACAATTTATATAATATTTCTAGCAAAATTATGATATTAATATAAGAAAATTATATTATGCTAATAGGCACTTATATTATAATAAGTGATGATGTCATTTGGTTTTCAGTATAATCATAGTACAGTTATC
>JANSVA010000006.1:34565263-34591300 GCA_025504915.1 Erythroxylum reticulatum | reverse complement strand
ATAAGTGATGATGTCATTTGGTTTTCAGTATAATCATAGTACAGTTATCTTCTTACTCCCTTATTTAGAAAGACAAAGCATCTAAAAAGAAATAAATATTATAAATCAATAATTTTGATGAATTTCACTTATTAATTAAGTGAACATGTTGTTCGTAACAATTCTATTAGACCGGACCGAATCGAACCATTCAGTCCGACCGAAAAAAGGTTGAACTGACCAATTTTTATGTAGAGAGATTATTAGGTAAAATCGAACCGGATCACTAATCGGTTCAAAATTTTTTTGATCGGATTGGATGATTCGGTTCTGTTTTTAAAACCTTGGTAGTAATAATAATAATAATAATATATTTTCTATATTTTTTATTATAATTATAACTTAATTTTGAGAAATTAAATATTTAAATTTTAAAATTTTATAATAATATTAAAAGAAATACTAAAATATAAAATTCATGCTTTTATAAAATTTTTAATTTATACTTTTATAAATAAACAGATGATATTATTTGTTGATGAAATTAATTGATATAATCTGACGGTTGCCAAAAATAGCGAAATTAAAAAGCTGAATCAAAGAGAATTTTTGATTGGAGGGCTGAATCCAACGGCCTGGAACTGGAACTGGAACTGGAACAAGCTTCGGTAATAGGTAGGTTTATTATTTAAAGCATTTAAGTCTTAATTACCCAATCTAATTCCTTTATTTTCGTGGGAGACTAGAGAAAGTCAGAATTTAGATTTCAGATACAACAACGCACGCAACATTCGAGGAAAACGAAAAACAACAACAAAAATGAATATGTAGAAGTAGAAGAAAACACCTCTGATTCTGAAACTGAAATATCTGTACCTTTTTCTATTTTTCCAATACTCAAAGTAGAGCCAAAGTGATCCTTCATTTTAACTCCACACACACAGGCCCTCCTCCCAAACCTCTCTCTTTTTCTTAGGAGAGAGAGAGAGAGAGAGTTAGGAGGAGATACCTATAGCTCTAGCTATATATTCTTTTGACTTTACCTACGCAGTTGGATTTTTTAGGACTTCAAGTGAATAAAAGTCATCGTCATCAAATATAAAGAATTTCTGATACAAAGATTTCATCTTTTTGATCTGGGGTGGAGAGGAAAATTAAAGAGCTGAAGGGGGCGCGGAGAAGGAAAATGGGTTGCTGTGCTAGCCAAAACGCCGATTCCAAAGCCAGTCGGATGGCACGCTGGCGATCAACCGGCATTGTTGCCATGCGTGACGCTAAATTGAAGGCATCCTCTTTCTCTTCGCTATGAATTTTTTTTTTCTTTTTAACTCTGTTTTGTTCGTTTCTGGATGTGATTGCTTTTGGCTGAGATTTATTGAAGAGAATGGAAATTCTCATTACCAATTTTTGGTTTATTCTGTTGGAGAATTATTTGTAATTTATCTCTGGTATTTTAATTTTGATACGTAGTTGTGAAGGATTGCGATCGATTTAATGGCAGTAGTTTTCTTGTATCGATTTACTGGCAGTAGTTTTCTTGCACTTCTTGTCACAAATCATTGTTTTCTTTCTTCTAAAGTAACGCTTAATACGGGTTAGTAATCAGCTGTTGGAATATCTTTGTGCCTGAAGGGCATGCAAATTCTGTAACACATACATTAAGATTCTGAATATTACACGTGCATTCTGGTACGTGAGGTAAGACTGACAATTAGCTACTGTAAACTTGAAAACCACTTCCTTTACATTGTTTTGGTAGGGATGGTTGTCAGAAAATCCGTTGGATACATATCTTACGCAAAAAACTGAATGATGTTATGAGTGATCTTTTTCAGTACAGGACACGCGAGAATTCATGCAAAGCTATTTTTCTGATGGGAGTTTTTTTAATTCTCACATCCCTTAGGATCAGTCTCAACAATCTTATCTGTGTTGATTGATGTAATCAAATTATTTCCAAAATACTTGAAGATTTTTGGTTTAGTGCCAAAGAATGTTGCAGTTTAGAATCATATTAACTTCCCAAAAGAAAGCAGTAGATGTGTTTTGTTTGTTTACATTTATAGTTTTTGATGAACAGACTTTTCCCAATGAGGTTCTTGATCTTGACAGAGCTGTACGGACCCTCGATTTAACACAAAATAAATTAGGTAATTTGTTATCTCCTTTCTTCAGTTGAGTATGCGTTTGTAAGTTAAGAGGATCTTTTGGACTGTGAATCAATCTTCTTTTGCATGTTACCTGTTTCACGGTTGTCGTGCAATTGCAAGAAAGTTGCTCTTTTCAATAAAACCTTATTATATTTACACCTCTATGCTGCAGTTGATATTCCCACAGAGATTAACAAATTAATCAACTTGCAACGTCTGGTAAGAGTTAGAAACTTGAATCTGTGTTCTTTTATTTTACTCCAAGTGGATGAATGATAACCTTTTATGCTGTCAAAAACTGTAAATTGTCCAGTCTATTACTTCTAGTGCAGGTGTATAGGCCTCTGGGTTCTTCAACTTTTGATAATTGAGGCATTACAGGGCCACAAAAGTCACCTTCAACTTTTTCACTCATTTTTTAGCCATCACTATAGTTGCCACTGTTTAAAGAATTTGATTTTCACATTGCATTTTGATCTATCAGAAAAGAATTGCGTATTCATTCATGCCGTAAAGATTGTAGTTACGGTTTTTGATTGATTATCCTTTGGAAATAATACAGTCTGTATTTGTCAAGCAGGATTGTACATGCTCATTATATCTAGTGGTTTCTGAGATTTGTAGATTGCGTGTTGATCATTGCAACTAGATGTAGTTAGTAGAGGTTGGATCCTCATTGAGTTGCTTTGTCTTATCAGATTTTAGCTGATAATCTGATCGAGCGATTACCAATGAATTTGGGGAAGTTGCAGTGCTTGAAAATTATGACGCTTGATCGAAATCGCATTTCATCATTGCCTGATGAATGTAATATTCTTCTCTGAATAAGTAGATGACTTTATTTATTGAAGTTATTTCTTTGTATTCATTTTAGTAAATGTGCTTTCATGCTTCGCTCTGCAAACTTAATACCGTATTTTTTGAGTCTATTTGTGGATCTTGACACCTCTGGTTTCCAGTGGGCCAGCTGGTGAGGCTTGAGCGGTTGTATATCTCAGCAAATCTGCTAACATGCTTGCCCGAGACTATTGGGAGCTTGCGCAATGTAAGTAGCTCAATTGATCTTTTTGTCATCTAGTGGTAGCATGTGCCTCTTATGCAGCCTTCCTTTTAAACTGTCTGTAATTTCTTGTATTCCTTTGATGAACTAATAAAAGGAAGTGACTGGATATGTAAAGTCCAGTAATTATCAGTTTGTGAAAGTTCACCTAGTTAGAAGCTTGGGTTACTGGAGTTCTATATATAGGATATTGTTGCTGCCAAATGTTTCCATTCAAGGTGTAATTCTTCTAGGACAACTTTCTGAAATTATGTGACTGATTACGGAGTGTTCTATGATGCAGTTATCACTTCTAAATATCTCAAATAACAAGTTGAAGGCCCTTCCTGAATCAATTGGGAGTTGCTTCTCTCTGGAAGAGATAGAAGCTAATGGTGTGTTGAAAGATTGTTATTTAATTTTAATTGTTTCCTACTGCTGATTGATTCCCCATTCCCCACTTGTTGAGTTTTGGCGACAGTTGGAGTCATAAATTTTTTTTTCCATGTTTACATTTAGAAACATACATTTAACATTTGGGTTGATATGTGTAAAGTGCTACTGTGGCAATTTAAGATCTGTATGGGTTCTTTCTTTTCCAGTGGCTACTTTATGGAGCTTCTCATGAAAGCTTTAGCGATTACCTTGAAGGAATCGTAGAAAACATGTAATTCTGATGGCATGGGGCCTGGTTGTTAAGCTTGCACATGCATAGAAGGACTGTAAATGTCTTGAGGGTGATATGATTCTGATTAACTAGATCAGGTTTCCTGGATTTGTTGGTTCTCTAATATGATGTTGAAGGAATTGGAGAAAATTAAGGATTAGTTATCCATATCAAACTGAATAGTGTGATCATCTTCCAGGTTGATAATAGTGATGAATGAGTGATTGTTTCGCAGCTATCCAAAAACCTGCATTGTTGTTTGGATTGTGTGTGATATTCGAATCTTGTCCTTTCTGCTTTTGGACTTGATTTCTAAGATCTATTGTTGAAGGATTCGTGTAGCTGTAAAGGTTGATTGGCAACTACAGTCGATCCTCTAGGCTTAAAATCTCATCCTTTATTAAACAACTTTCTACAAAAGAAATGATTGATTGGTAGCATCCATGTGGATTTCTGTGTTTTTGTTTTCAGTCAAGAGCTCTGAAAAGAACTATTATGTATTTGTTTGCTAGATATTATAACACTGCTTGCAACTTTACAGATAATTTGATAGAAGATCTCCCTGCATCCATCTGCAATCTCAGTCAATTGAAGTCACTCTCCTTAAACAATAACAATGTGAGCCAGGTAATATTGAACTAAAAACCTGTCTGAAGTCCATTTATGGTGTTAGATGCAGTTAGCCATTATGAGTTGTCATCCTGTGAAAGCTGTTGCGGTAAAATGTCCAAAGACTCTGAATGCATAATTCTCCAATACTTTGGTTGGAAGTAATTGGCTGTTATTTAAGCATTTCAATAACAAATGTTCTAGCTAGAAATTCACTGTCGATGTGTTTTTCTTTTCATGCTGCAATATGTTGCCATCATAATGTGGTTTAAACATGGTCAGCCCATTAAGGCATGTGAGTGATTGCGTATTCCAGTTTATGATTGTTTATTTTTAACTGTTACCTTGTCAACTTGTAGGTCTGAGGTTCCAGCTATCGGATTATCGTAGATTTTTTAGTGTTAAAATAGCATAGAAACCGTACTCTGTTTAGCTTCAGGTCACTGATAGGATTCCAATTCATCAATCAACCCCAACTCTCGATTGACTATTTATTCAATGAAACGTAATCAGAAAAAACAAGATAAAACCATTCAAGAGTTGATGAAACAACGAAGTAAAACAATGGCAACCAATTCGAGAGGCTCCCTCTCTCCTCACAAGACAAAATCCTATCTGCCCTTCCTCAGCCTCCCATTTCCCTTTTTAGTAACAAACATGAAACAAACTATAACTAACATTATTCCATTGCTGCCATCTGTCATTTTCGGATTCTGCCACCTGTCGCAGCTTTTGAGCCCTTCTGGAATAAGTGATCTTAATAGGAGGTCTATCAGTCACACTTGATTAGTTATTAGACAACGAATCTTTAAACAATTTAAGGACCTCTTAACTTTTAAGCTATAGACAATTTTTACTTGGCAAAGCTATAGATGGTAGGTTTTGAAACGATTATGTTATTGTGTTCTTTGGATGATAGATTCCTACATATCTGTTGAAGGACTGCAAAGCGCTTCAGAATATATCTCTACATGACAATCCAATTTCCATGGATCAATTTCAGCAGGCAAGCTACAAATTCAACGTTATCTTTGCTTGTTTCTTACATTTGGCAAGGTAAAATATTATAAATAAATAAATAAATTCTTTATTTAGATGGAAGGGTTTCAGGAGTTTGAATCAAGAAGGAAGAGAAAATTTGACAAGCAAATTGATTCTAACGTGATGATAAGCTCTAAAGGCCTAGATGAGGGTCTTGATCTCTGAAGCCTGTGAGGAACCGTAAGTGATTAATGTATTATTGCAGAATAGAGTTAAAAATTAGATCTCTCTGAGACTCATTGACACCAACATGGCTTTTAGCTAAGAAAGCTATTGCACATTAATTGTTTCCTGAAGCTTTGATATCTCATGAATCCATTGGGCACAGTTTTAGTGGTTAAATGTTGTTCAAGGTCTCCCACGTTCTTCATTTCCATTTTGAGGTTGTACGATATTGTTGGAGTAGGGTGCGTATTTTGCTTATTTTCATTGTTCTGAATATGTGTTTTAATTGTATTGGCTGATTGATTTGCAAGGCATTGCTTTACGATTCATTTACACACTACAACCTCACTCAGGTACAAATTAAAAATTACGAATTGAGTATTGATCGTCCGTTCCACCATCACTGGATTTTATCTTGCAAAAACTATTATAGAGAATCCCTTTTTTCAGTTGCCTTTATGCCAATTTATATGTCAATTCTGACTTATCTCAGGCAGAGTTATATTAGTTAGGGCCATACTCAATGCTAGGAAGGAAGGGCAGTGGTGGGTTTGACAGTTGAAGATCCAATAGCTCTGATGGCAGACGGAATTTAAAGCATCAGTGTGCCCCATTGGCTTGTGTAAATAACACACAATTGCCTCTGTGTAAATGCCAATGTTAGGTTTTTCTGTTGGTTCTTTGGATGCCATTTGTGGGCTTACATATTAATTGACTGCTTCTTTCCTGTTTAGAGAAGTTAACTTCTGTATCCCTGGCCCATAAATTTAAACTTACACTACCTTTGTCCATAATAGTAGCCTTTTTATTTGACTTTCTCCATGCTTTTCCACGGACTAGTTCTTCATTCTCAAATAGTTGGTCATATCTGTGTCTATTTTCCAATTCTAGATTCTTTTGGACATGCGTTAGTCTTTTGCTTATAATTGTCGTCTTTCAGTGCCTGATGATGTAAGGCAATATCTTAAAAATGATAGAAATTTAGACAGTCAAAAAGGTTGATATTCACTACTGCTCCTCTCTTATCTGCAAAAACAGTAATGGACTATGGAATCTGACCTCTTCAAACACAAAATCTGCTTGCTGTCTTGTTTTGATTTGGAATTCAAAAGATTATCTGGGCAAACTATTCCATGCTTATGCTTACTTATGTGCCATGAGATGCCTTTGCCATTATAGATATGGTTATAATGATATAATAATATTTGTTCTCTGCAACTTGTGGTAGACATAAAATAATGCAACGCCTACAAGGCCTGGTGCATTGCTAGCCAAATGGCTATCGACTTCTTTAGTTAGTTGTTTCCAATAGTAGAAGTCTTATCTTACTCGCATTTCTAAGTTTGAGCGAAACTAAAGCAATGACTACAAGTGTTCACACTGGCAAAGTTTCTCTAAAACGTTTTAACAAAATTGAAAATTGTACTTGAGTTTCTAACAGTTTGTTATAGTGTTGCTTACTAATTACTGTAAAGAACATGAGTTTTGTGGGACAACTTTCTACATCCAAGCCATATCAATGAAACTCGTATTAGATTATGGAAAAATTTTCTTACAGTCATAGTATTTCGGAAGTTGGCCCAAATTGTGCGAAGACTTTTAAAGTATACTCACTTTTCGTAAGATATGGAAATCGAATCCTTTATACAACTGCAACGCTGCAAAGCATTTGTAGTATCATTATCTTGAAAAATATATATATTGAAGACCTTAAAGGTGAAGCTATGAGTTTTTTCTCCCTGTTCAAAATGGAAGGTGGGAAAACACTTCATCTTTACTTAAAAACCAAAGAACAAATGATGGGATAGAGGCATATGCCTGTAGACATTTGTTTCAAAGGAAACAGAAGATATACTACCAATAGCCTGAGCTCTTTCAACAGATATGTGCAAAGGTGATTCTCTTTGCAGCAGCATTGCTATTGGTATTTTTGATGATTTAAGTTGCTCTGTGAAGGGGTTTTGCTCTACCCACCAATTCAGAAGTTGTCATGTTCAGAATTGATGCTCGAATCTTAGGTACTAAATTTACACGTAAGCAAGTTGATCCTCCACAGAGTTCAAATTCTGGGGTCACTTTAACTTTCTGACGAATCAAAGAAAAAGTAGAGAGTTGATGCTCAACTCTAGGCAATAAGTTTCCACAAATGACCAAGTTGATCTTTATTTTTGTAATGTTATCGAGGATAAGGTTTACATTTGGCATGGAACAAGCAAGTCAAGATGGGTGTGAATTGCACTTGATTTAGTTGGTGTGAATCGCACTTACTTGGTTGAGTTCTCATTTTTGACAACTAACAAAAGCATCAATTGGCTTTGGACAGGTAGGTACTGGTGTTTAAGCAACGAAACAGTAGGCGAAGGATGTGAATTTAGCAGCAAAGATGAGATTATAAAATTATGGGCTCCCAAGTAGAGTGGAAAGCAACTGTCTTTGTATCAAACAATCTTGTGATTCTAACACCCACATAATACAATGAATATGCAACTATGCTACTCAGCCGACTAAAAGTGCTGTATGCTTACTCCAACCCACAAGTAACTAGTCAAGAAATAGGTCCCACTGGGCATTTTAGTTCCTCAGTTTATAGTCTTTTCCTTTCATCTCTTCAATCTTTCATTGGCAATTATGAGTACTCCTCAAGCATTGTTGGTGCAAACTTGTTCACCAACACATGCACCATTATTACACACCTAAAGGGACACGCATGCAGCTTTATTGAACTGGGAATACACAAAATAAACCCCTGAATTAAGGCCTAAGTCTTTCGAGTAACAAAAGCCTTAAGAAAGATCCTCTTTACTTTTATCCATTTTTCTTCTTTAAACCCATTTTCCTTTGATGATTATGAAGCTAACTGGTTACCTGACTTGAGCTACAAAAAGAGGCTTGAGTAAGAATGCTCCAACCGCCAAACGGCAACTCTATAAAATACCTGATGTGATTATAGCTTAATAATCTGCTAATTATGATTGATAATCTGCTAATCATGATTGATGTAACTCTTTAATCATCTAATAAATAAATTATTATAATTACATATATATATAGATGTCGGTGAAACCCTGACTGATTCATCAAGCAAAGGAAGGCGGTGTCTTCAAAATGATGTGTGCTAACAAATTAGCTAAGCTTTTGCTGGTTTAAGGAAGTCACATGATAAGCCAACATTTTCTGGATAGGTGTAGATAATCAAAGGGGACGATAAAAAGAAATGATTAGCAAATAAGCATAACCCATTAAACAATTCTTCTCTTACTTCCTCTCTTTCTCTCCACATCGTATTGTATGTATAGATAAACAAGGAGAACATGCCCATTGAACAAAGTAAAACAAGGCTTCAGAATTTGCAAATCATAACTCTGCATTAAGAGGCAACAAGTAGGAACCGTTATACTTATACAGACTGCTTCTCGAAATTATTCCATAAACAACTCTTTCCATCCTTTTAATACAACTCCATTGAGATTACCGCTACTGGTCCTTGAAGCACATCAACGAAAGTTGTAAACTTTCTTAACTTTATAGGTAAGCCACTCACCTTATTTATTTATTTTTTTAGACTCTGAAAAGTACAAAAGTTTTTTTATACGATAGCGATAATCTAAAGGTGAAGAGTATGTGTATGACAGAATCAGCCTAAAAATCGCTAGGGTGGTGACAAACGAAGGCATTGATGAAGGAAGAGAGAAATGATGGGACAGGAAAGTTTCAAAAAGATCAGCGGAAGATATAACAAGTGGATAAGGTTAGTGGACTCCATGGCCATCCTATACACAGCAGAAAGGAAAACCATTATCCAATGATTCACCCCATGTACGGTGGTTCCAAGGTTTGGTCTTAAATATGGAGCTCGAGTTGTGATGATACTTTTAGATGTTAGCTTATGCTCTTGCACTTAATGAATCGGACACAAATTAATATATGAAATTCTTTTGAATTAATAAAAAGGCTTTATTTATTTTATGCATTAATTTAATTAATATTTTATATTTTAATATTAAAGATAAAATTTTTGGAATAATTATTATGTAATTGAAATTATGATGAGATCATAATTATGATATTTAATTTATACTTATGTGTTATTTCTAAATGTTCCTAATTGTAGTTTTATCAGGATTGGATATGGTTGAAATGGTAAAACTAGTACACATTATGTTTCTTATGAAGAAAGTAATTGATTTCATAAATTAAAGTATAGAGATACTTAAACTAATATGTGAGTGATTATTAGTGAATAAGTCATTGAACTGACTCGATTATGAGAATTCTAGATAGAATATTACTTATATGTGTATGGATTATCTCATAATGATGATTGTATAATTGATCCTAAGACTTGAGAATACTAAGGTATATAGTGTGAGAATTACTATGTTTTGATGCTACTTATGAATCGTCCTAGGATAATTCAGTCAGTAGTAATTGGATATAGTATGAATCATATGTAGATAGTTGAGTAAGCCAATATAAGATCCATCACTCTAAAATAATTAGAGAAAATATTCTACTATTCTTGATTAGTAATGATTTATGGAATTCTCTGACCAGAGTTAATTGACATTTAAAAATGATTTTTCAAATTTCAATTATAAATCAATTACTAATTAACAAGAATGTATATGATTGGATAATAAGAGTAGACATTGTATCTATACTCTGTCCAATTAGAATATTGAATGTCGAAAGGATTAAATTATACATTATAGTCATGCATGGACAGGTTAAGTCAATCACTTTAATATTCCTAATATTTGGATAACATAACATGTTACTAGACGTCAATTATGATTTATGATTATGAATCATTTAATTAGAGAATTAAACATAAATTAAAAGAAGATTTAATTTATCTCATTCTAATTGTGAATTAGAATTAGAATTTATAATCAATAGCAATTTATTAGGAATCTAATGGGTCACACATTAAAGAACAATTTGTAAAAAAAATCAATATAACTAAGTTGGACTTAATTATAAAGCTTGAGAAACTTCGGGGATCAAATATGAGATATTTGATTTTATTAAAATTAAATTAATTTGAATTTGAATTTGAATTTAATTATAATTAAAGAGATTTAATTTTAATAAAAGATTTTTATGATTTTTTTATTTAAAAGGGAAAAGCTTTTAGAAGCTAGCACTTTTTGTCTTATTTCTCTCAAATCAGTTTGAGAATTACTCTGTGGATACCGTCAGAGGCTGGACACTTGAATAGCTCTTGATTAGTCAATTAAAAAAAGTTTTAAAGATTTTTCAATAAAAAAGCGAACAAGGTACGATTTCTAAATCATTTTATGTTTTATTCAAGGTTATTTAATTATCGAGATCTGCTCGGAATCTGTAAAATTTTTGTTTTCCGCTGCGTCCATGATTTGATCACGGTCAGATTCTAACAGTGATATCAGAGCAACCTTTAACTGTTTCCCATGGATTAGTTGCTTGGTTCTTGTTGATTTGAATAACAAATAAGGTTTAATGCTTCTATTTTGTCTTTCTCTTAGACCTTCTTTTATTATGATATTTGTTATGTTTATTTACGGATGTTATTCCGAATAATAAAGCATGAATAATACATATGCTTGTTTTCTTCTTTTTGCTTTTGGAATTGTTCGCCGCCTGCATCCTGCCATCACTATCTATTTTATGCTTTTGAGATTGCGTCTGATGCCTAAATAAGCATTCAAAACTAGATTGACTTGTGTCTCCTTATTATATGTCTGTTCGCGCATGTTCCTTACTTTGCCTTCGTATGTTGCTTACTAAGACATGAAATTATTGTTATCTCTATGCTACGATTTTCTGACTACCTTGGGTTTACTGGGTTAATATTGAATAAGTGGCTTAAAAGCCATTTAAGGTATGTCTTACTAGTGGCATTTCGCCATTGGTGATGGTTGAGTGGCAATGGGTGATCTTCACCCATTGCTGTAGGGAGCATGGAGGAGGCGGCGAAGAGGAGGGAAACAGTGGTGGAGTGGACAATGCAGGCGATGGCAAACGCAGAAGGCAAGGACGGTGAACAACTCGGTAGCAACGATTCACCAGTGTGGATGGTTGGAAAAACCATCAGTGGGACTACTGACGATTGTAAACTTAGAAGTTGGAGCGACGTGGGTTGGTGGGTTGTGACGTGGGTATCGGTTGAGGCAGAAGTGGGAGGGAGCAATTATAGAAGACGATGGACGCTTCTGGAGAAGATTATAGGCGCACGTGGGACAACCGCCCACCGTTCTCGAGAAGTGTCCATCGCAGACATTAACTGGCGCGTGTAATAGTCAATCTATCTTTCACTGCGGGGCGCGTGCATTGCACACACCAACTCTTTTATGTATTTTAAATATTTTTAAATCGTTAATTTTTCAATTTAATTAATTTAATATAGATCAAATTAATTTCTACTCCTAATAAAATTAAAAAAATATTTTACTAAAATTTGAAAATTATTTTCAAAGGGAATTTTTATTAGAAAAAATTTGGAATTTAATTTAATTTTTCAAGAGTTGAATTATTAAATTAAATTTATTATCAAACCAATAATTAGAATTAAGCAAAAGTTTTAAATAATTTATTTCATAATTGGATTATGTTTGAAATTATAAATATAATGAGATTATATTATTTTGATGAGATAAGAAATTTTCGAAAATTTAAATTCCTCAATAAAATATTAAGTACACGCTATGAACGTGATAGTTGTCTTCCATTATTTGAGAATAAAACCAGTATTTTGTTTATTGTTTAGCTTGTTGAGTAAACTTAAGGTCACTTTAACCCGGATATGTTTTATCTTAAATTAATGGGTTCTATTTAACTAAAATTATGTGATTTGGATGAGTAAACTTATGATCATATAAATTTAGAGGTAGAGTTAGGAATAATATATGTGATATATTTTGGCAAATGTTATCATCTAACGGTTCTAGGAATCACATGAGATGTAATTGAAAAGTTATTTTGTACCTAATTTATTTTTAGTTGGTTTGTTGAGCAAACACAAGATCAATTAATTTTAAATAGGATCCTAGCCCACTAAAAAATTATTTGATAAATTTTCGATATAATAGTGAGGGTTATTATCTTGAAGAAAATAGTGGGAGTAATCAAATATTTTAAGGTCCTTATTTTATTTAATTTTTGGATATAAACTAATATATGCTCCTTTCATGTTTTTTGGTTATTAAACAAGAAGATGAGTACCAACCTAACATTGAGGAGCATCATGGACGCTTATAAGTTGATTGGACCCAACTTTTCGGACTGGCTACAAAACTTAAGAATAGTTTTTAGGCAAGAGAAGAAGTTGTACGTTCTTGATACTTATACTCTATCAGAACCTTGTTTAGATGCAATTGATGAAAATTCGAAGAAATATCAACGTTATAATGATGGCGCTGAACAAGCTACATGTGTGATGTTAGCTTGCATGTCTCCTAAACTTCAGAGGTAGCATGAGAACATGGATGCACCAACTATGATACTACATCTTAAGGAGTTATTTGGTGCATAAAGTAGAGTGAAGAGATATCAAATCTCCAAGGCACTATTTCAATGCAAGATGATAGAAGGATCTTTAGTCAACCTTCATGTGTTGAAGATGATTGGGTATATTGAAAAATTGGCCCAATTAGGTTTTGTCATGGATCATGAATTAACCGTTGATTTGGTGCTGTAGTCTCTGAGTTTGAGCTTTTTACAGTTGATCATGAACTTCAACATGAATCAAAAGGACATGACATTACCTGAACTGTTGAACATGCTTAAGACTGTGGAAGGGTACCTTAAGAAGGAATCCATTTCTGTACTTATTGTCAGTTCTTCTCAAAGCAAGAAAAATGGCTTTAAGAAGAATAATAACAAGAAACAGAAGACTTCTACTAATGTAGTAAAAAACAAAGGAGTTATCAAGAAGAAGAATAATGACAAGAGCACATATTTTCATTGTGGAGTCAACGGACATTGGAAAAGGAACTGCCCATCTTATTGCTAGCCTGAATGATAAAAAGCTTAGGGAAGCTGTCTCTTCAGGTGTGTTTATGATTGAGATCAATCTTTCTACTTCTGTTCCACATTCTTGGGTATTAGATATTAGTTATGGTTCTAACAAGGAGTAGATTATTAAATAAATGTAAAGTGGACCTGCAAGTTAGCAATGGAGCAAGAGTTACTGCATTAGCTGTAGGAACTTGGAGTTTAACTTTGCCTTCTAGCCTTATATTAGAGCTTGATAATTGTTATTATGTTCCTGTTATTACAAGAAACATCATTTCTATTTCTTAATTGGATTTGAATGGATTTGTGTTTATAATTAAGGATAACAATTGTTCTTTTTATAAAGATGATGTTTATTATGGATCTAGATTGCTTAGCAATGGTTTGTATGAGTTAGATCTTAAAAGGCTAATTCTTAACTTAAATAGTAAGAAAAGAAAATTAAGTAACCAAACTTCATCTTATTTATGACATTGTAGGTTAGGCCATATCAATGAAACTGGAATCACAAAATTACATAAAGAAGGATTTTTGGCTCCTTTTGATTATGAATCATATGAAATTTATGAATCTTGTTTATTGGGAAAGATGACCAAATTACCCTTTAAGGAAAAGGGACAATATGCTAGTGAGTTACTATAATTAATACATTCAGATGTATGTGGGCTTATGTCCACAAATTCTAAAAGTGGATAATCATATTTTATTACGTTCACAGATGACCATTCTAGATATGGTTATGTGTACTTGATGAAACAAAAGTCTTAATTATTTAAAAAGTTCAAAGAATTTAGACTAAAGGTAGAGAAACAAACTGGCAAAAGTATTAAGAAACTTAGATCATATCGAGGTGTTAAATACTTAGACCACGAGTTTCTTGGTTACTTAAAGAGAATGAGATTCTCTTATAATGGTCTCCTCCTACAACTCCATAACATAATGGAGTTTTTGAGAGGAGAAATCGTACACTATTAGATATGGTAGGTTCTATGATGAGTCATGTAGTACTTCCTATATCCTTTTGGGGATATGCAATTGAAATCACAATATATCTTCTAAATAGAGTTCCATCTAAATCGATTGATAAGACACTATATGAGATATGGACTGGTAGAAGACCTAGATTATCACACTTAAAGATTTGGAGATGTAAAGCTTATGTGAAGCGTGCTATATTTGATAAACTTCAAGCTAAATTAGATAAATGCAAATTTGTGGGGTATCTAAAAGAGAGTTTCGGTTATCAATTCTATCATCCTATTGAGCAAAAGTAGTTTGCCCCAAGACATGCTACATTCTTAAAAAGAGAATTTATTCTTAAAGAAAGTAGTGGGAGTGAGGTTGAACTTAATTAGAGAAGTTCAAGAGCCACAAATTCACATCGAAATGGAACAAGAACCTCAAGTTGATACATATGAGTACAATTGAGAGTTCAAAAGACATGTAATATACGACGAACTAGTAGGATATGTCATCCTCCCACTAGATTAGATCTACATATTGAGCAAGAAAAAAGTAATGTATTACTCATACATGATGAACCTACTGATTTAAAGGAAGCAATGTCAGACATCGATTCTTTAGAATGACAAGAAGCTATAAAATTCGAAATGGAGTCCATGTATACTAACCAAGTATCGACTTTGGTGGATGCACCTAAAGGTATAGTACCTATTGGGCGCAAATGAATTTTTAAGAGAAAAGCTGACATGGATGAAAATGTACATACGTACAAAGCAAGGTTGGTGACAAAAGGTTACGGTCAAAAACAAAGATTTGATTTTGAAGAAACTCTTTCACTAGTAGCAATGTTTAAATCAATAAGGATTTTATTGGCTATAGCTACATATCATGATTATGAAATTTGAAAAATGAATGTAAAAACAACATTTTTCAATGGGAATTTACAAGAGGATGTGTATATGACACAACCTGAGGGTTTTGAATCCAAAAAATTTCTTGATCAATTATGCAAGTTGCAAAAGTTCATTTATGGATTGAAGTAAGCGTCGTCGAATTGGAACATCCGTTTTGATGAAACAATCCAAGAGTTTGATTTTATCAAAAATGTGGATGAATCTTGTGTTTACAAGAAGGTAAGTGAGAGTGTAGTTGTTTTCTTAGTTCTTTATGTGGATGACATATTGCTTATTGGAAATAATATTTCAATGCTCCAGTCTGTTAAGATATGGTTATTTAAGAACTTTTCCATGAAGGATATGGGAGAAGCAGCTTATATACTAGGTTTAAAGATATATTGAGATAGATCAAAAAGGTTGCTTGGATTATCTTGATCCATGTTCATAGATAAAGTGCTAAAGAGGTTTAGCATGCAGAATTCCAAGAGAGGATTCTTACCCATATCTCATGGATTTCTCTCTCACAAAGTATGTGTCCAAAGACACAAAATGAGATAAATAAAATGGATTGTATTCCATATGCTTCGACAATTAATTCAATCATGTATGTGATACTATGTACTAGACATGATGTTGCTTACACTTTGAGCATAATAAGCAGATATCAAGCTAATCCCGGTGAGGGTCACTGGACGGCCGTGGAAAACATCTTGAAGTATTTAAGAAGGAATAAAGATATTTTTTAGGAGCACATGTCTCATTAACGGTCCAAACATGTACTCAGAAAGTTTCATTTGATTAGGGAGATAGTGGAGTGGAAAGACATAACATTGTAGCGAGTTCCCGCTGAAGATAATCTAGCAAATCCTCTTATTAAGTCATTGCCTCAAAAGAGACATAATCGACATATGGATGGATATGGTATTAGATTCATAGGGGATTGACTTTAGTGTAAGTGGGAGATTGTTAATTTATGCCCTTGCAGCTAATCAATTGAAGGCAAATTAATGTATGTCATTATTTTGAATTAATGAAAAGACTTTATTTATCTTTATGTATTAATTTAATTAATATTTTATGTTTTAATACTAAAAATAAAATCCTTGAAATAATTAATGTGTAATTGAAATTATGATGAGATCATAATTATGAGATTCAATTTACACTTGTGTGTTATTCCTAAATATTCCTAGTTTAATTTCATCAAGACTGGATGTTGTTGAAACGGTAAAACTAGCACAAATTATGCATCTTTCTTATGAAAAAAGTAATTGATCTCATAAATTAAAGTATAGAGATATTTAAACTATTGTGTGAGTGATTATTAGAGAATAAGTCAATGAACTGACCTGATTATGAGAATTTTGGATGGAATATTACTTATGTGTTTATGGATTATCTCATAGTAATAGTTGTATAATTGATCCTCAGACTTGAGATTACCAAGGTATCTAGTGTAGGAATTACTGTGTTTGATGTTACTTATGAATCGTCCTAGGATAATTCAGTATTGGATACAGTATGAAACATATATAAATAGTTGAGTAAGTCAATATAAGATTCGTCACTCTAAAGTAATTAGAGAGGACATTCCACTGTTCTTGATTAGTAATGATTTATGGAATTCTTTGGCCAGAGTGAATTGATATTGAAAAGGAATTTTCAAATTTCAATTATAAGTCAATTACTAATTAGTAAGAACGAACATGATTGGATGATAAGAGTAGACATTGTACTCATACTCTGTCCAATTAGAATATGAAATGTCGAAAGGATTAAATTATACATTATAGCGATGCATAGATAGGTTAAGTCAATCACTTTGACATTCCTGAGATTTGGGTAATCATGACATATTGCTAGACGTCAATCATGATTTATGATTATGAATTATTTAATTGGAGAATTAAAGATAAATTAAAAGAAGTTTTAATTTATCCAATTCTAATTATGAATTATGAATTAGAATTATAATTTATAATCATTGCCAATTTATTATGAACCTAATGAGTCACATATCAAAGAGCAATTTGTAAAAAAAATCAATATAATTAAGTTAGACATAATTATAAAGTTTGAGAAAGTTTGAGATCAAATATGACATTTTTGATTTTATTAAAATTAAATTAATTATAATTAGAATTTAATTTTAATTATAATTAAAGAGATTTAATTTTAATAAAAGACTCTTATGATTTTTTTCTATTTAAAAGGGAAGAGCTTTTAGAAGCTGACACTTTTTGTCTTCTTCCTCTCAAATCAGTTTAAGAATTGCTCTGTAAATACCATCAGAGGCTGGACACTTGAACAACTCGTGATTAATCAATTAGAAAAAGTTTCAAAGATTTGTCAACAAAAAAGCGAACAAAGTACGATTTTTAAATCGTTTTATGTTTTATTCAAGTTTATTCAATTATCAGGATCTGCTCAAAATCTGTAAAATTTTTGTTTTTTGCTGCATTTATGATCTGATCACTGTCGGATTCCAACACTAGACACATACAAGTACACACACACAAGAGCAAGCTTAGCTCAGTATAAAGCCGAAGAAGGGCACCTATAAATCTCAGTCTTGCCGAAGAAGGGCACCTATAAATCTCAGTCTTGATTTATTATGGCACAAGGTATGGTATACAAGCAAAGAGTGTCCAAAGCTTTCCTTATAAGTCGACTTGTCCAGTTGGGCAATCACTTTTGCAAAGGCTGGCTTGGCCAGCACCACCCCTCACTCTCAACTGTGGAGATTGATGTGCATGATTGTGGCCTTGTAAACCAAATTTGTCCTTTTAGTATTTAGTATTATTCCATTGTCCAGTAGTTGTGAACCTCATCGTAGTAATAACCAATCATTTTGTGACTGAAAATTGAAAAAAAACAAAATAAAATGAGGCCAATATTGCCAACCTGCCAATTAAAGATAAAATATATACACAATAAATAAAAATGTGCAGACAACCGGTTTTGGTGTTAATGGTGAGTCTATAAACCCTTTATCGTATCCCTTTTCAATGTAGTAGAGAACATGCATATACAAGCTTGATCATAAGTTTAAATAATTAATGGTCTATTCACAACATATTCAAGCTGGCATGCTCAAATCACGCATTGTTGGCCTCGGCAGTGGAAATGTTATTTTTACAACCTAATTAATTTAATAATATGTTATCCTTATGAGCATGATTTCTACCTTATTCCTTCCATCTCCAATTCCTTTCTTGATCGGTTCATCTGATGGAGCTGACAACTTTAGTTAAGAGGCTAGTAACTTGAAATATATTTAACTAGATGTTAGAGTTCAGTGACCTGCCTTTCAATGACTTTGATCCCTTTTACCAGATTCCTGCTACTATAAAACTGAATCGATCCCTGATTATGTAACCCACTCAGGATCTCAAATACTAAACCATACAGATGAAGTAGTTAATCAATAATTGCAGTATAAACAGACCCGCTGGCTATTATAGGCACATATAATGGATATGCACATGCACATGTAAACTAGAAATATTTTGTGTAAAGAGGGCAAAGATAATATTTATATACAGACACGAGCTTTGTGAATAAGACGTCTCTCTCATTCAGTATACAGTAGTACTACACAAACAACAGAGAGAAGAAAATCAGACAACAAACAGTTAAACGTTGTACGAGAGTGCCGGCAAGAAGCGCACAAATGCAGGAATTTCTCGCAAAGAACAGATCAACATTCTTAAGTTTTGCTAATAAGACACACAGGTTACGGGCGGAGCAAGAAAAGCCGGCTTAGCTTGCTCATGACCATCAACAAAAGGCCGGCATCCAAAGTATATGCATGGATTGCAGTTTATAATTTAGCATCTGCTGACCGGTTAATATGGGGCTCATTAAACCCTCCATTTGCAATATAAAAATGACAGCTTGTGTTGATTAACTTTAATTTGTGTGTGTGGTGTGTATCTTGGAATATTACTGATCCCCAAGTCAACTCAATCAATATCCTAAATAACGTCTCCTCCACTTGTGCACTCTAGTGTAGAGTACCAATTTTTTTATTGAAGCCTTACATAGGATCTAGTGAAGTGAGAATTTGCTGATAACTTTATTCTCGACGAAAGGTTCAGCGGTTGTATTGGCTTTGGCAAGGATTTGATGCATATCTTCTATAAACCTAAAACATTAAGAACAAGTATTGTGCTAATAATAAGATGTAGAATCGGCACATTGATGGATAGCTCTATAGCTAATGATCAGAAAGTTGCAGTTTCAACGTCAGATACCAAATAATATGAGAAATAAGATTCTGAAAATCCTGAAACAGCAGATGCATCTGCTAATTAAGAATGCATTTCAATATCCCATGAAGATGATATGAAACCTGTCCTTATTTTTTTCTTCTTTCAGCAAAAATGAAAATGAAAGAAAAGAAATTTAAACTGATATGTCAGGGTGGCATTAATATGTTTTGGTGCCAGATATGGCAGAAAGAGATGGAAAAGTAGCTTATTATGAGGGACAATGGTCTCTTAGCCACACAAATTCTACCAGCAGGATCAGCTTCTTCTTGGTCTTGCGGCATTTAACTATAGGGATGATTCTACTATGCTAACCAAGGATATTGGTCAATTAAGATCCCAAAGCAAAAGGTTTAAATTGTGCAGTATTTAACACACAAATTAGATAATGAAAAAAAAGAAGTTGGAGGGGTTGTCGAGATGCATGGGATGATACCATAACATAGCTGCATTTCCTAATTGACATCAAGCTTCAACTATAGACTTGATAAAGCTGTAGCAACACTTTAAATTACTTTCAGAGTAGGTTTCTCACAACTTACTCTCCCCTCCAAGTCATTAACTACCAACTTGTAAGCAAACAAAACATTATTGAAAAATCTTGCATTGCCTAAATAACCCTTGGCGCATAATATATATATTTTCACAAGTCAAGTAATGTTCTTCAACACTTGTGGACTAGATAAAAAAGTACATTGTCTATGATGAATCAGTAGTCTATCTTGCTTATCAAGGTAGCCTTAATGAAGTCATGAGGCAAGTAATGGAGGAGAAGAAATTGTAGAAAATAAGCAGAGTTCAGCAACCGAGGGACCCACTTAGAGAAATGGATGTGTTGGTAGACCATTACATGTAGAGTAGATGATAAAGAAGGAAAAAAATAGAGAGTCCAAAAGAATAACGGCCAAGAGTGGAACCTTTCATTGGGGCGTATGTAAGAGTAATGTTGTGTTGTGTATGGGTGCGTGAGAGAGAGAGAGAGAGAGACAGAGGAAGAGAGAGCAAGTCTACTAAACTAACTATTCCTCAAGAGCAAGACAAAGAAAGGAATAGTTAGTTGTAAGTAGGTTCTAAAGGCGTAGGGGAGGGGATGCTCTAGTGGGACATATCAGGGCATTGGATTGGATTAATTCTCAAGTTGAGTAGTACACGTGCTGCTTTCACCTCTCTTTCTACCATTTACCTCTCTTTATCTTTGCTTCCATGCATGGATTTCTCCTCCTAAATACCACCTCTCTCTCTCTCTCTCTGTCCGTGTATTTTTTTATGCTTTGGCTTTGTTCATTGGCCATCATTACCAAACAAAAGCAACAACCAGACCCACTACCTTCTCTTCAAATTTTCTTCTTTTTCAGCTTCTCAATAAGCTAGGAAGCTAACTAGTACAAATTCCCTTCAACCTCTCTCTTGTATCTTGCACTTTGTGCATCTAGATCTTGTTCTTGCTTTAGAGTTGTATCAAATCTAATGCATGAGATGGGTTGTTGTCCAATCAGCTCAGAAAGCCAGAAAAACTGCCATCTCACAGGATTTAGTTTCCTCGTTTTAGCTGTCACTTCCCTTTTTTGATCCTGGTGTCCTCCTTCCACAGTGGTGCTCTGCTTCATTACCTTTTAGTTTATATATTTGATCTGTTTAGCTCTTTCCTGAATTCTGGGATTGAAATTCATGGCAGAAGGCCAAGAGTTCAAGCATGTGTGCAGATTCTGCAGCAAGAGCTTTCCTTGCGGTAGATCCTTGGGTGGTCACATGAGGTCTCATATGATAGATGACATTTCAGCTCATACTGATGGTACTAAGGTCACCAAAAAAAAACTCCCACCTCTCAACAACAATGATGGAGGAGCTAACGTTAACAGCAGTAACACTGGTACTGAAGCTTCTGGTTATGGCCTAAGGGAGAATCCAAAGAAGACGTGGAGGTTGTCTGATCATTCTGGTGAAGATAACTCACTATTTGACAAGGCTTGCAAAGAGTGTGGCAAGGTTTTCCAATCTTGGAAAGCTTTGTTTGGTCACATGAAGTGTCACTCAATAGAAAGAGAAAGAGTGTCTAACAACAATAGCTTGGAAGAGCAGCAAGATTCTTGGACCAGTGCCAAAAACCAGAAGCTGGTCATAGATAGCCAGTCTGACAATGAAACTGCCGCTCCTAATCGTAGGAAGAGATCCAAAAGCAGAACAAGGTACATAGGCACTGCGAATTCTTCTTGTCTGTCTTTTGCTAATAATGCTTCCTCTTCTGCTTCTGAGATTGAGCAAGAACAAGAAGAGGTTGCCATGTGCTTAATGATGCTTTCCAGGGATGTTGGTCAATGGGGTGGCTTGAATTATGTTGCAGAGTCCTCTGATTGTTATTCTGGTTTTTTTGAAACTAATCGAGCCAAGTCTAAAGCGGAGGGAAAGACTGCTACTTGCAATGGTAGTGAGAGTATGAAAGTGAAGACACTTAGTGACAAGAATATGGAGACTGGAAAATCAGAACTCTCTGCTTCTGAGAGAAAAGGGCCACTGAAGAATGAAAAAGTTAGCAACTCTCAACTAGATGATGAATCTGGAATTGAATTGGAAGAGAACTCAAAAGAAATTGGATTGGTTCAAGTTGAAAATGCCCCCCTCAAGTACAATCGAAGCAAGAGAAAGTCAAATGATTCACTTGATACAGAAATGAAGACAACTGATGCTCTGGATTCTGAAGCTTACAAGAATCCTGTTAAAGGTAGCAAATTTGAGTGTGCCACTTGCAAAAAGGTCTTCCACTCTTACCAAGCTCTAGGAGGACACAGAGCTAGCCACAAGAAGATGAAAGGTTGCTTTGCTTCCAAATCTGCCAGTAGTGAAAATAGCATTGACACAGAACTTTCTCCGGAGCCAACAGCAGACTGTAAACTCGCCAGAAAAGTCGGTCCAACTGTTAACTTGACAACTGATTGTGACAACAAGCCAGAAACAAGTTATGGGGCAAAGAAGAGTAAAGGGCATGAGTGCCCAATTTGTTTCAAGGTTTTTCCATCAGGACAAGCATTGGGGGGCCACAAAAGGTCTCATTTAATTGGAAGCTCAGAGGCTAGAAACAGCACCACAATTCAGGCATCAAACCCTGCAATTAGGGACTTCCTTGATCTCAATCTTCCTGCTCCTTCCGAAGAAGAAAGCAATGGGCTTGTTGGGTTCAATTCATGGTGGATTGGAAGCAACCACAAGCATGAAGCCCTTGTGGGTTTGATCTCCAACTGAATTCCACAAACAAAGATTCAAGTATGTACAGATTCATTATTTCTTTACAGATACAAAAGTAAAAACCACCGAGAGGTATTCCTTCTCATGCTCTCTTTGACTGGGTTAGCCATCTCATCCAATCTTCAACTAAGTGTTGCAAACTGCTTTTTGTTATCACTTTATTTGTCATTTTTCACTTAAGTTATAGAATAAAAGTCTTTGTTGCAAACCTTCTGGCATACTGATATCTCAAGCCTGGACAACTTACTACCAACACTGTACTTGCAAGTGATGTTAGTAAATCTGAACTTGAACCCTACTTTTCTCAATCACAAGTTTGTCTTTGTTTTCGAGTCATCATTTTCACTTGGCACCAAAGAGTAATGAGTAACTTGTTGAAAAAAACTGGAGGGTATGTAATGTCATGGGAGAAGGAGAAATATATATAATAATGTACACAAAGATAGCATGTGAGCTCAAGGTGGTTGTTTAGTCACCTACCATAAAACATGACAACCCATCTCACTTCCTTTTCTTCTCAAGCCATTAATATATTCCAAGAAATCCAATCTACCACGTCTAAGTAGAAAGGTCATTATACATGGACCACTTCAACTAGTTTTGCTAGTAAGAATTTAGTTCAGCAGAAGAAGAAGCTTGAAGACACCACATCTCATTAATGGAATCATAATCTAATTAAGAAAGATTGATTATGCTAAGCAAAATCATTAAGCTCAACGTGGCATTCAATCTCTTCTCATGCAAAGAAAGTTGGCAATCTTAATTGATAATTATCAGGGCTAACAATGCAATTCAATCCCTTAACCCATTTTACTTTGTGCAGTATCAGATCAGTTTTGTTCTTAACCTTTACTTGATCTAGAAGCTGGCAGTTGGTGCTTCTTTGTCTTGACTAGCAGTACAGAAATAATTCGTTAGCCTTGAGTGTTAGTTTTGCGCAAGTGGGAGGGCATTTACAGGGAACTGAATTTCAACAAGTGATATTAGAAATTATTATATACAACTCTTCTATAGAAGGCTTGCAAAACAAGAAATAAACTTGGTTGAACAGCAGTAAAACTCCAAATAGTAATTGACCATCTGCAATGCCTATAATATAAACAGGGTTACGTCAGTGGTTTTAAGCACTGGCCTTCTATAGATCTCTGGGAAGGAAAGAAAATGCTCCTGTCTAAGCCATGCGATTTTAGTCAACCATTGATTTATAAAGAAAAGTTGAACGTTAATTGCCTATCAGACCTTTACAACGTCCCAAACCGAAATAATAAACTATACCAAACACGATATGTTTATGGAGCTTTTCTCTTTTGCTGTCGCCCTTTTTGGGTGAGAGTATACTTGCGAATTTTAATACGAAAATAACCTTTAAAATTTAAAAATTTAAATCGGTAAAATTAGAAAGTTATAAAATAAGCTTAAAATTTCAAAACTTTAAAATATAATTAAAAGAGGCTGTTCTTATTTTTTTAAAGACTTTAAAATTTAATAAAAAATAATTAAACAAAAAAATTTTTTATTTATTTTGAATTGTAAAAACTTACTAATTAAAAAAATTGGCCGATTGATTAATTAATAAATTAATTTTTAACAACAAAAATTATTAAAATAAATCAAATCAAAAAATTAATTGGTTTAAAATTTTTACAATTAAACGAATAAATTGGTTAAGTTTTTTAAGCATACTAATAAAAGGATATTTCAATGTGCAAAAATGTTGGTATTCGGTGTATCGAAGAAAAGTGAAAGAATATTATTATTATTATTATTATTATTATTATTATAAATAATATTATTTATTGGTTATTGTCACAACTAACTTAACTACATAACAGTACGAATATCAGTTAAGACAGGAAAACATGAAGCTAACCAAAACTTCAATTTAAAAATGCATACTGTATTCTAAATTATTTAATAAAATTGAAAGAGTGAAAGAAAGAAATTAGGAGCTTTTGTAATTGGTAATCTCAAAATTAATAAAAACAGTTAATTTTTTTACTTTTTTAATATGATTAGGCTTAAAATTTCTAATAACGAGACAAATTTAAATATACATGTCAACGGACTAGATTAGGCTAGGCCGGGTCAAGAGTGGCCCGAGCCCAACCCGTTGAAGGGTTGGCTGGCCCGTGAATTATCTCTTTCTTCTTTATCCTTTACGTCGTTATTACAATGAGGATAAGATCAACATCAAGCTCACAATTCATGTCCACGCATACATGTGATAATTGAAATTTCAAATGTTTAGGTTTCATGTTACGTGCATAGTGAGATTGAGGTTTTCTGCAGCTCCTTGCAAACGCTAGACTAGAACATGTTATCAAAAAACTTCGAGGCTATGTGTTGCATACACGCATCCATAGCATTTAATCAGAGAAATATATTGGGGTATTAATTACTATCTAGGAGAAGAGGAGTAAGACAACCCGTAAAAGGTCCAACATCTATGGGAAGTCCAAAAACCCTGTACTGTATGGCAGGTATCATGTGCCCAAAGTCAAGTCAAGCCAAGCCTACGTAGACCACGGAAGACTTCGTCAAAGGTCAATCGTAAAAGACAATTTGATATTTGAATCAAAATTGAAATATATAATATCAGCTTATCTTAGTCTAAAGAGTTGATAAAGTTAGGCAACGCCCGTTCTACTCTTGTTTTTTTTTTTTTAGTTTTTAGTTTTCATTTTTAGATTTTAGATTTTATTTTTAAATAAAAATTGTTAATATTAATATATTTATATTTTAATCACCGATAATAATTACATATTAAATAAAACTTAAAGATAAATTTTTTTAAATAAATATATTTATTTAATCTCTTATATAATAGTTATTAACAAATTATTAATAAAATTATGTTATTTTAATAAAGTAAATAATTTAAGAATTAATATTTATTTTAAATATACTTTAATTATTAAATCAAATTTTAATTGAATATTTTTATAATTTTAAATTTAATTATATTCATTAATAATTATTAAATTTTAATTACATATAATTTAATTATAAAACTTAAATAAAA
>JANSVA010000006.1:34495170-34523458 GCA_025504915.1 Erythroxylum reticulatum | reverse complement strand
TTTTTGGAGTAATGAAAAGAGAAATTTGATTTGAAAAATCTTGTAATTTACAGTTACAGTTTTTATTATTTACATGTATGTGATGCCATGTGGAGTTCTGTAGTGATCGCACGTAGCACTCCCTTATCTTAGGTTATGTATCGGAATGACCTACGGGCGTCCTGGTGCGTACCCTAGGGTAAGGGGGTGTTACATATGCGGGTTTACATCTTTTTGCGTAAACTTGCATGTTCTACGAATATGTTGAATAAAAATGGAGTAGAAAGAGTAGACATGATTTAGAATTGTAGGATTGAAAGGAAGTTAGAGAAGAAAATGGAAAATTTACAAGAGATGAAAAATTGCAACAGTGGAAGTTGAAAATGTAGAAATGAAAAAAATGGAAGAATAAAAAGTAAAGAGGTTCAAAATGCGTTTTTGGAAGAGAGAAGCACGATTGCGACTTTGTAAGTCGATGGCAAACTCTAAGGTTGGAGGCTGGTGCAACATCCTTCGATCTTTTGACTATATCTCCTTCTCCAACCTCCAAATGACATGGGACTTAAACCATTGGACTCATAACAGACTAATATACATTTCTAACAAAAAACTTAGCCATATGAAATTATTTGGGAGAGATTGAGCAAAAAATGTGGGACTAGTCTGATCAGGTGTGCACGGCCATGCGTTGAGTTCTCACAGTCGTGATTTATTTTTGTTGATGTGCACAAGCATGAGTTTTTTTTTTGCAAGCCCATGACTCTTGCACAACTATGCATTAATATTACACGGTTGTGACTTAGTTTATTTAGTGGGGTTATTGGATTTAAGATGAAAATGTGGAGGAGTATTGGAATATGATAACTGGTATGATTTCACTGCACATGCTTAGATATTTCGATTATATCTCGATCTGTAGATTTACAAATTATCTGAAGAATTATAATTTTAATTCAGTCTCTAAAACTTTCAATTTTTAGATGAAAGTTGAGTATAGTGTACTGTTTCAGAATGAGAACAGTTCAAAAATGTTTGGAGTATAACTTTCAGATTTTTGAACCAAATTGAACGATCTTGGTGTCATTAGAAACTTAAGAGATATGAGAACACTTTTCTAGAAGAGAGTATTGTCAAATTTCTTCATTTACATTGTCTAAATGATCAAGAATAGTAGACCCGAAATGATGTTTCTAGAAAAATTTGAATTGGACCAAGGGAGAAATGAATTGTGATTATAATGGTTTTAGTGAGACATAAACCTAAAGTATAAATGATACTTATGTGAGTTTCGAAATACGAATGTTTACGTGATGAGAATAATGGAACGATACCTAAGATTGTCATTGAGCATGCATTATACTTATACCATATACACATTTGGGCATAAATGAATGCTTATAATTGTGCAAAATTATTAATGTGAGTGAGTGCAATGTATGTGTTACTTAATTTGGATATGCAGGATAAACGTCTGCATTTATATGTTTCCAAATCTTGGAAGCAATTGCTAATTTGGAGCGTACTGTAAGTCGACCTAGATGGTCCCATTCACTGTTTGTTATGTTTTAAACTTCTGCTGAGAATTGCTTTTGAAATGAAATGTGATTGTTCCGATTCTGGACATTGAATGTCCGAGGAGTTTGATAAATGCATGAATAATAATAGAAGTGCTCCTTGTATGTTAATTTGACGAAATATGTGATGCACAAATTGATTGTTAAATGCTGGACTGAGTTTTAAAGAGAAATGTGAATATGCATATGAATGAAAAAGTGATTCTCAACTTAATGTTGAATGCTGGACTAAGGTTTGATGATATGTGTAAGGTGAAATAAAGTAACTGATTGAAAAGATGAGAATGTGATGCATTCCATTTCATGAATGCATAAAAGCTAAAGATAGTTGTGACCGGAGTCGCAATCGAAAAAGAGCTTAAAACTTAGAAAGGGAAAAAGAGCCTCAGACTCAGTTGTAAATGTACCTAGTATCCACTAAGGGATATAGGACATTATCTGATACAGCTCGGCATTCACTAAGGGATATGAGCTAATAAGTAGGCACTCGGTCACAACAAAGTAATAAATGAAAGTGAGCCTCATGTGCACTACATTATAAGTGATAAGTGTATTTTTACATGATTGAAATGATCGATTTAACTGCTCTAAATGTGATGCTATATGTTAAATAAAGTGATGTAAATTATGTGAAATTATGATATGATGTGTTATGTGATTGAGTGAGCTATTAAGGATGGTCACTCATTGAGTTTGCAAAATTCACCTAAAATTTACAATATTTTTCAGGCTTAGAAGTGTATCCCGTTAGTCAAATGAGAGTATATCCACTACATTCAAGTAAGAGCTAGAGGTCGAGATCAGTTTGCATTTACATTTATTTTCTTATTTTTGTATCAAATTGTATATTCCACAATTTTTGTACAATGTATATTTGAATAATTCGATATGTAATAACTTCCGAAATTGGAAATGTGTTGCAAATGAGATTGATCAAAGTGTCATAATAATTGTGTTTTCAATGTTTATGAAATAAAAGGATCGAGAGTTTTACTGACTGACTGTTCTAGCATGCCACCTTCGCGGGACAAGTTCTTGGACATCACTGAGGATGTCGGGTATGTGTTTTGCCAGAGTGGGGTGCTACAATTTTGGTATCAGAGCCTAGAATTAGTATCTTACATGGGCATTTTTCAAAATATGTGTCAAGTTACATGCATTTTAGACATGTCTTAGCATGCAGTGGCAACTGATCCCTAGTCTGAGTCGTATGTGTATGAGTCACACATGTGAGTTTTTGATAAGTATTTAAGCTGAGATAAATAGTGAGAAAAATGATGATCTATCAGAATGTGAGAGAACGAAAGTTGTGGATATTTAGCAATGAGGATTAATATATGGTTAGTTATGACAGATAAAGATTTAACACAATTGTCTTAGTAGTTGTATCCTGGAATACAACATCAATATTATACTAGGGTAGTATATCCTTGAATGTGGGATAGATGTGAATATATTGTTGTGGATTGATAGAGGAAAATAGAGATATGGTATAAATGACAAAATTTAAAGTGTATAAACAAAGTTGGATGAAAACAAAGTTTTCTATGATCTAGAGAGGTTGAAATTGGGCTTGGAATGGTTGTTGATTATTGTAATAAGAATTTATGATTCAGTGTAAGAATATGTTAGTAGGATCGAAATTGAAAATTCAGGATGATTATGCATTTATGATTTCAAATTAATTGTGAAAATACGTATGTATGACAAAATAATGGAAATTTAAAAGGTGAGATAATGATAACGGTGGATGAAAAAGTTGTCAAGGTTAAGTTGATTTGCCATTGTGAGTGCACATCTGATAATGAGATCACCATGACAAGTGAAAATATTAAGCATATGTGTGGAGATGATATAAGAAGCAATCTATGACTTATTGAATAATTTCTAGTCATAGTTCCTATAGATCAAAGTCTAAGATGAGTTAGAGTAAGACATGAAAGTGCTTATTGTGATCAATTGGGAATGAATTGAGATTGTTAATGATGTTACTATATATGATGAATTTGAGGAAAAAGAAGGACACGATCATGGCATAATCCCCACGCTCGAGGACAGGCAAAAAAGGAGAAATGTTGTTTGGAATCAAATGAGATTAAGGTATCCTTAGCATAATCTACTAATTGGTGAATTGTCCTAAATACATCTCTAGATAAGATGTAATGATTTTGATGGCATATACCACGGTATTAGAGTAAATGAATTGTTTAATGCTTCACTAAGCCTTATTAAAAAGGATGTTATGATCGTATAAGTTATGACATAAATTGATCTTAATGAGATATTATGAATAACTGAAATTGATCTTTTTAAGGTACTAAGAATGTCAAATAAGTAGTGATGGAAACAGTGGATTGATAAAGGTTACATGAATAGGATAGATGATACAAACAAGAAATCTTCTTTCAAAGAAGAATTTCACCGAATTAGATTAAGCAGACTAGATAGTTTATTCTTAAGAATGATCAATGAAGGAGTAAATCAGAAATGATATTGAAGTCCTAATCCTAACGGAGACTCAAGCACAAGATTTAAAATATGTTACTGAGAGTGTATGCATTTTATTGATGTAAAGTATCCAACTAAGTAATTGGATTCGTGAATTTGAGTTGACATTAAGTATAAGAGATACAAATAAGATATGATGAATGTGTTACTAACACAGGAAATTAAGATTTCCAATAAATCGAAATGTGTGGAGAAACTAGTATGAATGAGTAGGCATTAGAACAAATCAATATGAAATCAGAGGAAATCGAATGAATGGAGAAAATCATTCAAGAGAAGAAGTCAATTGAGAAATCGAAAATAACATGACATAATACTACCTCATTGAGGAATTAGTTACTTAAGGAATTACGAGAACTAATCATGGGCACATAGAGTTTTGACTATATTTGTTTGAGTAATAATTCCCCTGATAGTATCATGACATTGAAGATTAAAGTGATCTAAGCAAAATCAGATAAATTAGTGACAGTGATCATAAATGAGATATTGAATGTATTTGAACAGTTAAGAAGAATATTTTGAATACTTGAGGAAATCTTACATATCATGAATGTAGAAACAATTCTATGCCAATTTTAATAGGAGTGAATCTTAGCTTGGTTGAATAAAATGTTGGGTTGTATAGTATCTGAACATGGCATATTGGGAGACCAATGGAAAGTAAAGGTAATGGTGAAGAGAGAAACTACAAGGAATATATATGAGATCTGAATTTTTCTAAAATTTGTTGGAAACTGGATACTACTAGAAGCTGTTAAAGAGTTTTTACCGATCTTATGCTTTGACCAAAAAATGTTTAAGGAAAAAATGTGTAAATTATATGAGTGATGAATATAAAATGAATTTTGAGGAACTATAACCCCAATGTTAATTATGCCATTAGGATTTGAAGATTTCACAGTATATAATGAAGTTTCCCATTAAAGATTAAGATGCAATTTATTGTAACATCATAAAGTGATTTTGTATACATAGAGACAATTAGGCCTTATGGATTGATTATTTAATAAATAAATTGAAACTTGCTCCAATAGGAATTGTTTGGAAAGCTTCAGACATTATATATACAGTGAAACATTTCGGATCTATATATATAACTATACAGATCATTAAAATTTGAGATAATTATTGAGTTTGAAAGGATTGAATACAAGACTGAGACAATGGACAGAATTACTAAAAGATTATGATTGGACAAATGAGTATTTTTTAGTAAAGTTAGTGTTGTAATATGATGTATTGAATAGAAAATTCAATAATGAAATAACACAATTTAGATATTGAGGTTACTGATCTAGTGCAATAAAATGTATAAAATGCCAAATTAAATTTTGGGCAATTCAAAGTACTCTTAGATATTGAAATTAAGATCAGTTTCACATGAAAGAATTAACAAGCACAAAAATTAAGATTCAAGATTGTGAATCTTATAGGGGAATTAAAAATGAATTTGATTTTTTGAGTTTGAATAGGAAGAGTGATATTTTGTGATTGAAATAAGAAGTATGTGTACCCGATAAAGATGATTGAACAAAGAGCTTACTAAAAAGAGAACAAATAACAACCTATCCTATACATCCTAGTAGGAATACACCAAAATAGCATTTGACGGCTAAGGAGTTAGAACCAAGTGATGACATGTATAAGTTGTCAATAGTCTTAACTGTTGGAGATATGCTTAAAACTTATATTTGGAGTTCATAGGAACATGAGGTCAATGTATAGTTCTAAGTGACCTTAAGCATAACAATCATTGCCACAGTGATATCGTCAGAATATTGTATGAGGCATAATATGACAAAAAGAGTCGTTTGCCCTTACATTGAAACGAAGAGGGCCTAAAAAAATGGTTTAAGGCCATAATGAATTCGAGGTACTGTTGATAAGTGAAATGAATCTGTAATAGAAATTAAGTGATTCAAGAAAGATAAATGAGATATGTGGATCAACAGCGAAGATATGGATTATAGTAAGATGAATATAAGAGTTAAGTGTATTAACACTAAAGAGATGTGAAATATCAAATGAAAGATGAAATGTCTCTGAGAGTATCACCTTGCCAAGGTGTGCTTAGATTGAGTACAAGGTGTGCTCAGGTTAGGATAAGGAATAGACTAAGTTTAAATTGTATTGGTCTACATGAAATATATTGAGGAAACAGTTAAGATAGTGTGATATCTGAATAAGTGACTGGAAAAATTGAGTGATTCCATTGACCATAGTCAAGTGGAAGAAATTATTCGAGTGATAAAGCTAAATGGGAAATAGAGGAGTATATGAGGAAATAATACCCCTACCTTCCTGATCAATTAGATAAGAATTTCGAGGACAAAATTTATTAAGAAGGGGAGAAATGTAACATCTCATTCCCATACTAAGGGTTAGAGCCCTAGATTTCGGTAATTGAGAAAATAGCAATGAGAAATTGAAAATGCATTTCATGCTCATGCATAGTATGACATACAAATACATATGAACATTAGATATTTGCACATTAAAATAATTGTATGTGCATTCATTGACAATTTCTGGTTATAATAGAATTGTGATGTGATGTTATTAAGAATTGTGAGTTTGTTGAATTGAAAGTTTATTTAGAGAGTGTAACTATTAATTTTGAATTTTAGTAAATTTAGGAATAATTTTCCAAAATGTTGGATATTATTATGCTAGGAAAAATGCCACTTGGTAAGTAAATTGGTGTATGGAAAATAGAAATGAGTGTAATGATATTAAAGAAACTTGTGAGAAGATGACGTTGAAAACTTTGGAGATAATTGGAATAAAAGGATGAGAGTTAGGGAACTAGTTCAATAAAAATTAGTTAGTTAGGGAACTAGTTTAATAAGAACTAGTTAGTTAGGAAACTAGCTAAGGTCTTAAGAAATGGACAAGTGTCCAATTCTTAAACATACATTCTTTTAAACTTGAAAGATCCATCTACTGTTTGTTCTTGTCTTAAAATATCTTCTTCGAGATTTTCCTTCATCTTCTGGAAGCTTCATTTCTTTTAGAGATTTCTCATCCTCACAATAAGCCTTGCTCTCATCTTCCGCTTGCTATCTCTTTTTGTTATCTCCTTCACTATCGCTAAAATACCTAATCCTACAATCTCGAACTGTTGATGATCGGGTGTTGTTGGAAAGCTAGGGTTCATGTGATTTCAAAGATTTTGGAGCTTTAGACAAGTAAGCATTTTACAGTTCTTTATGGTTGCATAAGATGAAACATGTATCATATTTGTTATCCGTTGAAGCTATAAAATGAAAATGTACATGTGCTGAATTGTGAGTGAAAAACCAAAGCATACAACATGTGTTGATTTTTCGGATTTGAGGATAAATATGTTATAAGATAGTGTAAAAATGATTTCTGAGTTAGAAAGATCAATAAAAATATGCATGAGAAGAGTACAGAAATTTATGAAAGATTAAAGAATATATGCTCTCTTTTCTTTTCGCTATGTGTGTGTGTATATATATATATATACATATGTATGTATGAATATTTTGGTGTTTTTAAAAATGAGCTGAATCGAAAATAAATGTGGTGATAAGATGAAATGAAAATGTTGATAAAGATAAATAAGTGTAGCAGAAAAATGGAAAGCGCAGAACATGAAGAAGATGCATGAATGATATGCGGGTTTAGATCTGTTTACGTAAACTTGCATGTTCTATGACTATGTTGAATGGAAATGGAGTAGAAAGAGTATACATGAGTTAGAAGTGTAGGATTGAATGGAAGTTAGAGAAGAAAATGGAAAATGTACAAGAGATGAAAAATTGTAGCAGTGGAAGTTGAAAATGCAGAAATGAAAAAAAATGGAAGAAGAAAAAGTGCAGAGGTTCAGAATGCATTTTTGGAAGAAAGGATAGGAAAGCCCGATCGTGCTTAAAGGCTTAAGACACTCACGATCGCAAGTTTGCTAGATTGTGACTTTATAAGTCGATGGCAAACACGCACGATCGTGACTTCTAAGGTTGGAGGTTGACGCAACATCTTTCGATCTTTTGGCTATATATCCATATTCTGACCTCCAAATGACATGGGACTTGAACCATTGGGCTCGTAACACACTAATCTACATATCCACCAAAAATCTTTTCCATATGAAATCGTTTGGTAGAGATTGAGCAAAAAATGTGGGACTAGTTTGATCAGGTGTGCACGGCGCCGTGATTTATTTTTGTTGGTGTGGACGGGCGTGAGTTTTTGTTGCACACCTGTGACTCTTGCACAGCTGTGTGTTGATGTTTCACGGTTGTGACTTAATTTATTTAGCGGGGTTATTGGATTTAAGATGAAAATGTGGAGGAGTACTAGAATATGATGACTGGTATGATTTCACTGAACATGATTGGGTATTTCGGTTATATCTTGATCTGTAGATTTCAAAATGAGATGATTTTTAATTTGAAGCAAACTAGAGACATAGGGCTACAAATTTTGAAGAAGTATAATTTTAATTCAGTCTCTAAGACTTTCAATTTTTGGATGGAAGTTGAGTATAGTGTACTGTTTTAGAATAAGAATAGTCAGAAAATGTTTGGAGTATAACTTTCAGATTTCTGAACCAAATTGAACGATCTTAGCGTCATTAGAAACTTAAGAGATAGTATAACACTTTTATAGAAGAGAGTATTGTCAATATTCTTCATTTACATTGTCTAAATGATCAAGAATAGTATACCCGAAATGATGTTTCTGGAAAAATCTGAATTAGACTAAGGGAGAAATGAATTGTGATTATAATGGTTTTAGTGAGACATAAACTCAAAGTATAAATGATACTTATGTGAGTTTGGAAATATGAATGTTTACGTGATGAGAATAATGGAACGATACCCAGGATTGTCATTGAGCATGCATTGTACTTATTTCGTATACACATTTGTACATAAATGAATGCTTATAATTGTGCAAAATTATTAACGTGAGTGTGTGTAATATGTGTGTTTCATAATTTGGATGTGCATGATAGGCGTCCGCATTCAGACATTTCCAGATCTTGAAAGAAATTGCTAATTTGGAGCATACTGTAAGTCGACCTAGATGGTCTCATTCACTGTTTGTTATGTTTTAAATTTTTGCTTAGAATTGCTATTGAAATGAATTGTGATTGTTCTAATTATGGACATTGAATGTCCGAGGAGTTTGATAAATGCATGAATAATAATAGAAGTGCTCCTTATATGTTAATTTGACGAAATAAGTGATACACGAATTGATTGTTAAATGACGGATCGAGTTCCGAACAGAAATATGAATATGCATATAAATGAAAAAGTGATTCTCAACTTAATGTTGAATGTCAAACTAAGGTCAGATGATATGTGTAAAGTGGAATAAAGTAACCGATTGAAAAAATGGGAATGTGATGCATTTCATTTCATGAATGCATGAAAGATAAAGACAGTTGTAACTAGAGTTGCCACCGAAAAAGAGCTTAAAGCTGAAAAATAGCCTCGAGTTCAGTTGTAAATTTACCTGATATCCACAAAGGGATATGGGACATTAACTGATATAGTTCGGTATCCACTAAGAGATATGAGCTAGTAAATAAGCACTCGGTCACTACAAAGTAATAAAAAAGTGAGACTCATGTGCATTGCATTATAAGTGATATGTGTATTTTTACATAATTGAAATGATCGATTTGACTACTCTGAATGTTATGCTATATGTTAAATGAAGTGATGTAAATAATGTGAAATTATGATATGATGTGTAATGTAATTGAGTGAGCCATCGAGGATGGTTACTCACTGAGTTTGCAAAACTCACCCAAACTTTGTAATATTTTTCAAGCTCATAAGAGTACACAGTTAGGTAAACTGGAGTGTACCCACTACATTTAAGAAAGAGCTAGAGGTCAGGATCAGTTCGCAATTACATTTGTTTTCTTATTGTTATATCAAATTGTATATTCCGCAATTTTTGTACAATGTATAATTGAATAATTATGTATGTAATAACTTTTGAAATTAGAAATGTGTTACAGATGAGATTGATCAAAGTGTAATAATAATTGTGTTTTTGATGTTTATAAAATAAAAGTACAAGCCCGAATTTGAATATTGATTTCTACGTACGCATGTGATATTTTTTTAAAAAAATTATACTGAGCTTCGAGAGTTTTATTGACTAACTGTTCTAGCATGCCACCCTCAGGGGGTAAGTTCTCGGACATCATTGAGGATGTCGGGTATGTGTCTTGCGATAGTGGGGCGCTACAGTCTAGCCTTATCCTCAAGGTATGATAATGCTTAATGATCTTCTAAGTAGCTTCAGATGTATCCAACTCTAATTGAACTAAGACTTTAGTCACTATTAGGTTTCCTTTGTTACCATCTTCCACTCTAATATAGCCATCGGTTCTAATTGAATCTTACCTTCTGGTCTGATTAGGGGTAGTTCAATTGTAGGAGTAATTTGGGGTCCCATCTGTTTCTTCAATTGTGAAACATGAAAGACAGGTTGGATTGATGAGCCTTCTAGAAGCTGTAACTTGTAAGCCACATTTCCCACCTTCTTTATGATACTGTAGGGCCTAAATATTTAGAAGCTAACTTTTGATTATATTGAGCTGCCATTAAGGTTTGGCTATAGGGTTGTAGTTTAAGATAGACTTATTCACCTGCCTCAAAATTTTTCTCAGTATTTTTTTGATCTGCAAATCTTTTCATCCTCTCCTGAGCTCTTTGTGGATTTTCCCGTAGGAATTTGATGGCCATACCTCTATCCTTGATGAAACGGTTAGCAAATTCATTAGGAGTTGCAACAATTTGCTCAAAACTATTTTGGGGGCGGGAGGTGTTTGTTTCATATGGAGCCTAATAAGGAGTGGTGTTTAAAGCAGAGTGATAGTTAGTATTATAACACCATTCTGCTAAGGGTAACTTCCATTGCTTAGGGTGACTTCCAGCCATACATCTCAAATAAGTCTTTAAACACTGATTGACCCTTTTAGTCTGTCCATCACTCTGAGGGTGATAAGCAGTAGTTAAATTGAGTGAAACCCTAATGCTTTGAATAATGATTGCCAAAAATTGCTAGTAAAGATCTTGTCTCCATTAGAAATTATACTTTTAGGCAACCATGCAACTTGAATATCTACTCAATGAATGTTTTGGCAACAATTGGGGCAGGAATAGGACGAGTCAAAGCCAAAAAATGAGCCCCCTTTGTGAGTTTGTCCATTACCACTATTATTACATTTTTCTCTTATGTTGTTGATAAACCCTCTATGCAATCAATATTTATATCTCTCTAAGCAGCCTCTAGAATTGGCACAGGTTGTAATAACCTTGAAGAGTGCAAAGGTTCTAGTTTACTCCTTTGGCAGATGTCACACTCACCAACCTTCTTTTTTTACATCATTTCTCATTCCATTCCAGTAGAATAATGATTTGACATTTTTGTAAGTTCCCAAATCTTTGGAGTGTCCTCCCAGTGAATCACTGTGTATATTAATAATCAATTACTCTATTAACAATTTATTTTTGCCCACTACCGCCTTTCCTTTGTACTTGAGGATTCCACTATCAAAAGTATATTTTAGGTTGATTTTATGTCCAACCTTAATATCATTAATGACCTTCTGGATTTCTGAATCACCATGATAACTCTCTAAGACTTTGTTTTTCCAAGCTGGGGTAATGATAGTGAGGCCTGCCAAAATACCTTTTTATTGATTCCCATCTTCTGGATAAAGCATTTAAAACCTTATTCTCTCTCCTCTTCTTGTATTGAATCTTATAGTTCAAACCCAATAACTTGGCTAACCCTTTTTTTGTATTAGTGCAGTAATCTTTTGATTCAACAAGTACTTCAAGCTTTCATGGCCAGTCTTAATTATAAACTGATTTGGCTCTAAATAATATCTCCACTTTGCTACTGCCATTCTTAGAGCTAGGAATTTATTTTCATAGATGGATAGCTCTTGATTTCTTGGTCCTAATGGCTTGCTCATGTAGGTAATAGGTCTGGAATTCTGCATTATCACTGCCCTAATTCCTGAATCACAAACACCAGTCTCTAGAATGAAATTTTATGTGAAATTTGGCATGGCTAACACTAAGGCTTCATTTATAGCTCTTTTCAGTTTGTTGAAGGCTTATGTAGCTTCTTCTCCCTAGAGGAAGGAATCGTTCTTTAACAAGTTTGTTAGTGGCTTGCTGATCAGACCATAATTCCTCACAAATTTATAGTTGTGGCTTGTGAGTCCCAAAAACCCTCAGTGACTTAAGAGTAGTTGGTATAGGCCAGGTTTCCATCACTTCAATATTTTCAAGGTCTGTTGCTACTCCTTCCTTGGAGATGATATGCCCTAGGTATTCCACTTGTGGTTGCCCAAAATAATACTTACATGCCTTTATGTATAAATGATTCTACCTTAATTTCTCCAGTATAGTTTGCAAATGAAATAAGTAATCCTCCAAACTTTTATTGTAGATCAATATGTCATTAAAAAACACAAGTACAAAATCACTTAGATAAGGTGCAAAAATATCGTTCGTTAGTGCCTAAAATGTGGTTAGGGCATTAGTCAAGCCAAAAGGCGTAATTAAGAACTTGTAATGGCCTTGGTGAGTCCTAAAGGGTGTCTTAAGGATGTCTTCAGGAAACATTATGATTTGATGGTAATATGATATAAGGTCTAGCTTAGAAAGCATTGGCACCCTAAATAATTCATCTAATAAATCATCAATCATAGGAATGTGAAATTTATTTTTTACGATCATTTCATTCAATATTTTGTATTATATGCACATCCTCATAGTGCCATCCTTCTTTTTGAATAAGAGAGTTGGAGAAGCAAAAAGTTTATGGCTAGGCTGGATTATTGAATCTTGTAACATCTCCTTCACTTGTCGTTTAACCTAAGTTTTAGGTAATATGGGCATCTGTAAGGTCTTAGGTTAACAGGTTGACTTTTAAGTTTTAGTGAAATTCTGTAGTCATGTTTTCTGATGGGAGGTAGTGTTTTTGGTTCAGTAAAGAGGTCATTGTAGTTATTCAACAATCCTTGTATCTCCATTGGAATGCTTGTAGGTAAAGGTTTAGATTGGAGTGAGTAAATATAGGCTATCTATAACATCCCGTTACCCATGTTAAGGCTAGAATTGTGATTTATGAGAAATTGCTGAGAAATTAGGAAATACACATCATGCTTTAGTTAAATATAGCATGCATATTTTTGCACATGAATATAATTGTACATGCATTCATTGACATTTTTCGGGTATCATTGATTTATAATTGTGATTAAAATGTGAATTGTTAGTTATTTGCGTTAAAAATTTATTTGAGACCATTAGTATTATTTTAAAATTTTTGGTAAATTTGAGGTAAATTTGGACTAGGACAAATGCTAAGTGGTAGGATAAATTGATACATGAAAAATTTGGATGATTAAGCCTAAATTTGAGTGACATTTGGCATAGTTAAATTGGTGACAAATGGACTAGTAATTAAATGACAATTGGACCAATCTTGGAGTGACATGTAGACTGATTAAAGGGTGACAAATGGCAGCATAATGAGTGGATTAGCGGCAGCTTAATTGTTGAACAAATTCCTAGCATGCTTTAAGACATATGTCTTTATAAGTTATTGACACCTAGCATGTTGATGTGGCAAATTCCAGCACCCAAGTTTTTGCTTCCTTTCTTGCTTCCTTCAACGAAATTTGGTCCAACTTTCTCTTCTGTAATTTTCTTGAACCCTAGCCAAATTGCTGCACCAAAACCAGCTTTTTACCTTACACAAAATAGCTAAAAAAACCAGCTGAAAGTTACCTTCATCTTGCTGTCCAAAATTAACCTATTTTTATTATAAGTTTGTGATGAATTTTGCTTGCATAAAGACTTGATTTAATATGAAGTTTGAGCTGAATTGAAAATCTAAGAAGTAAGTGACAATCTGATCTTTATGATATGTTTAGTAGTATGAGAATTATGCCTGAATTGGAATGACATATATGAGATATTGGTGAAGATGTATGCTAGATATGAACTGGAGAATTTTCATTGAATAAACTTCGGTATTTTGATTATATCTTGAACTATAAATTTCCAAATAAGTTGATTATTAATTCATAATAAATTAGAGGCATATGTCTACAACTTTCCTGAAGAAGTCGAATGTTAATTCTATCTCTAAGCATTTCAAATTCTGGCTGGAAGTAGAGGAGTTCTGTTACAATTGTCTAGAAGAAAGTGTTACTGAAATACATAAATTTTCTTGTAATATAGATTATTCTCTTAGCTTTTGATTGTTATAAAGTTTGTATTTTTTGAATATTGTAATTGAGAGATATGAGTTGTACAACTTGAATTCATGATCATGCATTAGCCAAAATTTCAAATGTACACAGTCTGTGGTATTTTGAGCATAACTCATGGAATAATGAACCAAATTGAATGATCTTAGTATCATTAGAAACTTAAAACATTGAAGAACAACTTTTCAAACGGAAGTGTTGCCTAATTTTGTCATTTACCTTATTATCATAGTTATGTAAAGTTGACTTGAAAGCATATTATGAGAAAAAATATGAAATGATCAATTAGGTTATGAAATTAGTTTCACATTGTTTTATTATGGTCCAAACCCTAAATACAAATTATATTAATGAGGGTTTTGCTATCTAAATGATATGGTGACAAAATCTCGATAAGATACCAGGAATTATCATTGAACATGCATTGTGCATATTGTCTATACATTGATGTGCATAAAGAAATACTTATACATTTGTGCAAAATTGTGATATATGAAAATGTGTTTTGTATGATATAGAGGAGCACATTGGACGCCAGTCAGACATTGATGGACCATCCAAGAAATAGCATGTTGGCGTATACTGTGAGTAACCTAAGATGATCTCACCTTGATTTGTTTTGTTTATTACTGAATTGAATTTGATATTGATAAATGTGTACTGAATTGTGTGCTGAATTTCAGACAATAATTGTCCGAGGCATTCGATGCATGTGAATATCATTGGAAGTGCTACTTGTTTGTGAATGAGAATGACTAATTGAATCTGATATATATTAATTTTGTTCTAAATTTCAGACATGAATTGTCTGAGGAGTTTAATATTTGGGCATGTATTGGAAGTGTTATGAATTGTTGCGAAACTCTATATGATATTTGAATTCTCAACGAAAGTTTAATGTCGAACTTAAGTTCGATGATTATAAGATTTTGATTATGCATCATTTGTGATTGTTATACATGGTAAGTTCTGTAATTTATGCATTTCATAAAATGCATGCTCAGATAAAGGCGTTATGACCAGAGTAGCCCGTTTGATAGAGCTTTGAGCTCAGTTTTCTGCACGTAGAGCTTTGCTCCTTGACATATGTTTCTAATTGAGCCCAATAGGCTAGTATTTGTATCCGTATGTAAGAGACACTCGGTCACAACAATAACAATGAATGTGGAGTCTCATATGTATCTGTATTGATATATTTATGTTCTTATTCATAATGATATCATGATTTGTCATGGTAATGTGTGTATTTGGATTATATAAGATTTGAATGATTATCTGTGAATTATGTGATCTTGTGTGATTGACCTGGGTGAAATCATCAATGATGGTTCACTCATTGGGTTAGCAAAACTCATAAAAATTGCAACGTGGCTTTTTATGTACGAGACAAGAGACTTAGTTCCTTATACTGGACTAAAGGAATCTTTTGGATTAAGTTATGGTTCAGAGGTCTGTCAGCTGACATTAAAAAAGTTGTAGCTTATGCTTTATAGTCTTCCTAAAACTTGTATAAGGTTTTGTAAATATTTGTCAATAGATTCAGTGTAAGCTTTTGTTCAATAAATACAGTGTGAGTTTTTGACAATGAATGCAAGGAATGGTTTAATTTGATGACTTTTAAATTATGTTAGTTGATGCCATGTTAAGTTGGGTTTATGTTTGCTCTAACATGCCATTATCATAGGATATGTAATTGAATATCCTTGGGTGTTTAGGTATATACTTTATGGTAGTGGGATGTTGCACTACCCATTTCGCCTCTTCTCTCTCTAACATCTTGCCCATAGTCTCTGCTTCCATCAATTTGAGAGTTGCTACTCCATTAATCCCCTTTAACTCAGCTGGTTCACCCTTCACTTCCAATCTAAGCATATTAGCTTCATAATCGAAGGTCATTGGGTTCACTATTTTGAGCCAATCATCACCTAACACCATATCACAGCCTCCCAATTTAAACACTCTAAGATTGAATTCAAATTCATACCCTTGCATTTACTAAACAAATCCCTCATAATACTCCCTGATTACCACTCTAGCTCTATTTTCCATCATTATAACTAAAGGGATGGTTGGTGTGGGTTTCAGTGGTGTTCCTTCTATTGCCCTAGGTCCACAAAGCTATGGGAACTTCCAGTATCAGTTAAGATAATTAGAGCCTTACCTTGGTGGGATCCCTTGATTCTCAAGGTTTTATAGGTGGCAGGGCCCAAAACTACTTGTAAAGTCACCTCTGCCTTTAATTAAGCTTCAACTTCTAATTCTATTTCTTTTTCCTCTTCTCCTACTACCTTTGTGCCTTATGTTTCATCACCTTTAATAATATGTAGGGCTTTTAGTTTACATTGGTGCCAGGGTAAAACTTGTCACCATGTCTATAGCACTACCCCTTTTTGAATTCTCTTGGCCCACTATTTGTTGGCTTCTGGAACTTTGTAACCATAGGAATCCTCTACACTACTTATTGGGGTCTACCATGGCTGATTTTGATCTTATTAAGGATGGCTTCCAACTTTAACTCCTCCTGTTTTGTAATGTGATTGGCATCATTCAAGCAATTTGGATTTACAATAATTACAGATTGTTTTATTTCATCTTTTAAGCCTCCAATAAAGCTGTGGATAAATTGTTTTTCATCTATTTGTAGCTTAAGCTCCACTAAACAAGCTCTTAGCTCATCAAAGGCCTCTATGTAATTTGGCACACTTCTAGATTGTTTCAAACTATTGAAGGAAGCAACGATACTCCTTATATTCTGTTTTCCAAACTTCTTTAGGATAACAATAGATAGCTCCCCCCATGTGATAAATTCTCTCCTAACAAGGTAGTTCTCAAACTACTGCACAACTCTGCCTTCAAAATAAAGAGCAGTAACTTCTACCTTCTCTTTTTTTGGAATCCAGTAAAATTGGAAATACCTTCCACATTTCCTAATCTACAACCTTGCATTTGTTCCATCAAAATGGTTTAACTCAATTTTGGGTCCTTGATGAATCAAATCTATTGGCTCCAAGATGCGGTTGACAGGTTGTCTTTGTTGGTTCATTGCAATGGTAGGGTTAGGATTGGCTTGTGATGGCCCAGCTCCAGGGGTTGACAATAAACCTTTGGAATTGGTAGTTGAGGTTGAATCCCCTTCTACTTTATTGGATGTTAGTAAGCTGCTGAATTGTTGATAGCAATTGATCCATTTTTTGTTCAGGTGAGCGGTGTGAGTCTTCCAATTGCTATTGTACTCCTCCTAGTCGAATAGAGAAATCATCACTCATTGTTTTAAACTTCGGTTTCAATTCTTGTAGCCTTTGCCTTACATTTCTCTCTGCCATAAATTGAAATCTAGTCTTTGCCAATTTGTCCCACACTCTCAGAAAAGTGCTCTAATACCAGTTGTTAGGTCAAAGGTTAAAGGAGGAATAGCTTAGGAATTTTGTAGGATATAGAAGACTTTGGAGGATTTAATTAATGTTCTTAGGTGAAGGAAATTTTGGGGTATTACTTGAAATCTATGTTTTAATGGCTGAGATTAGGTTGTTTAACACCCTCGATTGTCTTTTCACTCCAACTAATACAAAAATAAATGGTTGCCCAAGTAACCAAGGAAGCTACTATGATGATGATGTCTAAATTGATCCTTGTTATGATCAACTTGAGTGGCAGAGAGTAGAAAACCCACTTTGTTATCTTTGGAAATATTGAAGGAAGAAGGTAGGAAGAAATAGAGAAGAAATGAAGAAGAAGATGAAGAAGAAGAAGAAGAAGAAGAAGAAGAAGAAGATGAGGAGGAGGAGGAGGAGATACAGAGAGAGTGGAAGAGAAAGGGAAGTTTTTGTATTTTTCAAAACTTGTCTTGTTTTACTTTTTTTTTCGTTGTATCATTACTTTTCTCTCCTTTCTGTTACATGTTTAATCACCTAAAATTCTTGGAAATTAAAACAACCAACTCTGAAACAATCTAGAAGTAAAAGGAAAAACAGAAATCGAAGAAGCAACTTCTACACCCTCTATAACAAACTTCTCCTATTTTCTTAGGCTTATGTGTTGCACTGAATTTTCTATTCTTTCATTGGGTGCAGTGTTGACGGAGATTGTGTTGTGATATGCTGTCATTTAGTTTGAATGTGCTAACCCTAGACTTTAATTGAGTCGTTACATGCACCATTGATTGATGATATATATCAAAATAACAACAACCACATCAAGAATGACTCAGTAGGAATCTTGCTAAAACACAAGATCTGAGGAGTTTCGTTGGTGGCATTATTAAAATGATTTATCTTAGCTTGCCATATATGACAAAAAGAAACAAGTAGTTCAAGTATCTCATCAAATAGTGAGGGAAATTTAGCAAAATATCTAACAGATCTTTTATTTGGCATATATTTATATCTTCAGACATTTAATCTAATAACCCAAATATCTCTTTTTTAAGGGGCTGTCCATCCCTGATTAGAAAATCTGCAAAAGCATTATTATTAAGTTTAATTATTTCAACATCAAATGAATATTTAGCTGATAGTGACAAATAGTATTGCAATCTTTATCATTAATATTATTATAAAGATATATTTGTATAATTAACAAATCAAGTCTTACCTACATATTTTCCTAATATATCCATTATATTTTTTATATTTATTTGTTTGATTTTGTATAACTTTTAAATCAAATTTATAATTATTTTAATTTGGCAAATGATTAAATATTTTTATTGAAATTTAGCGCGATTCAATATACTAAGTTAAAATTTTTTAATCGACTCCTGCGAACCCGGAGCCGTAACCAATGAAATCAACAGGGGCATGAGTCGATTGAATAGCTGATCGCCTACTCTCATCTCTTGCTTCCGGTCGCTCTTCTATAATCAATGATCGGATAACATGCATAAAGAGAAGGCAAGAACATTAAAGAAACTTCTGCAACAACTGCATGAGCAGCTAGCGGCGGACTCATGAGTAGGCTCTGGACGAAGGCGAAGCAAGGGTCTAGGAGGACTATGCGTACAAGAGATGGTTAGTCAACTTCTCCAAATACCAAAGCTGTTCGATATGTTCAAGTTCATTCCTAACAAATTGTCCAGCGTTCCGAAAAGCTTATATCTAAAACATGGACGCAATTAGACGGATAGAAGATCAAGACAAAAGCTTATAGTCCTGTTTAGGGTTACGGATATTATATAAATTAAAATATTTATTTGTTTCATAAAATAATAGTTAATAACTAACAAATTATTATTAATTGGGAAAAAATTTCAAAAATTTTCTGATAACTTATTATTTAAAAAAAGACATCAACTTTTTTTCTTATTTTTTCATTAATTTATTAACAAAATGAGTTTTTAAGTCTTAAAACAAAATATGAAAAATTATTTTGAAAATATTAATAGAAGTCTCTTAAATCGCGACAAAAGTAATGGGAAATTTTGGTTATGTAAATATCGGGTGCTCAGAATTCTCTGAGAGAGTCAGAGTGACTCTGCAGTGATAATTTACAAATAATAAGCGGAAACCTCTATTCAAATCATGTAGTCTTAGCTGTTTACAAAAGAATGTATGTCAAGTCGCATTTTTCTGTAAGTAATATGTTTCCTGTAGAAGAATACAAAAGTCCCCCCTTTTTTCATTAATATACATGGGGGCATTTTCTAGGTAGTTCTTCCTATCTTTCAAATCGTGTACAACAGAAAAGCCAAAGTTGATTCAAAACTTGTTAAATTTGAAGCAGGATGTAATACAAACAGGTGACAGAATATGCAAACATCTCATAAAGTTGCAGCAACCATATCACCATTTTTAATAGGGGAGAGAGTCAGTCACCTCTAGGACAGCCTAAGTGCCATCTCCTGGAGAAGTGCTCGCTTCTGTGAAGCATTGATGACGTGATTAGTTTCTGCATTCTCAAGCACATCTGTGATTATGGCAGCAGCATGACCAAGGGGTTCCTCAGCAGCCCTCTTCAGCATAAAGGCCTAGCCAAGTAAAAGAGTTTCATTAAAACATCGCATGAAAATCAAAATTAAAATTTCAAAAATTGAACGACCACATGCATACACCTGGGCCTTAGTTTCGTAAACAAACCAAGAAAAACAAGATCATAGTGAAGCATCTCAAAAAGATACCAGTATAACTCAAAATGTTAACTAGAACATTATGCAGAAGGCTGGTAAGTCGATGGCAAAATACAATTAAATGAAAATAGAAGCAACTGTTCCTACAAAGCATTGCAGGTACAAGATCCCATTAGAACTTCATGTCACATTCATGATATTTAATTAATGGCCATTCTATACTTTCGATTATAAAGGCCATTCACAACCATGAGAGAGGTGTAGAGAAAGACCTGCCCATGATGGGATACAGATAGAGCACAAGGCCGCTGAAACCAAGGCTCCCCATCAATCTGTACAGGCAGCGCAGCAAGGAGCTGTATCTTAATTGTCCGCCCCTGTGCAAGTCTACGAGCACGGGAAAGACCCACCTATATATGACACAAAATCATTGCCATTTTCCACACAAGGGACCACTAAAATAATTAAGAACTCGAGCAACAATTTGTTGAGCAAAGCAGAACCAAAGTCATTTGTTTAACAAAGCTGAAAATGTTTATTTATCCCTCCCTCTCCCCAGACTCATCTTCTCCAACCCACACACTTAACCCAGCAACACTGTTTTAAAGGATTAGAACTGGCAAAGAGGGCACCAATAGTCATCCTAGTTTATCCTCTCAATCAAAGCTTCGACTTCAATATAAGAACCAAGGGTCTGCCTGCAGGCTACATGGTCGTAGGCAAATGAAGGAATGGTAAATATTTATGCTTCCCAAATCCCAATATACCTAAAAAAATAATTTGTAGTAGTTTATACAACCCTATCATACAAGTAATTCAGTATCTGCAACAAAATTTTAAAACCCCTCTTTTAACTATATTAAAAATTGCAGAGATAGGTGATACTTTCCGATCCTTTACCTGAAGCTTTCCAAGGTGCCATGTACCAGATATGCTCACAACTTCTAGCATCTTATCATGCATAGATTGGGGATCAAAATTATCATACATGTCATCTTCATTCTGCCACAAGTCTACACCACCCATATAGCTCCCAATGTTTGCGACCAGCACACCCTCTGCATCCTGTAAAGTTGAAAAGAATATCATCTAAGTTTTAGCAGTTAGATTTCATTTGCAGCCACCATCAATGACGATCAAAATGCTGATTCATCATTCTTACAGTTCAAGATACAACTTGTAAGATGAGAAAACCAAGAAGAATGTTTTGAAATAAGTCTCAGTGATGTTTTGAAATAAGTCTCAGTAAATATTTATCTTTTTTCATGAGGATTCCTATCTTATTGATTCAAGTAAAGAAATTTTTGGTCTGGTAAGGATATGGCCACTACCATCATGTCACTCGAAAACAATTGAAGAGCGAACGTAGATTGTTATTCAGAAAAATAATGTGAGACATCTATAGAGAAGATATATTAACCCCATTCTACAACAACAGAGAAGAGATAATTTGTTCGACATTTTAGAGTAAACAGGAAAACACCTAAAAAGAAATCTACTACCAAAAGTTGATATTGACTTGAAGCCATTGTGATACACACCTCAGGGACCTCTATGTCAACACCATCAACTTGCACCTTAACTTGCCATGGAAAATCTGCAAATGTTCTATCCATTATGCTCTTAGCACCTTCTCTAGCGTAAAGAACCTTGTTCATAAACTGCAGCCACAGTACAATATATAGCAAACTTATATAAGACATGCACTTTCCAAACACAATACACTAAAAAATGGAATAGCTATGAAAACACTGTCCAGAACAGTGGCTTTCCCACTTGTAAATACCTCCTATATCACCATTTGGTGTGAAATATCCACTTCCAACTTGAAACAATTCAATGCATGCCAATATATCAAACTAAAGGATAAGATTTATCTTCTGATCTCGCCACCCATATACAAGTTACCTGCCTCGTCTATCTTTCATCCAAAGCTTTACGTGTATTATAACATACCAATCTCTACCATCAGGTTGTCACAGTGGAATTTCCATCTGAATAGAATGTGATCTGGTCTAATGGATATAAAATTTACAAAGGGCTCTACCTGACATTAGTATAAGGAATGCTAGAAAGCATAAAACGTATGTTCCCAAACATGATAGTATGATAACAAATCCACAGAAATAAAAATCCATCCAACTCGGTAGGGGTCATTAATATATGTCAGCACTTGACATAGATATCTTCTAAATTAATTAAACAAATTAACTTGCTATCCAATAGCTTATCATACTTTGTCCCATTATTCCCCTAACACTAGATATGTTTAGCTTCTGGTGACAGATGACATCAGTTACATAGTAAAATATATTATTACAGTGATGTCTCTAACACCCGAAAAGGAATTAAATCACAGGACAATATTTTTAGGAACTATACCAAAAACGTCAAGGCCATTCCACTTACGTCTACTATTTTCCTTGTAAACATTCAGATCTTATCTGGTGTGTAATTTCATGTCCTATATAGTATCTTGTTTTCAATTCCTACTTCATCCCTGATGTTATTTCCCTTATGCTAAACAGTTTGTACTTCATTCTAGCCAGACTTTGCGATTACCTGGTTATAGAACTTCTCTGGATTCTCCTCACGTAGATTATGAATATCCAATGCAACCTTTGCATCACAACCAACTCCTGTACAATAATCCTGAGAGTAAAAAACCAGATTGCGCAAAAATAGCCTGACAGAGGAATATGCATAGTTATGTAACTGAATATTACAAGTAAACAAGGAAATGATCTCTTCTGCATAAGTCTACCGTTCAATGAAAATGGTTCTAAGGTCCAATGAAGTCAGAAAATAAATAGCCAAGTCAGCTAAGATTACACATATAGTAGAATAAACCAAATCAAGTGCCAATGTGCATATAGTGCTAATACACCCAAAAATAACTGCTTTGTCAGAAGTTAAAAGCATGTAAATCTGATTCAAAAAGCAATCTTGAGGTTCAATGTAACTCCCTTATCCCAAAACTACAGAAGGCAGATGGAATTTCATGAAAGTTGTAGCTATAAAATATTATGCTATGCAATATTGTTATATAACCATTTCCTTACCAAGATAGTTATTCATAAATTTTGGAGGTTGAATATGCTTTCCCTGATTGTTTACAATTGCTATCTTCCACCGGTCAAGAATTGTTACTGCCGAATGCTCTATGTGATGTAAAATTGAGCAAAGGCCACCTTGCCTCTCCACCACACCCAAACCACCTCCCCAACCTAGTACCCTGGCAAGATCATTTCCAGTTCCAGCAGGTAGAATAGCAACGGGTGGAGGGGAAACAAAATTTTGCTTGTCTATCGCATTCAGAACCCAGCCAACAGTTCCATCTCCTCCACACGCAAGAACTCTAAAGTGAGGCACCTTCCTGAATAAGTAGAGGCCTATTTCGGGTCCCTCTGTTGAGCTGAGCTCACAAATCTGTAAGAAGATTTAAGGAGTCACTATAGATGAGGACATACCACAATAGTGTCTAAATTTCATTAAAAATTAAAGTCCAATATTATAATATGACATTTCCAACCACCAAGATCCCAGTACTTTATCTCTAGGAAAAAAAAAGAACAAGAAACATTTAATCACTTTGTTGTCGCAATAAAGAAAGTTTGATAGAGCCCTACTAGAAGCATGCAAAATATTCCAGATATAACTTTAAGGACTTCACTTTGTCATGTCAAACAAAGCATTCCCTTGGTCATGTCAAACAAAGCACTTAGTTTCAATGCCTTAGTACCTATTCCAATTAGAACCATCTTGTAGATACCTAATCTTGATGATGCTTATCATAGCACAGAACTAGCTAAGGAAAAAAAACATGACATCACAAGCTTAAGTTATTATCTTTTAGTCATGCATACATGGTGTTTCATTCATAAATTAAGATGGAATCCCTATTTTAGCAGATCAAGTTAGAAATTAATCAAAATGCTTTACTAATCACAAAATACAATAAATGACCTGCATAGGATTATTAATTCTTTCAAATATCTAATGTCCTTCTCATAGATATCTACATCGCATCAAATATATCTTGAAAAAAGTTTTTAAGAGGCACCACAATGAAAGAAAAACAATTTCAAAGAGCAAGTACTATCTGTCCATTACTTAGTGTAACAAATAAAATTTGAACTGAGAGAATGGTGCAGAAGACAGAAAAATAAAAATATTAATATACTATAAAGCACATTTAGAATTTAAAAGCAGCTTAAGAAATCTTGATGAAGAGAAGATTTTGAACCTGAACAGGATTCAGCAAAAAGTTTAGACGTTTCCTCAGGGAACCACCTCGCTGAGCCCCACTCTTCTTGTTTATGAAAACTAACAAGGGTCTACACTCCGATGGCAAATCTGTTATCTCATATCTCTGCTTCATTCCCAACTCATTCTTCTGATTCATTGACTCGCTTCTTTTGAAGCTGGGGTTTGAGTCCATTTTATCTGCATCATTATCATGGAGTGGACTACCCAAGCTTACTGTACCATTACATCCTTCTTCTGCACCATGAGAACCATTCATTGGAGGGTGGTTGTCAGCTGTACTTTCTATGGACATGTCACAGGTACTACCACTATTGCCCGTGTCAATAGATGTTTCACTACCATGTTTGTACTTCTTGTTCTGACTCCTAATACTTGCACGCACAGAAGAGGCAATTTCATTTGCCCCATGTGTGATTGAGCTCAAAAATCCACCTTGTGAACTAGAATTTAATTCCTTTACATACAGTGGTGATAAGATCAGCCTTCTAAATGGGCCCAGATCACAAATATCTCCAGTTTCACATGACATACTACCATGACAATCAACATGCACAAGTCGTTGACACCACAAGCAACACCATATAGGGGAACCACTAAGAAATGTCCCACCACATGGCTCTTCACAATAACAACAAGTAGTAGTTTCATCAAGTTGGTCTGTTATCTCTGTCCAGCAAACCGCCCACTGGTGCATCACATGCTCATATCCAATCATAGATACACATTTACAGTCCTTTTGTGCATTAGAAGAACAGCTTAAATGTGCTGCAGCACAACAAATGTCACAGCGGTGGACGAAACTATCCGATGCTACCATAGGTCCAAGAGTTTGAGAAAGAGACATGGATTTCAAACATACACAGCATGTCAAATTCTTCCCACGAGATACAGACTCAAGCTCCCAAGTATGAGAAGCCACAGGGACCTTGTTCCTTGCCTTTGGGTTTTTCTTTGATCTGGCTACTGCTTTCATCCAACTCAAGTTTATGTTCCTCCTCCATTGGAAAGCAGTGTAAACTATAGTCAAAATACCAACTAAAGCAGCAAGAACACAAGATAATATGAAGAGGTGAGAATCAGTTGGATTTATAGTGTTCCAACTAGGAAGTGACATCTCAAATTCACTATCATTATCCATTCTTCAAGATACTCTCGTAGGCATTTATAAACCTCTGGCCATACACAAGAGAGGCTTCCACCACAAAACCACAACACGCAAGTGTAAATTAACCAACTACAACGAAACACTTAAAAAGATAAATTCCTTCTATTAAAACCAGCTACCAAACAAATGTCCACAGCTAACTGATCACACTCCGAAAGTTCACTTCAATCAGAATACTGATTAAAAAGATAAAATAAAAGGGCAATGAACTCCGTGAAGTCCTTAATTGTGCTTCTGCAGAAGAAAAAAGTCGCCATACAGAAAAAAACCCATCCAACACCTGTAACAAGTCCCAAAAAAATTGCAAAAGTTAAACTAAAGCAAACCCACATTCATAGTACCCATAATGTTACGTGTTGTTAAAATAAAATTTGATAAGCAAAGACGAAGAATATCTCAGAATGCATCAATGCATCTTTAAAAGCACAAGACGATGAATTTAAAAGAGAACACAGTGAAATCGCGAAAAGAAGAAGAGGAAATGAAAAAAGTAACACATGATCTTCTTAATATATTCACAACTTACAAAAACAGACAAGCTTCATTAACATCAAAATTATCCAAATAAAAACCGAAAACAAAGAAAGAGGGGATAAGACCAATACAAATAGCACCACTAGGTCCTATTAAAGCAATCAAACACACTTTTCCAAAATGAGAACTCTATAGCTGAGAATAACGATGACAATCAGGATTAAAAATTACAGCGAAAACAACTGGAAGGTCCGACTGAAACTGATTGAAGCAGACTAAAACCCCAACCAACCAAAGACTGATCTGAGATTCTAGAAAGAGACAGAAATCTAGAGAGAAACCAAGAAAACAAACATTAAAATCGTACTACTTCCTTATTCTTACAATTTAACACTAATTTCGTAACTTCAATTTTTCCTTCAAACCAAAAATTATTCTTACAGGTCTAAATGTAGGGCACCTGGCGGGGGTGATACCTGAACGAAGTTAAAGATTGTTATAAGTGGATCGATTCTGTGTTGAATCAACAGGATGCATGACACGTGGATAAGGGCTTGTTTGTCAGACATTTTTTAGAAAGTTAATACACATTTCGAGAGAATTCTTAAGAAGGATAGCAAATTCTGACATATATATTATATTATTTTTAATTTCAATTTAAAATCTGGAATCTGCGAGACGTTCATGAGTGTTACTATTTAAATTAGACCTAATGTTCCAAAACTTCCGATTCTTCATCTTCTTTTCTTCCTAAAAACTCCTGTGACAAATCCATTTTCGTTTGGAATGGAAGTAATTGACAGCACAGAATCACCATGAGCTTCCACAACCTCCACACAAGTGCCACTCTCAATATCAATGAGTTGTATTGACCAAGGCATACTTAACCCCTTATCTTGAAGATTTCTTCTCTTCCTTCCTATGGTACCGTGGTTCAGCTTTACGCTTTGCATCAACATCTGCCATAATCAACCTGGTTATGAGTAAGGCCAAGAAAGATATCTACTTACGGTTTACTTTTTTTGGATCACTTGTGAATCCAGAGAAATTGTGACTTACTGAATCTAACAGTTACAACTCTATCTATCTTTGGTTTTAATTTGAATTTTCCCAAACTTCTTCGAAACTTGCAGCTTATCTTGAGTGGACAAATCTTCATAGTTCATGTTTAACTCTTTGAAGTTTACTAGATAATTATGCCTTTTGGAATTATCATTTAATTAGCATTTATCATAAATTTTCACACTTGAGTATTTACTTATCAATTTTATTACTTTAAACTTAATTAGGCAACAACTATGAAAATTTTTAATAAATCAATCAAATCATTCCATATTTTTTATTATTTATTTAATTGAAAAGTTCATCCATTTAACCACTTGCAACAAATTGTAAATCATTTCAATTTATTATATAATCTTTCAGTCTTTAGCCAAGTCATTAAAAATTAAACCTAACACGTAAAGTGAACATACATGAGAATGAGAAGGATGCTTTTAACTTTCAAATATTTTCATACTTCTTATTGAAAGATAAGAAAAATACCAACTTTAAATTAGCACAAGAGCATTTAAAACATTGTTTCAAAAATTCATTTAATCTTTTAATACAAGGGTAAGCACCTTATTATGAATAATCTCAAGTACTCAGTCAGTATTTCAAATAATTACTAGCATCACTCTTTAACTTCAATCTTTTTCCTTGGTTTGAAACCAACATGGGGATTTTATTTTATACTCACTTATTCATTCAAAACACCTTTTTTTTTTCTTTCTTTTTAAGTGAGGTAATGAAAATGCTTTAAAATAATTTACTTCTAACACTATTGTATATACATATTATATAAAAAAGTATCAAATTACAAATTAACTAACCATTCTTAAAATTGATAAAACAAATTAAAATTAACTTAATCATCAAAACTTATATATGTTTTCTTAGACAAATCAACTCCAATAATAATGGAA
>JANSVA010000006.1:34458723-34477916 GCA_025504915.1 Erythroxylum reticulatum | reverse complement strand
TAAAATAAAATAATTTAAAAATTATTTATTTTAAATATATTTTAATTATTAAATCAAAATTTTATTTAAAATTTATATATTTTGAAGATATTTTAAATTTAATGATATTTATTAATAATTAAATAGGTTGTTAAATTAAAGTAAATTATTTATAATTGTAATTAATTAAATATAATATAATATAAAATTAAATTATTCATATTTTTATTAATAATTAATATATTAAATAATAAATAATATATATTTAGTTAATAGTAAATCAGATTAAAAAATAGGAATAGAAAATAAAAACCACTTTTTGTAGTTTCATAAAATTTGAAAACCGGAAGAAACCAAAACTGAAAATAAAAATTAAAAACTCAAACAAATTTTTTTTTTTACTAACTTTGAAAACAAAAACAAAAAACTAAAATCATAAATGGAACTAAACAGGCCCTAAGTATCTCAAGTAATTTTCTGAACGTGAGGGGTAACTTTTTGAACACATATTGCAAATATTTGAATAGTTTTGACTTACTACTTTAGTATCAATTACAACTAGTCTTATGTTTTTTACACTATTTTCTCAACTTCCATATAATATTCTGCATAGTACACGGGACGACTTTCTCTAAGATCATACACATTGTATCCTATAAATATGAATTTAAGGCTATAAAAACACCAAAATGTAGGGTCAACGACAATATCCAATGAAGAAAAAGTGAAGAAAGGTTCATAGGGATGTGTCTCATGAACATACAAGATCCAGACACCATATGTGCCAAGGTCGAACAGACAAAAATACTACTGGAAAAACAATAAAAGGAAACGAGGAACCATCTCAAAATAGGAAAAAGTACAACAATAGCAATGCTCTAATTGTATACCCTAAAATGGATGCGTTGCAGAACTTAAAATTGTGCTAGTGTACAATGAGAATCTGACTTGGATATGAAGAAACCTTTAACACAGATAAATGTCATGTAACTAGATTAAGGATATTTCTGTGACCTACTGATGAATTAGCAGAGCTATTCTGTACAGTTCAGTATTGGATTGATATGGGGCAAGCATAAGCCCAAAAATTCCAAGAGCTCCCCATAAAAGATGGAAAAGGATGAAAAGGCCAAATAGGAAAGAACCAAAGATGTAGCAACAAATTCTGGAATTGGATATGCAAAGACTTACCTCAACACAACATTTTCTATTCTCTTAGCTCTGCTCACTAAGTCTTCCATAATCTTTAAAAAGTACTCATCATGGATTCTGTCCAATGTTTTAACCTTCTCCCTGAGGCTGATACTAGGAAGAAAGGGGGAATAGAAAATTATGAAAAAAAAAAGGATACATAAAGATAGATGGGACTTTTTTCAATAAACAAAAGAATATTGACCAATTTAGTGGCAACGCTTACAGATTTCCACTTTGCACTGGCAAAAGAGTATCAATTCTAGTGCAGAGAGCACTGCAAGTATGTCCTAGTATGGATCTTGCAACAACATTTGCAACACCGTCGTACTGAGAAACAGCATCCGTAGAGAGAATTGATGTCAGTGGCGGGGGAAACAGCAGCTGCATTAGTTGTGTTGTCAGTGTAAGCCTTCTTCTTGATCTAAGGACTGGAGATGCATCATTGAACATTTCAGTTTCATCTTCCACCTGCCATTAGAATTGAACTTATTGGAGCTCCCACACTAACTAAAAGTCAATATTTATTTGGATGGTGAAAATGAGGGAGGAGAGCAAATGCTGATCATTCCAATCTCCATAATGCCCTTTCTTTCCCCACATCTTTTAAGAAAAGCAAGTATAATAATAGCTGAGTAAAATTGATGAGACTTATCAAGGATTATTACCTTCTCAGTCAAGCGGTTTACTGCCAGGGCCCAATCCTTTTCTGCTGCACTGCAATAACAAATAAAACAGCAACATGTAAGAAAAGGAAAATATGACCCAACACTGCAATTATCGCAGAATTTGCTTGACAACCTAGCAAGAAGCAGCAACATGTAAGAAAAGGAAAATATGACCCAACACTGCAATTATCGCAGAATTTGCTTGACAACATAGCAAGAAGCAGCAACATGTAAGAAAAGGAAAATATGACCCAACACTGCAATTATCGCAGAATTTACTTGACAGCGTAACAAGAAGCTTTGCATTATAGAATTCTGAGATACATATGCCAATCACCTGACATTCTGAAGCTTTTGGGGGCCCTCTGTCACTTCTTTGTACCAAGGAACAAGTTCAGAAGTAGCACTTTTACGCTTCTTTGGACTCATAACCAATATATCGGTATCAGCAGAATTGGACTGCAATATCTGAGGTGATGCAAAATTCTCAGTTGCCAATGATTCAGGTCTTAAGCACTTTTTAAGGACTCTATGCTCATCAACAGCAGTATCCCCTTGCTCCAAAGAACTATGAACAACCAAGTTATTGGAAGGCTTACTAACAGTGAAAGGCAGTTCTGCAGTCTTCGCGGTGGCATTTTCCAGTGTATCATACACAGGCAACATCTGCCCATTTTTAAAGTTTCCATACTGATTAAACCAAGATGGAGCCATCTGGGGACTGACAGAAGAATTCTCACCTCTAAAAGAAGCTACAACATTACTATTAACAAAATTACGAGTACCATTCTGTCCAATTGCAGGGACATCTTGAGAGGATTCACTTTTATCTCGATTATCTGTTGGTTTTGGTGAAAAGCTTAGCATCTTACGATCTCCAGGTGCATTGGAAGTATGGTTTGTTGATGAATCCTTGACCATATTATGGTTTCTATGAATTGTGTGTCCTCCGTGGGTAGCCACTACCTGTGCAACCACAGCACCATCAAGACCTTTAAGCCTCTTCAAACTCCTACTACTAGAATCAACTTCTGAATCTTTCATGCTCTGATGTTGGTGCATGAGTGAGTAATTAAGATGCACAGTATTACTGGGAATTAGAGATTGGCCAAAAGCTTCAATTTCTTTTTGAGTACTGACAGGTTTTGAAAGAGAGATGCCATCAAAATAATCTATAACAGCTTCTTTTCCATGTGAAGCACTCACTGTTTTCTGCACAGAGTCATTCCCAGTTGAAACTTGCTGTCTTGATTTTCCTTCTGATTGTTGCTCCTTCGCAACAAAACCATGTGAATTTGGAAACCCAACAGATTCAGGTGGACCATTCCCTCCTCTTTGTGCATTTTGATCTTCCAGCTTCTCTGGAAAAGAGAGAGTCGTTTCCAAACTTTCATTTGGTTCAACATTGGACTTCAACATATTGGACCACACCCTGAAAGGCTGACTACCAAATGAACACTGCTGTGATGAAACACTGGTCAAAATAGTAGGAGACATTTTTCTAGGAGCACTGTCCTGTGACATACCAGAAATCTCGTACAGCTGCATAGGTGCGGCAGCTTCCAACAATGGAAATTGCTGGGCAGAACCACTTGCATGCTTTTGGTTATGCAGCCCCAGATACGGGACCTCAGTAATGTCAGTATGTGCTGTACTTCTGGATGGTCCTAATGATTCCAATGCTGGTTCACATGCTGGATCTCTCTCAAAGGACTTATCAATCTGTTTCAAAAACTTATTAATAGGTAAATCGACGGACTGAGTGTATGTTGGGCAACCAGTTGTATCATTCATTTGCAGACTTTCATTATGTCTTCTTGGGTAAGAAAAGCCAGGAGAAAAAGCAGCAGATATCTCTTCTTGGAGATGCTTACTATTTTTTCCAGTTGCAGTAAACATATTAGTCCTTAGTTCTTGAGATGTTTCACTTACCAGCCAGGCACAACTCTTCTCTCCTACTCTTGAACTCATGCTATTAGTTAGATTATGTTTCATCCCTGGTGGACTCCCAGAAGAAGATATACGCTCTGGATGGGAGGGGCGTTGAGACGGTGGAGCCAATTGTAAACCAAATCCTTGAGAAGTAAAAGATTGATTTTTCTGGAGTGATCCATCAGACGTGTCAGCTTCAGGCATCTCAGAAGATTGAGTGTGATTGGAAGAGCTGGGGCCCATCACATTCCCAAGCTCCCTCACTTGATCCACTTTTTGAAGTAGCTCAAGCATGTTTTGACTGCAGTATACAGACCATTAAATTTCCACTAAGTAAACTAAGAAAAGGTAAATAACAAGAAAAAGAGTATGTGCAAGAGAAAAACAATGGATCTTTTTGTTTATAAATCTGTTTACAAGGTTGAAACACAAAATAGAGAGAAATAAAAGCACATTCATGACCAATATAAGAGAGCTAATTCAAGAACCAACGGTTTGATACAAAATGTCCAACTACCTTGATGTTGCAGTCTTATTTGCTGCCTTTTCTCCATGAAAACTAGTTGAATGTGCCTGCAATTATATTCAACATGAAACCATCAAAATCTTCTCAAACCTGCAGTATAATTTAAAAAAAAAAATATAACGGACATGGTATAAGCTCATGAAGCAAGGCAACATTCAGCGTCAACAGTACCATTGAATTTCTAGCCATAAGACTAGGAAGGGATGATTGCCCAATGTATCCCTGATGCACCGCCTGTGAATGCATAACACTTCTTGCTTCTTGAGAAGGGTCAATATCAACCTCCACATCACCCATGGGATGATATTGAAATTTACGAATTCCAGAAGGCTTCCGAGCAACATGAGTTGATGACTTCTGTTTACCCCTTGGTGACGTACCTGAATCACTGACACTCAACCAAGAATTTTCTCTGGCACCAGCAGTTGAAGCCTGGTGGGAGATTTTTTTAGAGCTATTATCTTCATTTTCCCTTTTATTCACATTCTGTATCTCATGAGCTGCAACTGTCCCATTATCCAAATTATTTCCAGAAGAATGACGAGGTGCATGTGTCTTATCAATATGAGATTGAAATTTTGTTGGGATCTCATTTGTTGTAGCATTCACTGAAGAATCAAAATGCTTCCAGCCATCAATACTACTTCTGTTTGAAATCTTTTGGATGCTTTCCTGGTTGGGGCTCACAGTGTCTGAATTCGACACTGCAGCAACCTGGTTGTGGTTAGGATTTTCTATGTTGAACTGTGGGCCTCCACCAAGAGCCCTTACCCCAAACACAGGACTCTTCTGGTCAGTCCCCTGAGAAATGTGTAATGAGCTTTCATTGTGGGCATTTTTTAAAGCAACACCTGAACTGAGTGACATTGAATCAACAAAGTTCCAGCTATTTGGTCTGCCACTTTGATGGCTACCAATAGTATATGGCGGTATGCTATGATTTGTCCATGAACTTGTATCTATACCTGACGAAGGAGAAACTTTTTCATATATATTATTGCCTCCATCAACTGCCTTCTGTACAAGGCTATGTTCTAACCATTTAGTTCCTTCCCCAGGAACCTGCGCACTAAATCTCTTAGAAGAGCTAAACTGCAACCTCTCACTCTGTTCAGGTGAAGTTTTGATCCCCGATTGTAGAACTCTGTTAATTGAATCATTGGATGGAGATAACAGCCTAGAATTTTGCATAGAAACAATCTGCAAACCATTGCTGGTCCATGGCAAAGGCTGCTGTTTTCTATTGTCGCTAGCAGTTGGCTGATTATGTGCTGGAGGTTGGTTATTTCGGAAAGTCAGACCACTCCACTCCTCTTGTAGGCCTACATCACCGTGTGAAGTCTCTGCTACAGCAGATTGCATGAGAGCACTCCAACTCCCACTCTGCAGAGAAGGAAATGTGCCACAATAATCTGAACCATCAAAGATGTTCTTACCTCCCGAACCCAAATTAGCACCCTTGCCAAAGGCATCCAACAAATTGTCATCTGAACCAAACAAAATCTTTTCTTCAGTAGGATCCAAGGCAGGCACATTCTGTAAAGGACAAACATGCATCATGGCTTCCTCCTGTAATGTTCCCAATGGATGAACCACATCATGCCTATCACGAACTTGCTGCATAAATCCATTGCTTTGCCGTGGACTCAGTTGCTGCAAGTTTTCAAAATTGAATCCACTATTTCCACCTTGAGCATCAGCATTCCTAATCAAGTTTTTAACGTGATATGCCTGTCCGGACAATGAACTCCCTTCCTGCATGTCAACTTGTTCGGGAAACCCAGAATAAGGATTAGCTGGAGATGAATTACTGCTGCCTGATATCTGCTGCATTGTGGTATTCTCCATTTGCATGGTAGAATAATGACTTGGAGTGATTCCTGTTCCAGAGATAGGGACACCATAAAGAGACTGATCAACCTGCTGAGAAACCATACCCGTCAATCGTGGTGTCTGCCCCTGTTCCAAGGGAAATAAATGTCCACTTGAGGATGCCTGTAAAACTGAAGCCACACCATGCTGATGCCAGTTTGGACTAGTTGCAACAAGCTCAGGCTGCCATGAAAAATTAGATGCAGCTTGAACCGGAATGCCATTGATCAAATACTGTGAATGATTGCTAGCTGCCTGTTGTGCAAAAGAAGAAACCTGATTTAGAGAATTAAGTTGCCTTGCTTCTTGTTGCTGCATTTGTTGCTTTTGGAGTTGCTGCTGCTGCCTCTGAATTTCATGCATTTGCTTAATTAAATATTGTTGCTGTAACAGCTGCATGTCATTAATGCCTGACTGTTGCCTTGGCAAAGATTGCAGCATATCAGGATGGTGGTTATTCATTTGCTGTGGCCCTCCAAAAAAGTCGAAATTGACTGGAGATTCATGGGAATCCATCATTAGTGAATTTTTTTGAAGAAGCTTAGAACCATTCCCTAGCTGTGAGTCAAGGACTGAAATTCCTCTTGAAGTTAGACTGTGCCGACCAGCTTCTGTATCCATTCCCAGAAAATTTGTTTCATTCTGCCTAGTTGCAAAAACCTGGTGCCCATGCATATACCCATTCAGATTTGTAGGTTGGTTTTGAGATTGACTTCTGCCAAACTCAGGCCTCAGAATAGCTTGTGAAAAGTTAATACCATGCTGCATGATTGATGACTGCCCACCATGTCCTCTTTCATGATCAGCTAATTTTGAAATAAAAGAATGCACTTAATAACAGAGATCGTATGATATCTCACGTGAAAACCTTAAATTAAGCATCCTTAGTCTCATAATTTAAACAAATGAAAGAAGCAAGGATAGAGTTCCTTTTGATAATATCAAAGAGAACACCAACTTCTAAAGATTTGCACAACTTATACCTGAAGGTTGCGTATTGTGATTCTTTATGTTTGCGCCAAACTGTCTCTGATTTCCAGCCCACAGGTTGTTACTTAGCCCAGGCCAGCTTGAGTCAACAACCTGTGGGTGATGCTGGCCCTGAGACAAATCCTCCTGGCCAAAGAAATTATGAATCCTATCGCCAACTTCGTTGCCAGGCATAGATTACCCACTCCCACAAACTTTTCAGTGGCCTAAATTTTGTAACTAGGAATTCAACACGTAAAAGGAAAACAAATAATCGAAATTAAACTGTAGAACAATTTAATTAATGAAAATGAAACTGCATGAAATTCTTTTTTTAGTAAGAATAATCTCCAAACCTGTTCTCTTTCATTTAAGAGAGACCCCTACTGGCCCTACTCAAAATCCTGCACTGCATAAAATAATTTAAAACATCAATAGAAGGTAGTTATATCACATTTAAGAATAGAAAAATATTTAATCAGAAGCCAAAGAAAATATTATATAAGAGTTGTCATAGAAAAAAAACATGACAGCATCTCACATAAAGTTAATGCACCCATAAACTGCCACAGAGTTGATTCACATATACACATTGAATGCCCACTAAAATTCTCTGTTGATGAGTTGTAAAAAGTTTTGCTTTTCTTTTTTTAACAGATAAAAATCCCAGCAGACCATGGACTACCTAATGAAACCCTCCTTTCTCTTAATATCCCCAAATCTAAGGGTCTTGAAGGATTTGCTCACAACTCCTGCAGAGAAGAGAAAAACACGAACTCAACAACTAGGCCTGTCAACACCCAAATTGACTTCAATCACTTACAATGCGGACATTTAAAATTTGCACTGACATGGAATACCAAGTATTAAGTATGTTTCAAAATGAATAGTGTTTGATTTGAGGTCAAACTCAAGCATCATAAAGTGAACATAATGTAGATCAAACAGAAACTCCCCAATTGCAATCGGTAAAGACTTGACACAATAGATTTCCCTCACATAGTCAATGGAACATATGCATTTTGTAGATCCAAACAGCAGCCTAATAAGAACTGGTTCAGGAAATAACAACTCACCTAAAAGCAACAAGAACAGGCACGACTAATAGAAACAATATGTCACATTCTGACAATCATCCAAAATGCAGAATGGAACTACAGAATGAATAGCAATTGAACCACCAGTATATGACAATTAAGCAGCACTAACAGCTAGACAGAGAGACAGCAGTAGAAATGCGAAATCCAAACTACCCTCTGGTATTGCTAGCCATCTCCATTATGATAATATTTTCTGTTCACCCAAATATCACTAGAGCCATTGAATCATATCGCATCTTCTTTTGGCCACTAAACATGGAACTGATTATTTCATTTTCATGTGATTTCCCTCACACAGAGTCAACTGCCAATATTCAAAATAGCACAGAAGCCTACACACTACCACCTTATTGAAAAAGAAAATAAAACAATCGCTTATTCGATTGTTCCACAAAATAGGACAAAATTCAAATATTACCCTAATGAAAACTACAACTATCCTTTAAACTAACTTACTAGCAAACTAACTAAACAATGTAACAGATGTCCAACCATTAAGCTAATAAAGCATCACAAGATCCCAGCCAATGTTACTTTCAAACCCTGAAGCTTAAATTCTCAGAAAAAGATGTACATAAAAGAATTATATAGAAACAGAGCAAACTTGGCACAAACAAGTTCAATAGAGAGTTACTCTGGTGATGTTTATCATAATCATAACATTTCATATACCGATGATAATTGGACAGGTCCACAGAACAAAAGATCTTCAAAATTCAGGTTGTTAACCACTATCAAATTACACAGGATCATCCCAATGACGACTTCAAACATATTTATCACAATGATTCCTATGTTTAAAAATTAGAATTTAATTTCATATTAGTTAGGGACAGGGTCGTTTTTGTAACATCAATTTCAGCTTGTGACTATATCTGTTATTTAAAGTTTTATTGGGATCTTTTGCAATTATTTATATGTTGTTAGGTTTAACTCCGACTAGTAGGCCTTTATTGTTATTATTAGACACTTTTCATAATTGAAATCCTACTTTGCTTATATTTTCTCTCTCCCTCGCTCTCCCAGACATACATTTCTTGTCTGCTTTCTTTCTTCTTCCTCTCTTTACACATCCCCTTCTCATCTTATGTTCTCTTTTTCTGGCTCGTACCGCATCTTTATCGACATAAGAGACAGAAATGCTCTCAACTATGTGGGCCAGGGTGGTATAGCCAAGTAAGTTATGTCAAACTGAGAAAATGTGCAGAAAAAAAGAATTGCATGTTCTCCTCTTCCCTTTTAACAAAAATGGCAAGATCTTTCAATTTCAATCGAATAAATTTACCATGTCTGTTTGAGCAGCTAAGGCCAGAAAGGTAGGTGCAAGAACTAGAGCCCCCAGACAATAATTCTACTTTCATGGAAATCTATATAGATCTCCTTTCAGCCCCTAACTTCCAATTCGTAATGTGAAAGATTGACCACCACCTTCAACATCCAAGTATAGCCTACTATCACAGAATGAAATTATGAGAGACCTATTTATGAAACAAATAGACTAGCAATTGCACCATCAATTATTGGGCCAACACTCTACAAAACAAGGTACTAAATATTTATCCCTCAAGTTGGCTGGCCTACACATAATGTATATGCAGTTTAGTTTCATGAGGTAGAAAGCTATAACTAATACAAAATATGATGAATTTGACATATCATCCTGCTCAACACAAACATATAACATAAAAAGGAGAAAGTGATAGACCTTCTACATATCTAAAACCACAGAAACACAATCTCTGCTTTTGCCTTCTCTTTTACGAGCAACCAGACATAGCATAACATGCGAAATACGCATGAGATCGAAAACATAGCAAATTGGGCAAGAGATCGGTAACATAACGCCGCATAATCACTTTCACTATGACTTCTTTAAATCCCAAACAAAATCCAAAAAAAAAAAAAAAAACTTAAACAAAGCTGCCTACCTCTGAGGCACCAGAACAATGAAGAAGATTCCCACCCTAAATGCAATTTTAGGGTTTCAAGCAAATAGGAAACTGAGAGAAAAAAAGTTTGGAGACTCGAAGCTTAGACGCCTCCAATTTGCGTTCTAAACACGATTCGCTGAGATTGTGAAATTCAAAGATTTAATTAGTGTTTGAATCGGGTCGACATAGAGAGACCAGCTTGAGGATAAAAGCTATCGGAATGGAAATGCTGAGGGAAATTTTCAACGACAGAGGATCAAAAACGAGGCTCGGATCCGAAGCTGAGGTTAAGAGACGAAGCTGGGTTAGGTTTGGGTCCGAAGCCGACCTTAAGGGAAAGCATGTTCTACAGCAACGAGCTCTGAAAGAGAAAAAAAAGAGGCCATGTGGAGCGGTTGTTGTGAGCAGCGAGGGAATTAGGTGACCTTTACATTGAAATCCTTAATTTCATAATTAACTCGCATCTGTCCAAGCTTGTCAGTTCCTTTCTTTTCATTTTCTTTCACTAGTCTCTTTTCTTCAACTTCTAACAATTTCTCTAGTGTTTCCAAGTTAATGGTTCTGGTATTTTTATTTTGTCCGTAATTTTCAAATCCTGGCATCCCCATTTCATGATATCTTTTTTTTTTTCCCCACATATTTTATGTTGTAGCTTAAAAGTATGGATCACAAATTCTAAATAGTCCAACATTTTAGGATTTTTTCATTTTAGTACCCAAATTTTTAAATTTTTTACCTAAATGTTTAACTTTCTATGTTCTTAACAACTAAGTTCAAAATATTAGTTATGATAATATTTTTACTAATTTGACTAATAAAATATTTTTTGACTATAATATTAGGTGTAAACCTCAAACTTTTCTTTTTATGTGTCTATAAAATTTCATTTCGTATGTTGTAAATTTTATTTTCATTAAAAGATGAATTAAGAACCCAGCCATGAATGACAAGTATTAAAGTCAAATGCTAGTCGAAAAATATTGGAGCTGACTGGTATGGAAATGGACCAAAAATAAATTCAATTAGATAGATTTATGATAGATCAAGATTGACCTTGTTTTAAATTATTGTGGAGTAAATTTGAAGTATTCTTGAACTGAAACATAAGGACATAAGAATTAGTCATAGTTACGGATACTTAAAGTAAATCAATCCAACTTATATATTGATATATTTAGGTTATTAAGTGGACATGAAATTTCTATTAAAATTGTACAGATTTTTCTTAAGTCATTTAATTAGTTTGGACAAGAAATAATACATGTACATGTGAATGAACCTTAAGTGGTAGCTGTCATATACATGAAGAAGTTCTCATTATTTTGAAACACGAATTCATGAAAACCTTGTGCTGTCACGTTTATGGAGTAGATGTGAGGGATATAAAATTTGTTACAAGTGAGGCCAATATATGATATGGACATTTGTCATTTTGGTGAGATAAAAATGAAAAAAATTTGTTATATGTGGGAGATAAGTGTTGTTGTGGATGATAGAAAGTTAATGGTTTAATTAAACAAAGATGGAGAGAATTAAAATAGTGGACAACTGTTGGAAGTAAACATTGCAACGTGTGGTCAGCCCGCATCAACGTGTAGCATGTTCAAAGATGATGGAGGAGCTGCTCCACCTTCACCCCACCGAAATTTCAGCTCTCCTTTGGACCAAAATTGTTGAAGAATAATTGCAGCTACCCCCCCTTCAAACATAGGTCTTCCAAGTTATTACCTTTAGGAAATAAATTCAACAGGGTGTCTACGCTAGAAACCATAGACATCTTCATCAACACCAGCTGTGTGCAGAAAAAGAATGGACAACACACTACCATCTAATTTTAGGTATGTTAAACCACTCTTGTCCATTCTCTTTCGCTAGTCACGTGAATACTTAAGTTGGAAATATGAATTTCCTTATGAATTGCGTGAATGTTTGAGCATGATTTGAAGAAATAAGTTTTCCTAACTATGTTTAGTGAAATTTTGTATTAGGATTCTCGGTTTCCTTGCATAGTCCTAATCTTTTGGCCATATCTTAGTGTATAGAACTCCAAATTGGGTGATTCCAACTATAAATGAAACATAAGGCATAGTGCTAAAAATATCTAGAAGAGACCTATACCTAATTCTAGCTTAATGATATTGAAAATTGAGATTGATTAGGCTAACCTAATACTGTCCATGTGTTGAAGCAGCTTGTGATATTTGGTACGTGTTTTATAATTTATAAGGTGAAATGGCATGATTTTGATGATATAGAAACTAGAGACATAGGGTAATAAATGTCTAGAAGACTTCCAAATTTTGATATGTGAAAATTAAGGAACAAGTGGAGGCATGGTTAAATGAAGAGAGAAACAACATAGTAAATGGAGGGGAAACCAACATGTATATCCGTATCTTATGCATGTTATTCAATGGATATTAATTGGTAGTATGTAGATGCTATATATGTGTCTTAATGGCTATTCAATGGCAGCATATATATTGTACATAGTTCAATTGTTGAATGAAAAGAAAACATAATTTTAATCTTACAAAATGCTAAGATTTTGGTTAAGCCCTTTGTCATAAAATTAGTAAAACAAGGTAGTAAGTTATTGATCTGCTTAGTAGGTTTTAGGAACCCTTCAGGGGTCTCTCTCATAGCTAAGTAAGACAATAAAGTTTTCTTATCACCGTAGACTTGAGACTAATATAGGAAAAACATCGAACACGTGAGGGTGGTTTACGATAAATGAAAAATAGTGAGTTTACCTTTAAATTGATTTTGTAAAGATGGTTTTTACCTTACCATGAAAAGAATGTTTATGAATAATTCCATTAGTGCTACTACTTGAATTTAAAAGTTAATCTTCATGAGGTTTAGATATGCTTTGATTTAGCATTGAATTGAGTTTTGGATACATTTGGAAACTAATGAGATGTACATATGCTTTGAATTGGCATTGAATTGAAATTTGCATATACTTTAAATTGGCATAGAAATGGATTTTGAATATGTTTTGAATTAATATTGAAATGAGGCGTGCTTATGTATTAATTGTGATTTAGCCAATGGTACGTCGTTAGGTCTTTATACATATGATTATATCGATCAGAGTACATCCTAACATACATGGCGATGTTTAGGGGGCTTTTGTCACTAACATGGGTGGTATTGTGTCTGTCATTATGTCCTGTAAGTCACTTTCTTCACGTGTGGAGTATATATTGTGCTAGCACTATTACGAGTAAGCGATGCAGAACCAGCTCCATAACTACTGATTTATATGTAATGCTAGCATCATTATGAGTAATCAATGTAGAACTAGATTCATAACAATCGGTATATAAATGTTAATCAGTCACGGGTAAGCGATGTAAAACCAACTCTGTGGCCTTACACCTAAGGGTACCATATGGAAAAGAATAATAGTGATAGTCTATGTTTTAAAAAGAAAGTTCATGAAAGTATTGATTACCTTCGTTGTATACTTTACAAGAAAAGTGGAACTTGATTTTAGAAAAATATATATGTTTTGTTTTACATATGCATTGATCTTTTGAAAAAAAAATGTGTTTTGTAAGAACATTGGTTATTACTTGAAAAGAAAAGAAATTGTTTTCTTTTATGAAGGTTAATAGTTGTATAAATGTTTTTATCAGAAACTAAGAACACTCATTGAGCTTGTTTAGCTTACCCTTTACTTTTTGTTTTTAAATAAAACCTCCCAAGTGCATGCTCATGGGCTTAAGTAGCAAGGACTCCACCTCGCGAGTAGTCAACTTCATCAAGTGCTGTTAGTAGGCATTTTTATTTTCCTTGTATATATTTTTTAGAACTGTGGCATATCTTTGAACATGTTTTGGAAAGTACATTTGTATAAAGAATGGATGTGTATACAAGTTTTTTTAAAATGGAATGCATGACATTGTTTTAGCTTTTCAAAGTTTATTAATGTAACTGTTTGAGACTGCATGTAAGTGGATTTGAAGTCCACAATTTGAGAAATTGATGTGATAATATAAGTATTTTGAACTTTTATAGGGACTTTAAAATTTTTGGGATGTTGAAATACAACCGTTGTGTTACCGAGATTTTTAATAAACTAAAAAACAAAACTCCACTGTTTACATGTCCTATTGTGAATTGAGCTTTTCCTTAACTAGGACAATAGGCTTAGCTTTACAGGAACTTTCCAACCTACTCGAATATCGACTAGAGAGTCACCATGAAGTGTCAGGTAGGTCGCCTAGTCATTGTAGGATAGGGACCTGTCATTAGGCGTCTACGTGAAAGTTTAATAGACAATTAAGCATACCAATAACTCATTCTCATACCCAATAATATAAATACTCATACTCAAAACCCAAGTTATTTCAAAAAAATCATTCCTCTTCTTTTTCTTCAGATCGTGCTTTGTTTGTTGTAAAGTATTTACTTACATGTCAAATCTAGGAGTGGACATATAATTGAGTTCTCGATTATATTTTTTATAATATCCCTCTATTTAATGCATTTTCATTCCTAATATACAAATAACTAGACTCATTCCTAATATACAAATAACTGGATCATATTTCTTGGTTTCTCTTTAAAGCTGAGTGATACAAACCAACATGGCGAGGTTATCACTCAACTTCTCACTTATCCTCTCCAAACTATAGTTTTTAACGATTCTTATGCTTTTGTGATGCTTTCTTCTTTTCTGTTTGTTCTTCTATTTGTGGAGTTTATTTTAGTTGCTTGAATTTGTAGGTAAATACTCGACAACAAACAAAATGAGATCTGAAGAGAAAGAAGAGTAATGATTATTTTGAAATAAATTGAGTTATGGGTATAGGTATTTGAGTTAATAGGTATGGATATAGGCTATAGGTATGCTTATTGGCCATTAATTTTCCACATGGACACCTACATATCATGGATAAAAAAAATCACGTTAGTCAAATCAACAAAATACTAACATAACTGATGTTTTAAACTGAGTTGTTAAAGTATAGAAGGTTAATCACTTAATTCAAAATTTTAAAAACTTGGTTACTGAATTGGAAAAAATTTTCAAAACGTTGGGTACTTTAGAATATGTTACCCCTATAGAAATGTTCATGGTCATATGTTAGCATTTGGTCATCATATGTATTACGCTTTCAGTTTAGTATGATTTTTTACTAGGCTTGTTAATGTTTGGAATTTTAAATTATAGGCCTAACTCTGAGATTGATTAAGTTAAGAAGAGTATGATGAAACTCTGAGTGATGTAGACTCGAACTAATATAAGTTTGATAAACTACCTTTAAGCTTGCTAATATGTTTTGGAATGATTAAGTGGCTTCTTATATTTTGTAGTCTCTTTTATATAAATGATCCCTTCAAGATGTATAATTACAGTTCAACTCTATTATAGGATTAGATCTGCTTAAATGTGTCATACCCCTCCATTTATATTAGTTATTATCTCTTTATCTTAACTTAATCTTATCCTCGTGCTTAAATTGAATCTTAATTGTTTGATATCTTTGGGACCTCTAAACAAGTTTGAGATTCCTAATCTTATAAATTTCAATTATGAGTCCTAATCTTATAAATTTCAATTATGAGAGCAAGCTTGAGCAATCAAGCCTGGATAGCTAATATGGGCCTATACTAACCACTTTATAAAATCAACATTCTATACATGTATATCATTTACACCAACTCTCTTTTAACACTTGAATTATAAATGGGAGTTACTAAGAAACATGTTTGATTGCATAATGTTGTTTTATTATAAACTCACCTTTTAAATAAATGAGGATAATTTTTAAAAGTATCTCTTTGTTAACATATTCTTTAGTGAAGCCAATACAAGTAAGCCAAAAAAAATGATAGTAAAATTTATCCCTTAATAAGTTCTTCGTATAATCTTTATGTATGATCCAACTGTGTTTCGTTGTATAGGACATTTAAGCTTTCTATACAGACATAAAGAGTCTCTTTATCTTAATCGTTGATGTGATCTATTATTGACCTTCCATCCTTTTTATATAAGCTATAATGTGCAAAAGAAGCATCTTATTTATTATTCCTCATAATTTTAGGTTGTCGTTTCAAGAGGCAATCTTTCGTGCTTTCTTTAGTCTCTCTGCTTTTGATAGAAAAAAGGTTACTTGAGATGTTTGAGACAAACTTGTCGTATTTTATAGTTAAGCCTAATTCTTTTACCTCTATTTATGATATGGATAGTAGTAGGGATATGGTTAGCGCAGGTAGTGAAGTAAGCTTTCTATAACTCTTTTTTTAAAAATAAAAATAATATTATATTACAGTAGCAAAAGCTATTACATATGTTTGTATAAAGAAATTTTCTAACTACAATATACAATCTAGTTAGCTAGTAGACCACTTAACTAACTAGATGCTACAAAAGAAAGCATTATAGCGACCAATTCCCTCTTACTTTATAGCTAACTAACTTGTGTTTGTCATTAGCGATATTGGCCTCTCGGATCCAACTCACAATAATCTCTACCAATTGCTAATTACTCATTTCCATACCCTCATAAATTCTTCGACTGCATTCTAGCCATATGGAGTAATCATAATACTCATTTTGCATCTTATATAGTTGTGAGACACCTTATAAAGATGTCCTAAGAACTTAGGAACTCCAAATCTAATTAAAGGATTTTTTAAAGGAGTTCATTTTCATTTGCCTAGGAATTATACTTATGACTTCAAAGTAAAACTCATATTTAACAAGCTTAGGAAGATATAATTTTAAGGGTTAGCTACATTGGGTCCTTCGTAGTTTGGACCTTTTTATATCAATCCTTAATTTTTGTAAACTATTATTTACCTCTTATTCTTTATATACTAATAACTTACCTGCAACCCCTATCATCAATTGTTGTTAGTAAAAATAATAAAAACAATAAAATGACAAAATTTTAAAATATTTTAGTGTTATATGGCATATTATGTGACTTGGTTATGTTAGATAGCCAATGATGTTATATACAACTTGATATCACACGACATTATTGGATTCAAGGGGGAGCTTGTCTTTTACATCTCCTCCTGCTCTTGCTTGATGCATCAGTAGTCCTCTTTGGTTTTTTGACGTTCAACAAGGGAACTATAATATATTAAATAGATTAAGAAACTCAATTAATAATGTAAAATATTACATTTGGTTATCTAGATGAGTAAGTTAAGTGAACTCAATTTAATATCTTTTAATCTTCAATTTCCAAAATTTTGAAAACTAGGAGTTTAATAATAGTTTTCTGAATTTGTTATGTTTGTATATATCAATTGGAAGTTTGCACAGAGGACGATAAAAACATCCTAACTTCCTTTTAAGTTTGAAAGGTAAGATATCATGAAAGTCCCAATTTATGTTATTAAAATTTCATTTTATGATATTAAAAATTTCATTTTCTTCACTGTATCTCTATGAATGTGCTTCTACTTCTACTTTTGGTTATGGTTTAATCTAATATCTCCATGAATGGGTATAACAAATTCTACTTAACTTTCATGATAGTTTAACATTACTTCAAATATATATTTCATGATAATTTAGGATTCTCTTTTTATATGTATTTATGTTTCTATGGTTGATAACCCTCTAAAACTAGTTCCTTTTATTGGATCCCATTTTCGGAACCCAAAACATTCGGAGACATTTGACAGAAAACAATACTTGCCCTCGACTATACTAAACCTATTTTGGGGACATTTGAATAACCCTCATTATGGGTATTAGATTTAGGTGTTCTTTAGGTAGCTTTAAAGAGGACTTCAAGATCTACTACTTTCATGAAGACTTTGAAGGCTGAATCTATCACCTGAAGAGTCTAAAATGGACTAAACGATGGTATTAGATGAATAGTGAATAGAGGAAGAAGTCTCGGTCATAAAAGTAGAAAACAGTCGAAACAAAAGTCAGACGAAGCAAAGAGAGCAGACGAAACCAGGAACAGACGAACGAAAGACAGGCGAAGCGAAGAGGGTAGATGAAACAAAAGAATAGATGAAACGAGAGACAAATGAAGCAAAAGTCTTAAGATGAAGTAGGGTCAACTTAAGACGAAACAAGGTATTAAGACGATGCGGGGTCAACTTAAGATGAAGCATGGTCTTAGGATAATGTGGGGTCAACTTAAGACAAAGTATGGTCTTAAGATGATGTAGGGTCAACTTAAGACGAAGCAGGGTCTTAAGACGATGCCGGGTTAACTTAAGACGAAGCAGGGTCTTAAGATGATGTGGGGACAACTTAAGACGAAGCATAGTCTTAAGACGATATGGGGTCAACTTAAGACGAAGCATGGTCTTAAGATGATGCAGGGCCAACTTAAGACGAAACGTCTTTACAGACCATACAACTCTATAGATGATATAACGTCATCATAGACGATACATCTTTACAGATGATACATCTTTACAGACGATGCATCTCTTAAGATGAATGGCGTCATCACAGATGATATGATATCATCATAGACGATACATCTTTACAGACGATGCATCTCTTAAGACGAATGACATCATCACAGACGATACATATTTATAGACGATACATCTTTACCCTTATAAAGACCATACTTTCGACTCTGAAGTACAAAGTTTCTATGCAATATGTCGATGGAAAACTGGACAATTAAACTACACCATTTTAGAGGACAACTTTAACTCATTTAGCCTCAATTAGTCTAGTTTCTCCTGGAAATCAACACACAACTTCTACACCTATGATAGACTTAGATCAAGAACTGTACATATACTAGAGAAACTTGCACATACACCTGGGGACTTTTCAGTTTTTGTTTAACTCATTTGCCCTAGCAACAAAAACTCATACATTACTTAATTACTTCAATACACTTTGAACAAGGGCTTAACCCCAAAATACAACATATATAGGATGCTCGATGTTTACATGCTTATGTAACTATCCCACAAGTGGACAAACTAACTTAGTAACAAAAGCTACTATCTTGGAATTTGCCCAAATGCCTTGCAAGGATCACTTATCTTCTCGATCTGCACCTGAGGAGGG
>JANSVA010000006.1:34427829-34448621 GCA_025504915.1 Erythroxylum reticulatum | reverse complement strand
CAAAAAAATCTATAGACATGAAAGAATGTGTATCATTAGGATCTCAAAGCATCATCATGATAAAAAATTGTAATCATATCGGTGACTACCTTAGATGTGGCATCAACCTCCTGTTGAGTGACTGGAAAAGCTCAGTCTTATGTACGAAGTCTACCAGCCTATCCTGTAGGGGCTACTCCTTTACCCCCAGAACCTCTACTAGATGTAGTCAAACTTGACCCTTTGGTTTGAGAACCTTGGCTGCCATATTTATAACCCCCTCTAACTTGTGGAGGTGCTGAAGATCTAGCCACCGACTTCTCTGTAGTGACTAATTGTGGACAATCTCTGATGAAATTACCCTCCTATCCATAATGGAAGCAACTCATCATATTCATCCGACACTCACCTAAATGTCTTTTTCCATAAGTAACACACTCTGGCACTGGGGTCCTACTATCACGGGAGTCTCTAAGCCTAGAGGGTGACTTAAAAAATCCCTGGCTGGACTATCCACCTCTACTAAACCTCCTGCCACCACTCCATGTTGACTTATTTTTCTTGACTGAACTTTAAGATGAACTAACTAGTGCATTGCGCTTTGGTTCTAATCTTGAACTCTAAGTGATTGTTGTTACATTTCTCTCCACTTTTATTACAGTTTCAACTAATTCCCCATAGTGTGTCTATAAAGCCAATGATAGGTGAATCCGCACTCTAGGACTCAAGTGTGTAGTAAACTTTTTGCACTTATTCTCTTCACTACTAGCAATAAACAAAACATTTCTAACAAGTTCTGAAAATCTCTTCTCATAATTCGTCACTAATGTCGAACCTTTCTCTAGATAGAAGAATTCGTTTACCTCTGCATCCTTATAAATCTGTGGGTAAAATATGTCTGTGAACTCTCTTTGAAATTCTACCTAAGATACCTCATCCGGATGTCGTCTCTTAACGACTTCCCACCAATCATTAGCCTTGTTCTTGAGGAGGAAAGTGGAGAACACAACTCTTTATGATATGCATCCGACAACTTTGTATATCTTCGTGTCCTGATCTAACCATATAAGTGACACTTGGGATCTCCACTCCCGTCAAAATTCTTGGCACCCAATTTACAGAAGTGCTCAATTAAGCATCTAGGCACTTCCATATTTTCAAGTGACTGCTGCATCGCTACAGTAAGAATCTAAGCCATCTGTTCTGCATTAAAACTCACCCAGGCTAGTTCCATCAACCTTGATGATTGGGACCGTGGTTAGTTCATCGAGGCACTTGCGAGTCTAGAATATGGTCATCCTCCCATTTTGAAGGCGAATCAGGTGCAGGAGCCATTGGAATGGCTGTCCTAGGACATCCACAGCCTTGTTTGTGCATTATGCTATGTATTCGACAAAAATACAAATGTGTAAAGCTTTTCAGTTTATGAAATCATATGAATGTAAATCACAACATTTTATTAGTCACATCGCTTTTAAATCAACATAAAAACTTAAATCACAAAGGAGGCAACCCAATTTTAAAAGTCAGGCTCTGATACCAATATTGATAGGTCCTTATGCTGTAATGACTAGGTGACCTGCCTAGCACTCCACGGTGACTCTCCAGTTGATATCCAAGTCAGCTGGAACGTTTCCATGAAACTAAGCCTATTTTCCTTGTTAATAAAAAGCTTCAATTCACAATAAAAAATGTAAACATTGGAGTTTTGTTTTTTAGTATATTAAAAAATTTCAGCAGCACAACGACTACATTTTGACAACCCAAAAATTTCAAAGGCCTTATAAAAGTTCAAAACACTTCTATTATCACATCAATTTCTCAACTCTAGATTGTGGACTTCAAATCCACTCACATGTAATCTCAATAGTTACATCAATAAACTTTGAAAAGATAAAACAAAGTCATACGTTCCATTTAAAAACCTTTATACACATCTATTGTTTATACAAATGTACTTTCCAAAACATATTCAAAGATATGCAACAGTTCCTAAAAGTATGTACAAGGCAAGAATGCCTACACAGCAGCATTTGTTGAAGTTAAATACTCACGAAGTGGAGTCCCTGTTGCTAAAGCCCCTGAGCGTGCAACTAGGAAGTTTTATTTTTAAAAAAAAATAAAGGGCCAGTTAAAATAGCTCTGTGAGTATTATTGGTTTCAAATAAAACATTTATACAAATATTAACCAAAATGAGAGAAAACAATTTATTTTCTTTTCAAGTAATAACCAATGTTCTTACAAAACACATTCTTTTCTTTTCATAAGATTAATGCATATGTAAAACAAAACATATAAATTTTTTTGAGTTCAAGTTTCACTTTTCTCATAAAGTATACAGCGATGCCAATCAATGATTTTATGAACTTTCTTTTTAAAACATAGCTTATCACTAATTTTCTTTGCCATATGGTACCCTTAGGTGTAAGGCCATAGAGTTGGTTCTGCATTACTTACCCATGCCTGGTTAACCTCTATATACTGATTGTTATGAAGCTAGTTCTACATTGCTTACCCATAACAATGCTAGCACTATATATAAATATGTGGTTACGGAGTTAGTTTTGCATCGCTTACACGTAATAGTGCTAGCACAATAGATACTCCACACTTGCAGAGTGTGACTCACAGGATATACTAACAGACACAACACCACCCATGTTAATGACAGATGCCCCCAAATATTGCCATACACGTTAGAAGGTACTCTGATCGATATAATCACATGTATAAAGACCTACGGCATACCATTGGCTAAATCACGATTAATACATAAGTGTACCTCATTTCAATACCAATTCAAAACATATTCAAAATCCATTTCTATGTCAATTCAATAAATTCCGATTCAATTCCAATTCAAAGCATGTGTACATTTCATTAGTTTCCATGTGTACTCAAAACTCAATTCAATGCTAAATCAAAGCATATGTAAATCTCATAAAGATTAACTTTTAAATTTAAGTAGTAGCACCAATGTAATTATTTATGATTAACTTTAAAATTCAAGTAGTAGCACTAATGGAAATATTCATAAACATATATTTCATAGTTAGGTAAAAACCATCTTAACAAATCAATTTAAATACACACTTACTATTTTTTGTTTATCGTCAACAACACTCATGTGTTTGGTACTTTTCCTTTATTAGTCCCAATTCTACAGTGACGAAAAAACTTTATAGTCTTACCTAGCTATAAGGGAGACCCCTAAAGGGTTCCTAAAACCTACTAAGTACATCCATAACTTAGCACCTTGTTTTACAAATTTTATGAAAAATGGCTTAGATAAAATCTTTGCATTTTGTAAGATTAAAATTATGCTTTCTTTTCATTCAACCATTGAACAACCATTGGACAACTTCCATGATTTATATATGATGTCTTCTTTGCATTTAAATAACGTACATAGTATATACCTACTGTTTTCCTTACATTGAACCATTGAAATATGTACAATATATATGTTGCTATTGAACAACTATTAAGCCACATATATAGCATGTGTATGCTGCCAATTAATACCCATTGAATAACATACATAAGATATGGATATACATGTTATTTTCCTCTCTATTTACCATATTGTTTTTCTCTTCATTTAACCATGCCTCCACGTGTTCCTTAATTTTCACATATCAAACGTTCCAATTAGGTTTTAAAGTCTTCTAGACATTTGTTCCCTATGTCTCTATTTTTCATATCATCAAAATTCATGCCATTTCAACATCTAAATTATGAAACATGCACCAAAAATCACAAGCTACTTCAACACAAGGACAATATCAGGTTATCATAATCAATCCTAATTTTTAATATCATTCAGCTAGAATTAGGTCTAGGTCTCTTATAAATATTTTTAAGACTATATCTAGGTTTCATTTATAGTTAGAATCATATAATTTGGAGTTCTGTAGACTAATTTATGGCCAAAACACTAAGAATGTTCAAGGAAATCGAGAATCCTAATACAGAATTTCACTAAACATAATTAGGAAAACTTATTATTTTCTTCAAATCGTGCTCAAACATTCTCAAAATTCATAAGGAAATTCATGTTTCCAACTTAAGATTTCATGTGACCAGCTAAAGAGGATGGACAAGAGTGTTTTAGCATACCTAAAATTAGATGGTAGTGTGTTGTCCATTCTTTTTCTGCATACAGCTGGTGTTGTTGAAGATGTCCACGGTTTCTAGTTTAAACACCATGTCAAATTTATATCCTAAAGGCATTAACTTGGAAGACCTATACGTGAAAGGAGTAGCCGTAATTATTCTTCAACAATTCTGGACCAAAAGAGAGTTGAAACTTCGTTGGAATGAAGGTAGAATAGCTCCTCCATGATCTTGGTACATGTGACACGTTGATGAGGGTTTTCCACATGTTGCAAAGTTTACTTCCAACAGCTGCCTACTACTTTAATTCTCACAATCTTTGTTTAATTAAGCCACTTACTTATTGTAACATCCACGACAATTCGTATCTCCTACATATAATAAATTGTTTTGATTTTGTCATAACAAAATGTCATATGTACACATCATATATTGGCCTCACTTGTAACAAATTTTATGTCCCTCACATCAACTCCTTCATAAGCGTGACAACATAAGGTTTTTATGCATTCTTATTCTAAAATAATAAGAACTTATTCATGTATATGATAATTGCCATTTAAGGTTCATTCATATGTGCATGTATTATTTCTTGTCCAAAATAATTAAATGACTTTAAAAAATCTGTCCAATTTTGATAAAAACTTAAAGTCCACTTAATAATATGTTACACCTAAATATGTCAACATATAAGTTGGATCGATTTACTTTAAGTATCTGTAACTACGACTGATTCTTATATCCTTATGTTTAAGCTAAAAAATGCTTCAAATTTACTCCAAAATAATTTAAAACAAGGTTAATCTTGATCTATCTTAAATCCATCCAATTGAATTTATTTTTGACCTATTTCTATACCTGTCAACTCTAATATTTTTTGACTATCATTTGACTTTTGTACTTGTATTTTAGGGTTGTGTTCCTAATTCACCTTTTAGTGAAAATAAAATTTACATTAGCTGGAAAACATCGTTCACACGAAATGAAATTTTATAGATATGTGAAAAGAAAAGTTTGGGGTTTTATAATTCTCTAAGGATTTGATCTAGTTCCACGAATATTACAAAAAGTTTGGAAAATCATAATTATTTTGGGGGCTTCGACAATCCAACCAAATTTTAGCCCCATTATAAGGGAATTATTTCAAGTTTCTTATTTTCTTTGCATTTTTATTTTTACAGTTATTGTTGAACTTTGTTTTGTATGACTTGTGCTTCTCAAACAGATAAATTACAATATAATCCATAAATTGAGAAGATAGTACATCATTTGAGAAAAGAGACCAAGTAAGGAAGTGGACATTCATCTTCAAACGTGAAAGTTGAAGTAGATTTAACAATTGATAAAGAATTTAATTTTCAAGAAGAGGACGAAAAGATGCAAATCTCAACCCTAAAATGTTGAGGGAGTTAACAGCACTGAATTTGAATCAACAACTCTTGTGCATTCAATTTCCAAATGTTGAGGTAGATTTCAAATTGAAATTTGGTTTGATTCACTTACTGCCTATTTTTCGTGGTCTTGTAGGTGAAGATCCACATAAACACCTGAAGGAATTTCATGTTGTTTTCTTTGGAATGAAGTCACAAGGGGTGACAGAAGAACAAATTAATCTCAGGGTCTTTCCATTCTCATTAAAAGATAAGGCAAAGGATTGGCTATACTATCTTCCCCCTAGCTTAGCGACAACGTGGAATGAGATGAAAACAATGTTTCTGGAGATGTTCTATCCTGCATCAAGAGCAGTGACTATAAAAAAGGAGATATATGGGATAAGACAAATTACTAAGAAAATATTATATGGTTATTGGGAAAGGTTTAAAGAGTTATATGTTAGCATTCCATATCATCATATTCCTGACCAACTCCTGATTCAATATTTTTATGAAGTCTATTACTAATGGATTGAAGGATGGTCAATGCAGCTAGTAGAGGAGCTCCAGTAAACGAAACACCTGAGGTGGCCAAATAGCTAATATCAATTATGGATGGAAATTTTCAACAATTTGGGACAAGGATGGATAGAGCTATTAAGTGTGTGAATGAGGTAAGTAACACGTATCTTGAGGATAAAATTTCTAATTTAGCCGCTCTAATTCTTCAAATGGATATAGGTTAATTGTAATCGACAAAAGTGTGTAAAATATGCTCATTCTCTAAACACACTACGGATATGTGCCCTAGATTGCAATAAGACTCTCTGCAAGAGGCAAATGCAATAGGGTGCTTTCCTAGTCAACCTTAATGAAAGTATGACCCTTATTCCAATTACTAAAATCTAGGATGGAGAGATCATCCAAATTTGAGCTATGGAAATCAAAGAAGCCAACAACAATATCAACCTCACATTTTAAAACAACCTCAAGCTCCTATATATGCTCAACCTCAATCTTCAAATTTAGGTATGGCTTCAGATGAAATTGTTAAGGCACTTGCTAATAATGCTCAACAATTTCAATATGAAACAAGGGCAAGCCTTCAAAATTTAGGAAATTAGATCACTCAATTAGCCCCCTCGGTGAGTAATTAGAAGTGAAAACATCAAGAACATTACCTTCCTAAACGGTGATAAACCCTAAGGAGAATGTGAGTGCAATAACTTTGAGAAGTGGTAAGGAAATTCAATCCGGAACTTCTTTACCAATGGAGATAAAAAAGCATGATGATGGAGAAAATAAGGATGAACTTCCAACTCAAGAATCAACAACGATAAAAAAATGATTCACCTTCATCAATATCAATTAATGCACGTTTACCTCCTTTTCCCAGTAGGTTGGCTAACCAAAAGATGATGGATATGAAAGAGAAATCTTAGAAACTTTCAAAAAGATGAAAATCAATATACGACTTTTAGAAGCCATCAAGCAAGTTTTGAAATATGCACAATTTTTAAAGGATTTGTGCACAAATAACAGGAAGCTAAAGGACAAGGAGAGAATAATATTGGATAAAAATGTATCAGTTGTGAAAAATAGGAAATTGTTGAAAAAATTCAAAGATCCAGGTATTTTTACACTTCGGTGTTTTATTGGTAATAGAAAAATTGAGCGTGCCATGTTAGACTTCGGTGCATATATTAATGTCGTGCCATACTTAATTTATGAAGCTTTAAATTTGAATTATTTGCAAGAAACTAATGTGATTATCCAACTAGTTGATTGTTCGTATGTGTGTTCTATTGGAGTTATTAAGGAAGTTTTAGCTCAAGTTAATAGTTTGGTATTTTTAGTGGATTTTTACATCTTAAAAGTGGATGGAGATAGTGTTAAAAATTCAACTTCGATTTTGTTGGGTAGGCCATTTATGAATACGACTAAGATAATAATCGATGTGCACGAGGGTACTATTTCAATTTTCAATATTTTTGAAGCAATAAAATAACCGAATGATTTTCAATTTATTTATCATATAGATATTATGGAATCATTTGTGCAGAATATATTTAAAGAAGAGAGTGTTAAAGATAAGTTGGAGTGTAAGGCTAAATCGGAAGTGAACGAACAAATTGATGAAACTTGTGAAGTTGTAGAATCATTGACAACATTGCTAATAGATTTGGAAACTTTGAAGATGAAATTACTATAACTCACGAGAAAATCTTACCTTCTGTTAATAAACAATTACACTTTCCGGAGGCAATCCAAAATATGATAGTTTTATTTTATTTTGTTTTAGTTCTTTATTTGATGCATTTATTTGTTTTTAAAAGATTAATTTATTGGTTTAAAGGTAAAAGGGAGTTTTGAAATTTCAGACTACTAAATCTCATAAGGTGATATCTCACTTTATAAAATTTAGTATTATGAAGTTCTACATCATTAAATCTCATAAGGCAAGGTCTTGCTTTATACGATTTAATGTTCTAAATTGATACTCTAATATCTCATTTAAAATTATAAAAATAAATTTAAAAAATCATAAATATTTTTCCTTTATTTTATTTTTTTCTTTATTATTATTTATTTATTTAAAAAAATCCACTACCCTAATCTTCTGTTTTTTCTTTGCAGGAACATTTAAAGGCATAATTAAACAACCACCATATTCTTCAACCCCACGCAGCCCACTCCGCCAGCAAAACCAGTGACACTCCAAGCGGTCCTCCCCTTACGCACCAAGCAACTCCAAATCTTCACCCTCACCTGATGTAACGAACAGAGAAGCTCACTCCCAAATCTGCATTTATTCACAAACCCAATAACCATCTGCTTCAACCAAGCACATAAACAACTCCCACCTTAAGCAGCCGAACCACCCACGGACAGCACACCCATCTCCCCAGCTCCACGTAGAATCACCTAAACAGCCCTCCTTCTACCCACGCAATCAGAATCACCAACAGCCACGCCATAACACCCATTCACGCAGAAACAATAAGACAACTGCAGCACATCAAACCACCAGTAGCTCCTACGCAATTCTACTTGATCGTTTTGTTTCTTCTGTGCAGGACATTAACAGCAAACAGACCAACAACAGCCACTCCCAAGCCAATCAAGACGCAGCACACTCCTCCAGTGACTAGCCAACAACGCACTCCACCTGGTTGTTTCCTCTTTGAAAAAACATCCAAGCCAAACCTTCCTCACTTACCAGTTCCCTCACAAAAGAACATAGCACGCACAAAGCCTCCACTCACCAATATCCCACCATTTTCTTTTTTTCATTTTCTTTTTACAGTTTTTAATTTCTTCTTTACTTTCATTCTTATTAATTACTTTTAGTTGATCTTTCTTTTAGTTTAATTTTAATTATTATTAAGTTTTTAATATTTTTCCAAGTAATTTTTGTTTATCTTGTTTAGTGTAATAAGGCATTCTAAGGCTACTATCAAGATCGCATCAAAAGGAAAATTGCCCATAAATGCTATTTCACACCACCAATCTGCTGCAGACTCTGAAATCAGTACCAAAAAGAAGCGGTGCGGATAATGTTCAGATGCTCAAGATTCAGGGGAGTCCTCTATTCTTTATTTTCTCTAATTATCTTTATTGAGTTATTAGTATCTAATACATACATTAGGGACAATGTATGATTTAAGTGTGGAGGAGCGAGTGTTTTCATTATGACGAACTTTGTGACTTTGCTTGGACTCATGATATGTTGATTCATATATTAACTATTCCTCATGATAGCTTCATAATTTTCTGATTGTTATTCATGAATAATCCTTAAGTTAGGATGCATTTTTATTTTAGGATCTAATGCATGAGAGAGACAAGCATGATTAGTGTTTTCATTGAATTATTTCTTTTATCTCATTAATTTTATTGAATGAAAAGTGTGCAAGACTTGATGCATTTTTGGCACCTACGTGAGCTTTGAGCCTAAGAGTATTCATCATATATACACTTATACATATCTTTTTATTGTGTGTTATCAAACATAGCTTGTTTATGCTAGAACTTGCTTTTGAATATGTGTTGAGACCACATTTTTAATGAATTTGTGTATAAAGATGTTGAGGGCATTTAGGATCACAATTTTTGACCTAAACAAGCCTACCTTAATATTTATCCCTATAAAAACAATTCAAGCCTTTTCTCGCATAACAACCTTGTTACAAGCCAAATTTGTCCTTTTTATTGTTGATATCCTTAATGATTTTGAATCCCTAAATTGAAGGAATTATATTAGCTTATTTGCATAGGATTTTGATTATTTACATGAAAAGTTAATTAGATGATTCAAATTGCATTGTTTTGATTTTTTTACAGAATGGAGGATAAGTACTAAAAAAGCAAAATCTCTTCTTTGACTTTTTTTCAAAAAAAAAGAAAAAATAAGAGAAAAGAAAAGAAAAAGTGATTGAAAGAGATGTTATTTGAATCAAGTGAATTTTGATTTAACCTGAAACTTATTTGAATAAGTTTGTATAATTCCCTTAAATTTATTTAGCTAAAAAGATCCTTTTTCATACCTTACCTAAGCCACAATATAACCCTTATTAAGTCCCTTTGATTTATACATTAGGTTCATTTTGTTTAGTGGTAGAAATCTGATTCTTGAGAAAGCTTACGGAATTAACTTGTTAAGTTTTGATTTGGGAGTTTAATGAACCCTAAGCACTTTGAGTGTATAGAGTGAAATCCTTGAAAGGGCGTCAAGTCTCATTCATTTGATTTTGGTGGAATTGATGAGATGCTATGTTTTAACAATATGTCCTCTGAGTGTTTATTCTCTCGATCGTTATTTTATCTTAACCCTTAAATGTGAATTAGCTTTTGGAAATTCCTGGATAACATGCAAGGAGATGAAAGGTTGTTATGAAGATGAATAATGTATAGAATTGATGTATACTTGAGGACAAGCATGAGTTTTGTGTGGGGGAATTTGGTAAGATCTCATCTTGATGTATTATCTGATATTATCTCCTTTTTTAATTTATTATTATGCTTAAAAGTTAAAATTAATGTTTGTTTTATTTTAAGAGATGAAGAGTAGAGATTGCATCAAAGTGGGAAATTATTAGGGATAATTACAAAATTTTAGATGAAGTAGAAAGATTGTTGCAGTGGATAAAATTGATCACTTGAAGAGTTGGAGTTTGATTGGAAGACTTTGCCTTATCCTTATCATGTAGGAATTTGAATTCATTTTAGATGGACATCTTTACAAGTTAGATTTAAATTAAGATTAGACCAGAAACCCTATAAAAGAGATATTCCTCACAACAGAAAGATATTCTCTCTTCTTACGTTTTTTTTGCAATTCTTTATCTTTTTATTTTTGTTATTGGAGCAAAAACCATGTATGGCTAAACTCATCGTTTTGATTCAAAGGGATTTGATATTCTAGTTGTAACCTTATGTGGTTTTATGTTCTTAACTTTTATTTATGTTTTAATTCAAGTATTTATTTTTATGAGTTCTCATATTTCATAAATGATTAATATTTGATTAATCTAAAAATTTAATTGATTATTCTATTGATATTTAGGAATTCAATGATCCGTAATTGTCATGAATGATTGGTACAAGTGGCAAATAGGTTATTTATGAATTTTCATATTTAACTTATGATAAACAAGAAAATTAAAATTAAATAATTGCAGTTGTCTCAATTATTTAATTTAAGGTTTAGTCTTTTTCATAAGCTTATTGATATCATTTGTTTGATATAGAATGTTATCACACCCAATCAATAGACGATAAGTTTTGATTTGGATGCTGGTTTTGAACCAATGAATTTAGGAAAATTTAAGACTTATTATAGCTATCCTAATATGTTTCGCACTAACTGTTTGAATCATGAAAATATTCTTTTTGAACCAATGATTAATGTTACAATTAGATGAGATCTTTCCCTTGAATCGGAGTTTGGTAATCTTGACTTTCTCACTTTTACATTTAGTTGATTTAATTTGATTTCTTATTAATTTTATTTAATCAGTTACTTAAACTAAACTTATTACTTGAAATTAAGAAACTAGTGTTTAGTTCTCTAGGGATTTGACCTAGTTCCACGACTACTACAAAAAAATTAAAGAATCAGAATTATTTTGGAGGCTTCAACAACCCTATCAAGTAGCAATACTTAAATCTATAAAGACCTGATTGGCTATAGATATATATCTCGATTATGAAATCTATTATATGGATATCAAAATGACATTTTTGAATAGGAAGTTGCTTGAGGTTATGTATATGACACAACTTGAAGGTTTTCGACATAAGAGATTTCATAATGAAGTATACAAGTTGCAAAAGTCTATTTAAAGACATAAGCAAGTGTTACAGAGTTGGAAAATCCATTTTGATGAGACAATAGAAGAGTTGGATTTTATAAAAAAATATAGATGAATTATGTGTTCATAAGAAGGTTAGTAGAATTGCAACCATTTTCCTAGTGCTATTTATGGATGACATATTGTTAATTAGAAATGACATAACATTGCTGCAATTTGTAAAGATTTTGTTGTCTAAGAACTTTTCTGTAAAGGATATGGGAGAAACAACCTATATTCTGGGAATAAAGATCTATATAGATAGAGCACAGAGGTTACTTGGCTTATCTTAATCCATATATATAGACAAAATTGTTAAAGAGGTTTACTATATATAATTATAGAAAGGGATTATTAACCATATTGAATGGGATTTCTCTCTTATTGACTACATGTCCTGAGAAATAAGAAGAGAGAGATAAAATTAATTATGTTAAATATGCTTCAATAATTGGATCAATCATATATGCGATATTATGTATTAGATTAGATATTTCTTATGTTTTTGAGTATAATGCATAGGTTTTAAGCCAATCCTGATTATGGTCACTTGACAACTATGAAAAACACCTTCAAATACTTAAGAAGGGCTAAAGATGTTTTCTTTATTTATAAATGAGTTGAACTAATAGTTTAGGGGGAATTCAATTGCTAGTTTTTAGTTTGATCCAAATGATAGTAGATCACTGTTAGGGTGCATCTTCATTCTAAATGGTGGTGCAATAATTTAGAATAGTTCCAAACAACCAACCTTTACAAATTTTATAACCAAAGCATAGTAGATTTTAGTGTTAAAGGTAGCAAAATAAGCAACTTGAATTAAAAAGTTCATCACCAAACTTGGAGTGGTTCCTAGCATTATTAAGTCAATAATATTATATTATGACAACAATGGTGCCATTGCATAGGAAAAGGAACCAAGGTCTCATAAACGATCTAAACTATATTAAGGAAGTTTAACTTGATGAAGGAGATAGTGGAGTGAAAAAACTTAACATTAGAGTGAGTTCCCACTAAATAGTATCTTGCAGATCCTCTCACTAAACAATTTTCTTAGCAAAGACATGGTTAATATATATATGGATATGATATTCGATATACAGGTGAATGGATACGATATTTGATATATAGGTGATTGGTTTCAGTGTAAATATAAGATTGTTAATTTATGCCCTTATAGCCAATCGATTGGTTACAATTTTATGTATGACATTATTATTTTAATTAATAATGGATTCTATATATTTATATATTCTTTTAATTACAATTTGTGTTTTAATACTAAAGATACAATTCATATAATAATCATTATTCAATTGAAATTATGATGAGATCAATTTGCATTTATGTATTATTCCTAAATTATTCCTAGTTGTAGCTCCATTAAGAAGGAATATTGATGAAACTGAAAAACTAGTATAAGTTATATTTTTTTTTCTAATGAAGAACGTAATTGATCACTTAAATTAAAGTATGGAGATACTTAAACAAATATATGAGAGCTTATTAGAAAATAAGTTTATTAAACTGACCTAATTATGAGGATCCCAAATGGAATATTACTTTTATGTCTGTGGATTTCCTCATTATGATAGTTGTATAATTGATCTTTATATTTGAAATTACCAAATTATCTCATGTGGGAATTGCTAAGTTTTGATGTTACTTATAACTTGTTCTAATTAGGCTGATCAGATAGTATTACTTAGATACAATATAAAACATATAGAGATAATTGATTAGGTTAACAAAGGATTTATCACTCCAAAATAATTATAGAGAATGTTCTAGTGTTTTTAATTAATAATGATTTATGAAATTTTCTGCCCAAAATGAATTATCATTTGAAAAGTGTTTTTAAAAATTAATTATAAATTAGTTACTAATTAGCAAGAATAAATATGATTAGATTTATAAGAGTGGACAATATATTCATAATGTATATCTAATTGGAACATTAGATGATAAAAGAATGAAATTATACACCATAACCAAGCATGAATAGGTTAAGTTAGACTAATTTGATGTTCCTAATATTTGGGTGGTCATGATATGTTGATAGACACTAATTTTGATCTGCAATTATAAATTGTTAAAATTAGATAATTAAAGATAATTTAAAAGGATTTTTAATTTGTTTAATTCTAATTATGAATGAGAATTATAATTTATAATCATTGTTAACATATTAGGAATTTAATGGTTCATATATAAAGAGTAGTTAAAAAGGGAAATTTTAATTTGAATTTAATTGGACTTAATTATAAAGTTTGAGACACTTCAAGAATCAAATATGAGATATTTGATTTCACTAAAATTAAATTATAATTATAATTATATTTTGACTTTGATTATAATTAGGATATTTATTTTTAATAAGAAATAAAAACCTTAATTCTTTTTTAATAATAAATATGTTAGCCCCCGAATTTTTGTCTTGTTTTATTAAGCATGATTTAAATAATTTTCCAGGTTTTGATAGATTAAAATTTTGGAGTTAATTATTATGTTAATGTTAGTGGGATTTTATTATATGGTTTAGTTGAATTAAAGTAGTAAGAGTAAGAATGTTTAAGGGTATTTTTGGAAGATCATTTAAGGGTATAAGACCATAAGCTTATACAGAAGGGCAAAATGGACAATTTAGACTCATTAATGACATAATTGGAAGAAGAGCTGTTGGCTTGCTTTTAAATGAAGGAGAAAAACGTGATTTGAGGATAAAAAAGGAGAGAAGAAACGAAGAGAAGAGAGAAGAAGGAGAGAGTTTCAGTTTTGAGAGGAAAGAAAGAAGAAAAAGCTAGGTTTTATCTTTGCTTGGCTTTCAGGAGGGAATTTGAGGTTGCTCAAGAAGGGAAAAAGGTAGAGGAAGATAAGAGCTTCCATTTAAGCCAATAATCTCACTATTTGGTAAAGATTCAAGGTAAATTTGATCTTCATCTTTTGAATTTTTGAAAGGGTTTTGATTTATAAAGCTTAAGAAATGTATGGGTTTAAGAATTCTAGGATCAATTTTAGTGAATATGTCTTACGGGTTCTCCAATTTGATATTCCTATTAAATGGGAATTTTGCCTTTGATGAAGGAAATCAAGAGAGTCAAGAGGAGCTAGGGAAGAGACATTTTTAGCAAAGTTTTAAGCAAGGAAATCAAGATGGGTTCCATGTTTATAATTGGATAATGAGCCATAATGTTTTTCCAAATCAAGAAAATAAAACTATTTCAATTACTTCATAAAAGTTTTTTTTATTGCTTTTGAATGATTTGCAAAATTGCTTCATGTTTTGGTGTATAAATTTTGATGATGAATTGTGATATGGAAATGCATATGAAATATTTCATGCTCATGAAAACAAGTCTTCCAAATGTGCCACTTTGGGTAATCGGTTTTCAAGTCATAAATAATATGTTATGTGGGTTTGTGGTGGTTTGTTCTGTCTGTCAAGTGCACTTTGACTAAAGGCTTCTCTACCTGCCCACTAATGGCATGGAGCTCCTTCATGGACTCCTCTAAGTTCACAGCTACGTAAGACCATTAAGTGAGATTGCGATAATACGTTCTGTTTACGACTACACAAAACCCTTATCGGAAATGTGTTAGTACATTCTGTTACAGAACCACCCAAACCATTTTGATATGTTTAATTGATTATAATGCATTGGCAAGTTTGATGGGTGTATGACTTATGTGAGTTGTGAATTGGTTTGATAAGTTGAGAATTTTGTGTTTTATGATTCAATGAGAATTTTCTATGATAATGAACATTTTAAATAGTTTTGTTTATTATTCATTATAAACTTGTTACCCATGAGCTATCAAGCTTACCCCCCTTTTCATCCCATCTTCAGGTAACGAGAATGAGATCGAGTAACCAAGAGTCGAGGCATCATTCTACTTCTGCAACATTTTTGTATATTAAGTTAGATTTTTTTTAAAAAAACAAGGCTTTAGATGCATTTCAAGAATTATTGAGTTTTGTATCTTTTATGTTTTGGATTTTGATATTGATGATGTAATGTGGCTTGAAATGCCATTAAAGTTTTGCAAAACTCTTGTTTTATGATGTTAATGAAATATAAATTTGTGTATGGATGATTGTTAAGTTGAGATGTGAATTTGTGTATAGATGAGGTGGAGTTGAAATATGACTTAATTAAGGATGAGTTAAGTTGGAATTAGGTACACTTAAAGAAGTTATCATTTTGAGATGATAAATTTTGAATATAAATTGTTGTTTACATATAAGTGAGATGTATTATGGAAAAGAAAGATAGGAATTGTGTTCTGAATTTAGGGGAAAAACTGGATCAATCTAGGCTGAATTAAACAAAGTTATCTTCTTGGAAATTGTAGCTTATCCTCTTAGCTTTCCAATGATATAAAGTATGCAATTTTTGGATATCGGAGGTGAGAGGTATGATCATTATAATTTAGTAATGTCACACAAGATGTATACATAGCAGCCATGGTGAAAGATGAGAATTTGTTGTATTTAATGAATCATTTGAGTTGAGATTCAGGAGTTTTATGAAATCCTTTTGGTAATTGAATGGTTAAGAAGTGAATTTGGGAAGATTATGAGTGAATATGATGTTATAATGGATATAGGAAGCATTAGAGAGGCTTTGGAGGAGCTTGGGTATCCCCTATGTCCATTAGATGGACTTTAGGTCTGTTAGACAGACCTTCTTGGGTCTGTGAGGACCCCCAGCACTGCCCATGAAACAGACCTTCTCTGGTCTAAAATAGCCCCCAACCCTATGTATGTCTGTTTAACGTACATATACTGTACACTTTCAGAAATTTGCATTTTTGATCTTATAAATGGAAGAATATCTCTTCTAAGTCTTCATAACAATTGTAAATCCAGAAGTTCTCTTTCAAACCATGTAAGAATGACTTCAATCAGACATCTTTATATAAAGTTATGGCAATTGTTCCAAGACAGGTGCAATATGATTGAGGACATAAAGATGCTTGATTCTTTTGGTCATAACTTCATCATCCGACCTCCAAATGAGGTGATTCTTAAAGCAATAGATTCCTAATACATTTTACATCTCACCATAAAAATTGGTAGCTTTTGGTTTGATCTGGAAATGATTGATGGAAAGAAAATGATGCATCGGTTAGAAGAGCATAACTAGGTTATGAACATACTTTGGGTTTTAAAGCATATCTTGAGCTATAAAGCTCCGAATTAGGTGGTTCTTATTTCAAAATAAACTAGAGACATAGAGCTACAATTTTTGAAGAAGTCAAATTGTAATGTTGGTCATTGGCTGGTGTGGGCACACCACCCTTGTGATATTACGGCTAATGAGGGTTTGTTGAGATAACCCTACAAGGAAATACGCTTAGGTTTTATGATTCCGGATTGTTGGGCTTCGAAAATGGGGTCCAACAGTTATGGTATCAGGGATAGAGTTGGGTTTCAGAAACGGTGCCCAATAAAATAAGTATAAGGGAGCTAGCACTCCTACTTTTCCCTCTTAAATGTTGAGTTCTTTTTCTTTGCTTTATGGATACTGTTAAAGGCTAGATGCTTGAATAACTCATGGTTAACATCTAGTGAAATTTTTTTTCCAGGTATTTGAATAAGGTATGATTCAATTAACTTTTATGATTTATTTTTTTAAGTTATTCAATTATTGAGATATGATAGGAAACCATTAAATTTTACCTTTTCAATGCACCCATGATTAGATCATGATTAGTTTCCTACCATCACCATTTAGGAAGAAATTGACAACCATTCATTTTAATGGTTTTTCTTTCTATTGTATTTGCTACTAACATATATTTTTAGAATTGGATGAAACTTTCGATATCAAAATACTATATAGTTTTTTTCCATTAGGTTCAATATGTAAGGCTTTAAGTTCAATTTTCATAGTCATCTTAATCATCACAACCATGCAACTGTGTTTATGAACTGATTCATCTCTCTTTCAGTTGTAAAAAATCAATTTGCTTAATATCCTTTATTAATGTGTTGAGTAGTTCTCATAAGGGATTAATTTTAAATCCTTTCTTTACAACTCACTTTTTATCTAATAAAAAATAATGTTGAATCACCATACATAATATCTTGAATATAGTTAACATAAGCATTGTAATTAACTATATTATTGGTAAAATCAAATTATAGCTTGACTATTATAGGAAAAAATTTTCCTTGAAGAGAAAAAGATACAACAATTATGTCATTATTATAAGATTTTACAATAACACTAAAGTAACATTCTCCATGCCTTCTTATCATTATTTTTACCTTCTATTTCTATTTCTATTACATCCTTATTAGCAAAACTCAAAATTTAGAGCTTCATACACACACCCTCTCAATGGGGTATTCAACTAAGTGATCTATAAGAGTTTTTTTTCTTTTACTACCTTTTTAGTTATGAATATAACATAAATTCAGATGATTACACCTACCAATAACGTTTTTTTGCATACACTTACCACTAAATGACTTTATTAGATAAAAATGGCTTCGAAAAAATATATTGGAAAGGATTAAGACAAAATCAACTAAATCGTGTAGTATTACTTTCTCAATCACTAGTGGGTATAAATTTTGTTTGTAGACTATCTTATCCAAGTTGTAAAATTTTCTATTACTATTTTATTATCTACAACTAAAGCAAGCACACCCTTCGTTAGCAAGAAATACAACAGTGAGTAGGTGATGATCCCTTGATAAAGCGGTATAGATTAGAAAAAAACTAACACTACTTTAAACTAAAATAAATAAAAGAATGATTTTTTGGATTTTGAATAAAGAAATATAAGTAAAAACAAAATCAAACTATATAACCAAAAATCGATAACAAAGAAAATTAACAAAAGAGAATGCAAATTTTTATATTTAGAAAAGTACTAGCCTTAGAATCACTTTTGACCTTATGAACTGATTAACTTAGAATGGATAAATTTAATTAGATTGATAGTATCTCTCGTACACTAAAAATGCACTCTTTTGAGCTACAACTATCTATTCTCGGGTTGGTTAACTTATATCTTTACCAATGCTAAGCCCCCTTTTAATGCACTAAGATTTGTGAAATATCATGAAAGGTTTTACCTTAACACCAAGAATATCATGAAGGTCTCTCTTAAGTATTATGTTCAACTCCTATTACCTAAGTTATGATATACTTATTGGAAGGCTCTCTTAAGGTATCCATAAGTGAATTAAAATAAAATTTAATCCTAGTGTCAATAGATCATACATCAAGATCAATCAAAGGCAATTCATATAAATATAACCTATAAATAAATTAAAATGAATCAACCTATACAAACGTAACAATTAGGGTTTTCTGATGTAAGCAAGAAGACCTTTACTAAATATTAACTAAGAAACTGCACTTACTGTTTTTATAGTATAGTCTAGTGAATACAAGTATTGTTCTCGTGAGGACTACAAGTACTAGTAATAACTATCTTTTTATTATTTGATCTAACTAAACGGACAATTATCTTAATAGAAGCAATTAACTAAATTAAAGTTACTAATTTAAAATAACAAACCAAAGCAATAATAGTAATGAAGCAATTAAAAAATAAATGAGGTCCAAAATGTATAATAAAGCTCATATCTTTAAGTTGATTGATTGAAGTCTCTTTCTAACCAAAACTCTTAGGAAGACATTAGTTTTTTCAATAAATTCCTTTTTTAGATTTGACTTTACTAAAAATATTTATGTGGTCCTATCTTTAAAATTCTATATAACTTATATTATTCATGCCACGATATATTCATACATCTGATTTCTTAATCCATATATACAAAATTTGAAATTTAATTAAAGTGCTAGCAAATTTCAATTAAATACAAGAAGTAATCTTGAATAGTTCATAATATAACCTAAATGTTTCATTAAGTCAAATAATCAATCTAAAAAAATTGTTCTAAGGTTCATCTAATATAGATCTATCCCAATTTGGTTCATACTAAAATAAAGAAAACTTAAAATAATAAGGAAACAATCCAAAATAAAAGAACTCATTCTTATAGATCTTAAAATTTTGAAGTTTTTAAATAGGTACTTGATGAAAATCCCTTTTTTTAATCTCCAAAATTACTCCTTTGTTATATCAAGTTGCTTTAGTTTGACTCTTTAATGACTATCCACTATTTAATTTATTACCCCTAATCTTTTTATATCAGAAAAGTTTAAAAGTTCAAAATACCATGACTAACACAAGTCCAACAAGTATTCATAATGTACTGATGTTGCTCCCCTATAGAAAACCTAGAATTTTTAGATAATTCACTGCTAAAATGGGTCCCTAATATGGGTCCGTGATTAACCTCTATTGCTTAAAAATCCGACACAAATTTAACATGGTTTTGTGTAGTGAATCATGCCCGATCCCTTCCTTTAAAATTATGCCAAAACTTGACTCCAATTTACCAAAATCTTCACTGGGAAGCTAAAATAAGGCCTAAGATAACATATAAGCCAAATTAAGTATCAAATCCTATAAAATTGTCTAAAAAAAAGCAAAATGCTCTTAAAATCATGCTAAGAATATAGTCTAATTAGCATTTATATTTTTTTTCCACATTTAAGCATTTACTCGCCCTTAAATGAATCAATTTTATCACTTTTAACTTAAATTTATGCAACCTCTAAGAAAGAGTTTGACAAATCAATCAATTTAATATAGACCCTCCATTATTCATTTAATTGCAATGTTTATCGATTTTATTAGGTATTTAGCTATTTTCTTAATTCATAAATTAGTTTAATTTAATAAAAAATCCTTAAAACTTTAACTTAATCCACAAAATTCAATATAATGTATAAAATTAACATACATTATAAAGATGCTTCAACTTTAAGACATTTTCATAACTTTATTGATAGAAATGGAAAACACTAACTTGTTTTAATTTATAAGCTTCTTTAAATAATCAACTTACCTTTTTATGAATTCTTGATTACTGAATGAAGT
>JANSVA010000006.1:34383635-34412847 GCA_025504915.1 Erythroxylum reticulatum | reverse complement strand
TCGTGATCAAACCGGTAACTAATGAATATATAAATTTTTATTTTATATATTATATATATATAAGATAATTTTTAAACATACTATTTAATTTATTTATCTAATTGTAAACTTAATTTAAACCTTCAAACTTCAAAATGTACATTTTTTTAAAAAAGTTCACCAAATACAACACAAAATAAGATAACAAAGCTCACTAGTCATATTTCATCAAAAAGATTAAAAAAAGGATCATTAATCATAATATTCATTCAAGTTGAAATCATCAAAATCAAGGTATTTTAAATAGACCGGCCGGTTCTTTCTTTCACCGGTTCAACGGTTTTTATCGGTCCGACCGTAAAATAACGGGTCAATCACTCACAAAAAATGCTTGGTAAATCGGACAATTTCATGCTTCGAGTCACCGGTTCTCTGATCTGACCAAACGGTTATTAATGGATATAAAGCCTACTTAGAATACCCCATATGTTGAAAGTAGTCAAATAATTGCTACTCCAACCATCGTAACTGTTCAACTTCTTATGCATCCTTTATAACATAAAGGTGTGTCCTTGCTACTTATTATTTATGTCAAGAATAGTCATTTCTATAGATTCCCATAATGGCAGTTAGGATGTGGGTTGGAAATCTCCTTGCTTCTTTGTCATTTGCACTATTTAATATGCTTGGTTATTGGATAAGGCTCTACTCTCTCTTATTCCTTAGCCCTACCTTTTCTCTCTCTCACCACCAAAATGTAAGCTTAATTAACCTTCCTGACTAATCTCATATACCTCATCATATCAACATTAATAATAGTTATGCCATAGCGTATTCTCTTCCCCAACCTTGTCAAGTACATCCCTTAATAAATGGCTCCCTTCTTTCTATAGGCCATATTTTCAAAATGCCTAGAAAAGTAATATCACAAGTCATATGACCTCCTCTTTACTATGGAATATAGATATAAGATATCCTTAAAGGTCATCAACTTATTGCTTTCCCTCCTTCGAATAATCTTGTATGGTATCACCCTTTATAAATACCTAAGAGATAGAGCTATAAGGTGGGCACTTATACTTTTAGATGTGTCATCAATATTCCTTCCCCTAATACATCTATCCAAAATTCTCAATGGACATGGTTACATAAATCAATGGGGGAGTTTAGCTATGCCACTCTTACACTCCTCTATCTTTATATATTTCGGTCTATATAATTAATATTATCCTAAAATCATTAAAGTACATATCAATGGGATTACTCCTAAGCCTAGACCTAATCGCATTTCCTAGGGTTTTAACAACTAGATCGGATTGACTGGTCAGATCGAAAACAATCTAAACCGGCCAGTTATCGGGTTCAGTTTTATTTAATAACCTCTCAGTATAAAAATTGTCCGGTTTGTCGAAGAATAGGCAAGTTTTTTAGTGAACCGGTCTAACCAGCCTATCAATATATAGTTATACCTAAAGGCTAAACTTCGGATTTCATTTAAGAAATCAAACTCTCTCCTCGCCTTTTCACCATCTTCTCTTCACAATATCTCACAACCATCTTGCATTTCTTCCCATCTTCGCTAGATATTTTCTTTGTGAGATCTAATCTTCATCTTCCATTTCTGGACATCTACCATCTTTGCTAAATCTCTCTCAAAATGCCTTTGGAGCTTCAAACAATAGAGATAGATGTGGGAAGCCTTTGTGGATAGGTGAAGAGTTTAAAAAAGAAACATATTCTATCTTTTGCTTTATCTCTCAAAAACAAGTTATGAGGAAAGAATATCGTGTGAGGTATGAGAATTAGATGGATGGAGGAGAAAGTTTTGAGAGTTGAAGAATAGTTTTTGAAGTGAAACTATAATTCTATTTTCAATCCATGTTTGTATAGAATTTGATGTTTAGTTTACTATTATTCAAGGTTTCTTAACAAATAACATATGAGGATTGTTTGTATAGAATTCGATTATGTCCAATTTATTATTATTCAAGGTTTCTAAATAGATAACAAATAAGGATTGTTTGTATAGAATTCGAGAATACCTAGTCTACTGTTACTTAATTTTCTTAACAAATAACAGATAAGGATTGTTTGCTTAAAAACCGAGTATGTCTAATTTACTATTATTCGAGGTTACTTAATAGATAACAGATAAGGATAACTCGATAGCTTTATCTACAAGAGTATCAACTAAAGGAGATTTCTTTTTTATTGTAATATCTTGCGTTGTATATAATTTCTTAAAGTATTCAATTTTTTTAATCAAAAACTTCAAAACTGAAAACTATATTTGCTAACACTTGGCCATTTGAAGTAAAGCATAACGATAAGTGAGTAAGATTTTGTTCACCATTCTGTTTTTGATCTTCTTTTGTTATATATGTATGGTCATTTTAAGTTTGTATGGATGTAGTTTATAAATTGTATGTGAGATATCATATGTGAATAATTTGTAAAGTGATCTAATTTATTTTTACTTTTTACTTCTTGTTATCAATGAATTGATTAGTGTGTCTACTCGACAATGGATTTCCCCAACTTGGAAGGATTCATAAACAATATATCTACTTAGCTATAATTTCTTTTTGCATAATTTATTCCCATGTACTTAAATGATCCCTCTCTTATTGAAATAATAAATCAATTTGACACTACTCCATGCCCCCCCTTCAATTCTCTCTCTTAAATTTGTTAAGACATCTAAAAAGTTATGGTAACCCTTCTTTGTTAGAGGAGATAAGCACAATTTAATGTTTATTACATACTAGGATGATTTGTCTTTTAATCATCTACACCATTGTGATTGACAAGGATTTCAAACACTAAAAACATTATTGCTTATTTATTAGTGGAAACCAATGCATTTCCATTAGGAAGATAATTGATGGACACATTTGGCAGAGCCTCTACTGATTTAGTATCTTTAATATGGGAATCACTTTCTTTACGTAGAGGCCATCTCATTTTTGTCAACATACTGAGCATATTTATTCTTAATTGTCTAGAACAACATAGGACCTTTGTTCATTAATCTCCACAGATAGGTAATTTAGAATCCTTAACCATTCCTTATTTTTCATTTATTTTTATTACATTAGAAGCTCTTTTCTGGCTTTACCTTAACATAAACTTGGGTAAAAACAAATTGTTTTGAGGTTAGCATCAATTTTATAGTGATTTAACACCGGTTGAACCTTTAAACCTTAAACCTTTCTTTTGACTAATTTAATGTCTAGTCTGGTTTTTAAAATATTAGCCTTTATCAAACTTTACCTCCCAATTTACCCTAAAAGTCATCAAAACTTTTAAGGTGAGCCCCCTATATGAATGTTCCATAATATAAAAGAACATATGCCACCTTGAATTATTTATGTAGTTCATTACTTCCTTAGCTAGACCTTTAGTCTTTGAATCAACATAATCCAAATTCCTATTAGATTCAAAATTGTGTGGTTTCAAGAAAAGAATAATTTTCATAAAATCTTGCCTTAATAAAGGCGAGCATTAAGTACTTCATTATAGCTAGTTCTCTCACTTGAGCTTGACTATTTGATGTGCTTTGAATGGCTTGAGCCTTTGCTTTTTTTTCTTGTGTATAGTTAGGAACTCAATTTCTTTTGTTATGTAAATGTTGGGGATTTAAAATAAGTAATCTTATACATATTGAAACGGCATGGAAAATGGAACCTGCTATGCTATAAGGACTAAGGCTAACTAATCTATGAATAGGAAAAAGACGGGATCTGCATGGTCCTAAATAAATTGGCTTATTTGGAAAAAATCATTGTCTTGAGTTGTTTAGAACGCTTACCAATTTTTATCGAGTTATTAGTGCATGTCACTTATAAAATATATGGAATTAGCTAGACCATAAAGTGAGCATGTTCAAAAATAATTAAATTGTGAGATCTCACATCGGTTGGAGAGGGGAACGAAATACGCCTTATAAGGGTACGAACACCTCTCCCTTACAGATGCGCTTTCCATGGCCTAATGCAACGGATCCCATCAAAACTTTGAGGTAAAATGTGCCTGGATGAGAGCAGTACTAGGATGGGTGACCTCTAGGGAAGGCCTCGGGAAAGCAAAATTGTGAAGGCTTGGCTGGGCCAAGGCCAAACCAGATAATATTTGTGAGTGGGTGATCTGGGTTGTTATAGGTGGTATTAGAGCCGGTATCCGAGCCGTTGTACCAGCTAGGCTGGATCCTAAAAGAGGGCTAGGCCCTAAGGGGGGTGGAGAGTATGAGATCCCATATCGGTTGGAGAGGAAAATGAAGTATGCCTTATAAGGGTAAGGATACCTTTCCCTTACAGACACATTTTCCATGGCCTAATACACCAGATCTCATCAGAACTCTGGGGTTAAATGTGCTTAGGTGAGAGTAGTACTAGGATGGGTGACCTCCTAGGAAGGCCTCGGGAAAAGCAAAACCGTGAGGGCTTTCACTTGGACAAGGCTCAAAGCGGACAATATCTGTGAGTGGATGATCTGGGTTGTTAAAGGTGGCATCAGAGCTGGTACCCGAATCGTTATTCCAGCTAGGCTAGACCCCAAAAGAGGGTTTTCCATGGCCTAATGCACCAGATCTCGTTAGAAATCTGGAGTTAAATGTGCTTGGGTGAGAGTAGTACTAGGATGGGTGACCTCCTAGGAAGGCCTCGGGAAAAGCAAAACCGTGAGGGCTTTAACTGGGCCAAGGCCCAAAGCGGACAATATCTATGAGCGGGTGATCTGGGTTGTTAAAGGTGGTATCAGAACCGGTACTCGAACCGTTATGCCAGTTGGGCTAGACCCCAAAAGAGGGCTGGGCCCTAAAGGGGGTGAAGAGTGTGAGATCCCACATTGGTTGGAGAGGGGAACGAAGTACGCCATATTAGGGTATGGATACCTCTCCCTTATAGACGTGTTTTCCATGGCCTAATGCACCGAATCCCATCAAAACTTTAGGGTTAAATGTGCTTGGGTGGGAGTAGTACTAGAATGGGTGACCTCCTGGGAAGGCCTCGGGAAAAGCAAAACTGTGAGAACTTGGTTGGGCCAAGGCCCAAAGCGGACAATATCTGTGAGCGGGTGATCTAGGCTGTTACATAAATACAAACAATTTATAGATTTTTGATAATTTAAAAAATAATATATAATTCCTTAAAATATACATTAAAGGACATTAATAGTTCATATAAAACTCAATATAAGTCAGGAATAAATAATTAAGACCATATCATATATACCAAAATGAAGACCTTAATAAAACAAGGTTTATAACACTCATATTTTCTTAATATTTAAAACCCTAAATAATGAAAATGTTGATGATTATAAGATTTATTATTATTTCTTATTACATCCCAAACCAATTATTATATCATAACACTACATGCCACTTATTAGCTCAATGAATTAGATAAAAGAATAAAGTGAACATGTATATTAATAAGTTAAAACATATTATAAAAGCACATATGGACATTGCAATAAGGTGTGATCATGCTTTATGCTTAAGTATAAAGTCTTTGAACCTTTCAAATGATTTAGAATTTTTTAATTAAATACATATAACCATATCTAAAATAATCATCTATGAGTGAAATGAAATGAAATACAGATATCCAAAATGAGTAAGTATTTGATATATGTTTTTAATGCTACTAAAGTTTTCTCTATCGCAAATCTATTACTCTTTAACTTAGGCAAGTTTGTTTATCATCAGTAATTAACATAACTGTAAGTGTGGTATCGATCCCATGAAGAAAAAGTGCAAATAGAAAAGTGTAATGCTATTAACTAGTCTAAAGATAATTAATAAAATAGATAGTTTTATGGATTTATAGGAAGATGAAAAATAAGACAAAACTAAACCTATTATTGATATCTATAATAGTAAAGAAAATAAATGATAAGATAATTAATCATAAAAGAATGCAACCAAATGGTTATATTTAGATGAGTACTTCCCCTAGTAGTAATTTTAACTTTGACTTAATCATGAATGAGGAATTTTTTCTATGCCTTCTCTTTAACATCCCATTCCCTTCATTGATAATGATTTTCAATAGTCATGTTGCCTCTCCTCTCTTCTATTCCTTGTCATTTATGGTTTTCTTCCTTTCTTCTCACCTTTTCCTGCTCTTCATATCTATTTCTCTCTTAGTTCTTACCTATTACTAAATCCTTCACTATTCCTAACTCCTAATAAAGACTTCCTTCTTTGGCATTGTGAAGAGCACTTTAGTCTTTTCCCTTATTTTAGTTCTAACCATTCTTCTTATTACCTTCTTAAGAAACTAACTTAAAAGAAAATAACTTGTCTAGCTTTTCTAACTTTTACTAATTCCCTTTTTTGGTAATGAAGATAAACACCACTATAAATATAAAGGATACAATATCCTTTCCTTACTTACTAGAATAGCTTCTATCCCTGAGCCTCTTGTATTCGATGAAAGAGACCTTCCCTCATTGACCATTCACTTAGCTGGAAGCAAGTAGTGGATAGTAACAAAGCTTTGTATCACTTTCCTCTTACTATAAAAGAAGGAAGGAGCACAGTGGTGCCTTATATCAAAATACTTAAGAAAGGTGCTAAGGTATGGATCTTAACTCTACTAGATTTTTTCTACTAGGGGAGACTTGCATTTCTATTAGTGAAATATTAGACGATGAAAATTAGAGGAATAAAGATTTGGTTGAATTCTTTCTTTTGAAGGATAATTTAATATTATTCAAGTTTGTTAGCTAGGATTATGTGAATGAGATTATGAAGGTTGATCCCTGGAATATCTAAAACCAACCTCTTTTTCTTTATAACTTTAGAAATAGATATTAAAGATGGAGAATGTCACTCATGATTACATTCAAGTATAGATCAACTTGTATATGGTTATGTGAGTATTAGTTGATGACAAGTCTTAGTGCATTAGCTAGCTATATAGGTGTTCTAATGTGTATGGATGAGATGAAAACTTATAGGAAAATGATAGGCTATAGTAGGTTATGTGTGAATATAGAAAATGGAAAAAAAAAGCTTCTGGATACAATCCTAATTTTAAGACAAAAAGAAGAAGAAATCCTAGTAGAGGACTCAATTCAAGTCTGGTGCTAGTGGAGAACCAAGTTAGACAAACAAAACAAAATATAGAAGGAAATAACCAAGAGATTTATGAAAGGTGATTACAAAGAACTAATGAATTTAGGAAAGGAGAAGAACCCGATAGTCTATAAAGCTCCAGAGAGACTAGAGGATATGCCTTATAAGAAAACTAAAGGTATTAAATTGTAAGCTCCCTCTTTAATATCATAGGAGAACATTTCTGCTATCATAACAACCACTATGATGTTTTATGAAATAGAAAATGAGAAAAAGGAGTAGTTGGAGGATGCAATAACTAATGGAAGATGGTAGAGGAAATAAATAGTGGAACAATAAATAGTTATACCTAAATTAAGTTATAAAAGAAGAAGTAGATTCAGGTAGTATCTAAGAGGGAATCCAATAGGAGTAGGAAAAAAAGTAGCTCTTCCAACAAAATCCCCTCTTAATAGACATAACACTCAAGAAAATCATAAAAGAATAAGCATTAGTAGATTTCTTATTTGAAAATAAGGTTATAGCTATAAGAGTGCTTAAAACCAAACTTACCTACGAGAATTTTGTGAAACTTAAATTGAATTGTCAATGATGGTATTTTTTCTAACCATATGCATCATCATTATGGAAAATTTATTATAATTTTTAATTTAAGAAGAATTAAACTTGATGTCCTTCATTCAAGATACCAACATATCCACATTAGAATATTATTCATTAGTAAGGAAGCATCCTTGGAGGTCACTTTTATCTATGGATCCAATTTTAAATTTCAAAGGAAGGAACTATAAAGTCACTTAATTTTCATTAATCATAACATAAAGACCCTTGGATGCTTTTAGGAGACATTAGTAACACTTTATATTGGTCTAAAGAGGAAGGAAAATAAGTATGAGAAATTTCTTTAGAAACATAAGTATGAATGTGTGAGAAATTGAGGGTTATACACCTTAGTATGGAGGAAAATTTTTATGCATGAAGCAATAAATAATCAAGCAACTGGATTATCATAAAGAAATTAGACAAGGTCTTGATTAATGAGAAGTAGATAGAATTATATCTAGAAAGAAAAGTAATTTTTCTAAATCTTAATGTAGTACATCATACTCTTATATTAATTAAAATAATATTTGAAAGGGTGAGAAGAAAGTTCCCTTTCAAGTTCAATGATTAGCTTATAAATCATGATGATTCCCTAGAGGATATAAAAAAAGGTAAAGAGAGGAAGGTAAGGGATTTAAAGCTTATGCATGCTTTAGAAAGATAAACTATGTTAAGGAAGAAATAAAACTTTTAAAGAAGACTGTTAACTCAGGTACTAAGATCCAAGTTAAACAAACAAAAGGCAATTTAGAAAAAAAAAATAGAATTCAATAAATGACCATCCTAGTGATGAATGGTGGATATAATAAGAAAAGTAAGCTCTAAAAAACTAAATAAAGGCTCTAAATGGCTAGTGCTTACTCTTAAGATAAAGAGTAAGGGTCTCTTGGCTTAGATAAGGAGATAGAAGCTCCAAGTTTTTCTTAGCTCAATTAAAACAAGGAGAAATTATAATAGAATCAATTGTATATTTGATCCAAGAGTGTAACAAGAAATCGTCTTAGTAATAGTTGAAATATATAGTTCTTTATCATTTCAAGAAAATATTAGGTGAAGATGGTCTTGCTAATTTGAATATACAACTATTGAAATCATTTATTTCTAACAGATTCTTCAGTGAAATGAATTGGTTCCTAGATTCTTCTTTCCATAAAATGGAAACAAATGGTCTTTAATATGTAGGATGAAAGTGCCCCAAGACTTAATGAGCTTAATAGGAAGTTATTTTACAAGGCTTAGACATGAATTAAAGAAATGGTTACTATAACAACCTTGGAGATTTTTTAATTAGGTAAGCTTCTTAAATCCATTAATAGAACTATTGTAAGTCTATTCCCTAAATCTTATAATCTTTGCTATCATAGGGATTATAGACCCATTTCAGGTTTTAATTTTATCTATAAGATAGTTGTAAAAAATTTTATAAAAAGATTAAAAATAGATTTAGGTCCCATCATCAGTCCAAATGGGGTAGCTTTTTTTGAAAGGGAACAATATTTGAGATAACGTTATGGTCCAAGTAATTATTAGAGACTAGACCATGAAGAATTCTCTAGATAATTGTGTTATCAAAATTGATCTCTATAAGGCTTTTGACTCTTTAAGTTGGTCCTTTATAGAGTAGACATTAATGGTGTTTAATTTCCCTATCAAGTTTAGGTCCTCGAGATGGATAGTTGACTATATTTTACCACCCATATTTAATGTATTTTACTTGATATTGTATACTTTTATTGTCTATTTGGTACTTAATTTGCTTTCAAGTGATGTCATAAGTGAAAAATTCCTTCATGGACTTAAAGGAAAAGAATTCGGACGAAAACACAATATAAAACAAAGAAACATATCATAGAAGTGATGCACGGCTGTGCAATTTCACAATTTTAGGTGCATCAAATCATGCATCTTCTATAACCCTAAATTTTTCCATAAAAAGACATTTTTAGAGGCATATGAAGGGGATTGGATTTTTGGAGATGATTCTAGAAATGGAGAATTTCCATAAAGGATGAAATTGATCTACAAACGTGGGAAACATGAAGAAATCATTGACAAATCTAATAGAATATAAGATCAAACGTCTACCTTGCAAGAACATTCGAGAAGAGATAAAGAGAGATTTAGAATTATGAATTTTTTACGTTCTATTTATTTTTCTTTCAGTTTATGATTGATTTCATTTTCTATCATGTATAACTAAACATCTTGTTAGTATTTAGGTTAGAAGAACCCCATGTTAATACTTTGATATGGTTTGATTCTTTTGTCAATGCAATTAGTTTGCTATGTTCTAATAAACCTAGGAATATTTCATCATAATATGATTTCATATGTAGAGATTGATAAATCCTAGGATTGAATAGATCTATCATAATTGGAAGAAGTTGATTGCAACTTTAGAGATAGGATGACATAAATCTTCCAGATTAGGGTCAAACCTAATAGAGGGATTCACAAATCGATAAAGGAATCCTATAAAATTTAACTTGATTAATTTGGTTGAAAACCTTAGGATTAGTTGCTATTAGACTCAAGGGCAACTACTAGCATATCGTATGAATCTCTACGATATGATAAATCAATAAAACAATGGCATAATAAAAGATCCATCTATTAATGGATTTAGTGGGAATCGAGACCTAGATACTAATTTTTGATATTGATAGTTTTCTAAGTGATTCCTTGTTTCTATGTTCAATATTACTACCCATTCATTTTAATTATTTTAAGTTTTATATTTTTTAATTTAAAACCCAAAATCAATCTTTAGGCTCGATAATAGGGGAAGGGTAACTACTAGTATTCATTATCTTCGTGAGATGGACCTGTACTTGCTAGTACTAGCTACAATTACGTTGTATAATAATGGTTATTAAAATATTGACTAACTCAATATAAGTCAATCAAGTTTTTGGCGCTGTTATTAGGGACTTTGATGTTAGGAAAACCTAAATGCTATTACTCTAGTCATTTTCATTTTATTTTTTTATTTTAATTTTGACTTTGCATTTACTTTATTGTATTGTATTTGTGGCTTATTAACTTAATTATCTTTTAAATTTCTCTACTTAATCTTAAGTTGGTGGTTTATTGAAGGAATTACGATTCACTGTCAAAGCTACATCTCGTAATGGAAGGATAGAGTGGAAAGTACTTTTATGGGAGCCAGAATATGTCTTCCTAAACTATGACATCACTATATAAGAGAGTGAGGTATTTTCACAAGTTTTTAGAAGCTTAATCGATATTTAGGTCGTGTTATAACATTGGTGAGAGTTATCAGTACAAATCATACATGTTGAGCACCAACTCATATATGTGAGCAATCAGACATGTTTAATCAACCTCAAGCTGCACTATATGAGAATAGCTATAATTTAGAGTGGGGAAACTCTTATACTTATGGATGGAACGATTATGTTCTAGGCACCAACTCATATATGTGAGCAATCAGACATGTTTAATCAACCTTAAGGTGCACTATATGAGAATAGCTATAATTTAGAGTGGGGAAACTCTTTTACTTATGGATGGAACGATTATGTTCCAGGCACCAACTCATATATGTGAGCAATTAGACATGTTTAATCAACCTCAAGGTGCACCATATGAGAATAGCTATAATTTAGAGTGGGGAAACTCTTATACTTATGGATGGAACGATTATGTTCAAGCTGGATATATATGGTACCAAGCATCCCCAGTTAACGAACCAACTCTGGAAGTTATGATAGCTGATTTCATTCAATAATCAATCATGAAGCATAAAAAATAAAGTCTTGCATAGAAAATTTAATGATTAGATAGACCGGTTAGCGATGATATTATCTAACAAGATCCAGGGGAATGTGCTTAGTCATACTAAAATAGAACTTAATGAATATGGAATGACAATCATCGTTAGGAGTGGAAACATGCTTCCAAAAGAAGAGGAAGCAAGTCTTAAAGATAAATTAATGGAAATCCTTGCTAAAATGAAAGTTGACTGACACAAATTTGAGACTAAAGAAGAGACAAATTTTGGTTTCATGAATGGAGGGGCATTCCACGAAGAGCTTCCTAAAGAAGAAGACGAAGAAAAGGGAAGCATTACAAATAATATAATGGAATACCTTGTAGAACTTAAAGCTAGCCAACACAAATTTGAAGAAAAAGTTTCTTCACCTGAATTTCTTAACCATAACATAGAATATGATTTGAGCTAATTAACGTAGAAAAGTGAAGACAAGGCAAGGCAAAGGTTAGCTTCATGAGTAGAGTGGTGATATGTTAGGAAAAGCTTCCGAAAGAAGAAAAAGTCTCCATCCAAAAAGGGAAAGTAGAGAAGTGGTAAAAGGTACTTGAAGAAGATGAGTCATAAAACTCTATTCAAGAAGAAGAAGAAGAGTGGATAGTGATGGTGGAGGAAGAATTGGATGAGGAACCAAGTAAGGAAACTACTAATGAGGCATTGGTAGTAACTATAAGCAGGGAGGTTCCCACTTCCTTAAAGACAAATTTTTTCGAGCTAGTTGACGATTCAAGTAGTTTCATTATCCCTCATTTTATTGACAGTTTTTCATTAAAAAGGGCATTATTGCAATTAATTAGTTTTACTAACTTAATACATTATGTCCTTTTGATCATCTTGCAATATTTGGCTTATTTACAAGATATGAAACTACTTTGTGGAGAAAAAGGTGGAAGCAAGCCACTAATTATTGATCCAGGATGATGTTAAATATTCAAGTTACGTTGAGCTATCGATGTTAAAGAAGTGTTGCATAAGAGGCAACCCTTGAGATAGTTTTAATTTTATTTTAATTTTGATATTATCATGGGTTTGCTTTCGTGTTAGTATAGGATTTTATTTTTTGTTATGTTATTTCTCGTTTCTTTTTATCCTTTTCTTTTATATTTTGAAAAGATTTTAGTCTCATATTAGATGGAATCAAATCAAAAATCGTCATAATCAAGAAAGTACTAAGAAATCCTCTCGCTTTCATATATAATTGTATTATGTACATTGGCAACAATATACAATTTTAAGTGTGGGTATGTGTTTAAGGAATCTTTAACTAATTTCTTCAAACTTTTTTATAATCTTGATTATAAATTTTATGAACTGATATCTTAAATTGATCGAAATATGTCCATTAATACTATATTTCATTGTTAAATATTAAATTGAATTGGTATGTAAAAGGATGATAGTTAGAATAAAATTAGATTTCTAAGTTATATTTTTCGTAATCATTGAAAATTTCAAGTTGAATGAAATTTGCAAATTATTTATGCACATATATACCTAAAATTTTTCGTAAGCTTTTGAGCCTGAAGAGAAAATTTTTTAAATTTTTAAAGCTCTTTTTATTCTTTCATATGTGTTGTTTTGTATAGTAGGATAATTCTAGAACTTGCTTTTAGTTTGCGTATTGAGACCATATTTTTTTAATTAGAAGCATTTACATGATGAAGCTACTTAGATTCACCAACTTACTTTAGCCTATTTCTTTAAAAATTACCATACCCAAATATTTACCTTTAGGAATAACTAAGTCAACCTTTAGCCTTTTTCATTGTTTAAACCCAAATTATAAACCTTTATCCTATTTTTCTTTGAAGAATTTTTATTGTTTTGAACCTTAAAGGTTATTTACTTATTGAGACTTGAAATTTGTAAAAGGTCCAATATTTGTTGAATTATGGTATTGATTGGAATATTGTGAAAAAAAATATAAACAAGAAAAAAAATAAGAAAATAGAAAAAGGAAAAAGTTTTTGGTACCAATAGAGTTGCATTGAAAGGATCTATGTATATTTGTAAAAAGGTCTTGAAATATATTGTGCAGTAATTTTCCTTCAATTTATCCTTTTTATTAACCCACTCATACCTTACCTAAGCCCCATTACATCCCTATAAAGACGTTTTGATTTTTGTTTCTAATTTATATATAAGTGGTAGAGATGTGATTTTATTGCAAGCTTATACTAAGAATCTACTATGCATTGATTAAGAGTTTTGATAATTTTCACCCTAAACAATTTAGTGCATTAAATAAAATCCTAGTAAAGGTGTAAAGGTTTATGCTTTTGATTTCAATTTGATTATTGATACAATTATTATTACTATTGACTTAGGAAGTTAATTTTTGAACAACTTGATTTTAACTATATGTTAATTTGATTCAATAGGATATGATGATGTATAGTATGAATGGATAGATTAAAATTGATGATGGATTGATTTTGTAAAATTTATACTTTTTATTATGGTTTACTTGAGGATAAGAAAAAGCTCAAGTATAGAGATGATTGATAGATGGATATTTGACTATATTTTACCAACCATATTTCATGTATTTTGCTTGATAGTTTAAACTTTTATTTTGGTACTTAATTCACTTCAAGTGTTTTCATAGGCGATAATTGGCTTTACAAATTTAAAGGAAAAGAATTTGTACGAAAACATGACATAAAATGAAGAAACAGAGCTCAAAAGTGATGCAAGATCATGTAACAAGACATGAATTTTCCTCAAGCCATACAATTTCATTATTTTTGGGCATTTTGGTCGTACACGGTCTAATTCATAAGCTAGAACCCTAAATTTTTCCATAAAAGGACATTTTTAGGGGAAGATGAAGGGGAGCAACCTTTTAGAGATGATTCCAGATGTAGAAAATGTCTAGAAGGGATGATATTGATCTAGGAATATGGGAAACATGAAGAAATCATTAAAAGATCCAATATAATATAGGATCAAACGTATGCCTTGCAAGAACATTCAATAGGAGATAAAGGGAGATTTAAAATTATGAAATTTTTGTCATTTATTCTTTTCTCTTTCATTTTATGTTTGATTTTGTTTTCTATCATGTATAACTTAACATCTTGTTAATATTTAGGTTAAATGGAACCTATATTAATACTTTGATATGATTTGATTCTTTTATTAATGCAATTGGTTTGATTGATTATTGAGAAATCATAGGTTTGAAAAGATCTACCATAATTAGAAGGAGTCGATTATAGCCCTAGAAATAGGATGACATAGATCTTCTAGATTAGGTTCAAACCTAATATAGGGATTCACAAATTGGTAAAGCAATCCTATAAACTTTAACCTGAGTAATTCAATTGAAAACCTTAGGATTAGTTATTAGTAGACCTACTATTATATCATAAGAATCTCCATGATTTGATACGTCAACAAAACAATTGCATAATAAAAGATTCGTTTATTAAGGGATTAATGGGGATTCGATACCTAAATACTAATTTCCAATATTGATAGTTTTCTAAGTGATTCCTTGTTTTTGTGTTCAGTATTACTGCCCATCTATTTTAATTTTTTTAAGTTTTATCTTCTTTAATTTAAAATCCTCTACATATTTGTATTGTGTATAGAAGTGCTTTCGAGGCTCTTGATTCATAATATATCACAAGATCCTTCTTTGCAATTCCATTAAAGATGCGCTCTTCACTATTGACTCATTATTATTTGCAAAGGCATATGATAAATAATTTTCCTATGTTTTGTTTAGAAAAAAAGAAACAAAAAATCTCACTTATTATTTTGAAGAGTCCACTTTATGTTTCTCCATGGCTATATTCAATAACATGTATGGAAACAATTCGTCCCATTTTATCCATTGGGCCTTCCAATTTCCTCTAGAAAGTTACTGCATAGGGAATGCATGCTCTTGATTGAGAAATTTATGAAGAGAACTCGCTTTTGGTGCATTCTCTATCTCTCTCCAATGAGCTAAGTTATTTTTTAAAAATTGTTATTAACTCTTTATAGTGTATGCTAAAGCTTGCTTTTTTATTTTGTAAAAGGTCAAGTAAAGACCTTAGAAAAAAAAAAGATAGTTCTTATAGTTTGGCCCTAATAATAGGAGATATAAAGCCAAATTAGGATTGAAAACAATTTGTAATGAGAAAGAAAAAGGTTGCTTCACAGTGCTACAAGTTAATCTCTATAACAAAATCTCCTTAGGGAAGAGAATCTAGAGAATTCTTACATAGAAAGAATCGTTATGGGTGTAATGGATCCATACATATTATCTAAAGGGGGAATAGTTTCTGGAACTATAAGAAAAGCTTGACTTGGAGTAAAATGATATGGAGCTATCTTCTTCCCCTAAAAGTTTCTTTTCTTTTATAACTACTATTTTGTGAATGGATTTTGACACAAGATAGGCCTTCTTTCCATAATAAGGAAAAAGAATGTAGCTTTTGTAAAATGCATTAGGAAAGCACATCCCATATTTTCTTTTAGTGTTATTTATATAAAATGTGTGGACTTATGTCTTGAGAAAATGCCATCTTCATATAAATGGGGATAGTTAGAATTCTTTTCACTATTTGGTCCTTAGGAGAAACAGTAAATGTAAAGCTAATAAATCCATCTGTCTTAAAGCTTTCAAAGCTTTTATTTCTGTGCTTTAGAAAGAGAGGTGTAATAAGCTCTCTGGGGGGAAAGAAGAAAATGAGTACGTTAAGGAAGCCTTCAACTAGTCAAAGAAAATAATGATGTTTAATAAAAAAAAGTAGACCATATAGTGAGATCCTTCAAAGATCATGGAGAATATAGCCTACAAACAAGTTGTTAGCTTTATAAAGTAGATTGTTTATAATATCTAAACTCTCTACTTTGAGATCACATTGTATATGCTTCCATGATTTAGTATCCTTGTAATAGTGTATATAATCCCCTTCTTGTACTTTTTGATATGGGTTAATGATGTTTATTTATATTAAAAAAATTCAACATAGAATGGATATATTCTCTGGACTGACAATACTTCCTAGACACTAAATTGCACTTTCTTAAGCTATAACCATTTATTCTCTTATTTGTTAACCTATAAGTCTACCTATGCTAACTCTCTTTTGAATGTGATAAGTGTAAATTGTATTTTGTTTTAGGGCATAGTTTGATATGTGTTTAGCCGTTAATTTGATTATTTAGTATGTGTTTAGGTTAGAATTGTGATAGTTTGTTAATTATTTGTGTTTGCTAGTGTTTCAGGCTTAAACGGAGAAGTTTTAGAGAGAACCCGGGCCATAACATAAGCCCACGATCATGATAGAAGCATCAAGATTGGCCCACAATCGTGACCTGCATGCCATGATCGTGACAAAAAGCTTACTCAAGGGCCACGATCATGGCCAGCGTGAGGACAAACATAAAGATGCTTCCAGATTTAAGTTTTCGAGGAACTTTTCAATCTTTTTGCACCCCAAAAAAACCTAGTTGACTAAAATAAAAAAATTATAAAAGCCTCCCTTACACATACACATATTTGGCAACCACCATTTAGATTTTTTGACTATTCATGCAAAGTCACAAGCTTCCAGGTGCAAAAGGTGGGAATTAGGGCTAATAATCAAAAGCTTCCATCAAGCTTCCATTTTCCAGATTTTCAAATACAAGAAGGGAAGAAAGTTACCATTGTATTTGTTTTATTTTTTTCAGTATGTTTTATATTATGGAGAATATGGATATGGTTGAACTAGTTCCTATTATTAGTGGCTAAATTTATTGTAGAGATTACTTTTAAACACCTTTTTAAACTACTACTTTGTTGTTTTGAATGAATGAATGCTTTTGATAAAAGTTGTGTTTAAATCTTATAATATATCGAGAAATTGAGTTGGGTAAATTATGTAGGGCTTTACTATAAGAATTAGCACCCTATAGACCTACATTTATTAAGTTAATTATTAGTTACAGAGAGATCTTGACATTAGTTGATTATCTATAGGATAGCTTCACAACTACTTAAATTGGTAGACTAATTTTGTAGATTGAGAGATTGCATAGTCAATTTAATTTAATTTGGCTAGGGACATTTGATTACACTTTAAGAGAGGGTGATTGAAACATTAGGACATCTTAGGTGAGGCATAATTCAATCAACAAGATAGGAGGGAGACAAAATAAGGAAAAAGTAATTTATACTCTTTAATCTTGAAATCAAAGTTTCAACACTTTTGTTACATTATTTGTTCGTTGATAGTTTGTTTGATTTGTTTTTTTTCAATTTTTATTATTTGAATTTGAGTCTTAAACAAAGTACAACCTGAATTAAGCAGTGCCTAAGGACAATCTCTATAGGACGATATTTGCTTTTTACTACAAGTAACAATCATATACTTGCAGTTTTTAGCGTAAAACAAATAGATTGTTTTTGCAATCAATAGAATGTATAATGCTCCATAAAATATCATAAAAGTTTTAACCCAAACACCACTAGGATCATGTAAATCTCTCTCAATAACCATATTCAATGCTCTCTTTGGGTTAAAGAGAAATTGAGCAACCCTTTTCCAATCCATATGCACTTGAGAATCACAAAAATTTTTATACCATTTTTTTATACTTAAATGGGAATACGAAAATCATGATAGATTATAGGGGAGATAGTTCTAAAATATATTCCCATTTTGACTTCGTAAAATAAAATAATTTTTATTGGTGATTCAAATACCTCAAGTTCTTCTCCATCCTAGGAATAAAAGCACTTCTATTTGCTTTCAATCTAACACCTTAAAAAAAAGTTATGTAACTAGGTTAAAATCGTACGAAATAAAGAAACAAATAAAAGTCAATAAGAAGATTTTAACAAAGTTTGCTTATTTCTTCAGGAGTTTAATTTGACTAATTTCACTATATTAATAAATAATGCACTTAAAGATTGTTATTTCATCTAAATATAGACTAACTTTATACAATTATATTTAATTATAAGTTCTAACTGGTACAATTTAACATAACTTGCCCCTTTATCAAACCTAACCTAACTTAAATATAACTCTAATAAGTTAGAGGAGCCTCATAGAATTTGCATTCCATAAAAAATGTATTATGAACAAAATCATGTCCTAGTTCATGGATTTTACTATTTCTCCTTGTACAAGGCCATGGGTTAAACCATACTAATGTCCCTAACTTTGAACCACCTTAGTATTACCTTTTACTAATTTTGGCATATCCTTTTCGTATGTTTTTTTCACATATTTCACTCCTGAAACATTGCATTGTTAAAGGTTTCCTACATTTTTACCAACTATACAATACTTGTAGAAGTCTATACAAAACTTGTAGAAGTCTAACTTTTAATGTTTTCACCTTTTAATAAGCCCCCCTTTTGAATTTGTATATATAATCACGTATATCATAACATAATAATATCTTTCTTTTAATCAACTGATACAACGTCTTCATCTATGATTGTGTTCCCTATCAATCTATACATATTTTTCAATAATTTTCCCTTTCACCACAACCATAATCTTTACTACCTTAATGTTATCTCATTAGTTTTATTTTAAAAAATGTTTGCATGTAAGATTTCTAAAAAAATCAAGGTCTTCTTTAAATCTGATATATGCAAGATGCTACTCAACATCCTAATAATATCATCAAACATTTCAATCCTAACTTACATCATTTTAATGATTTTGCATGCTTTATTGTCACTTAATTGGACAGTCTCAATGTTTTCTAACATATATGAAACAAACCAATTTTTGTTTAGTGTGATTTGATATGAGCATCTTGTATCCATTATTTATAAGTTATAGATTTTAATTGGTTGAAAGGAGACCTTGTCTCCTTCACTGTAATTTGATTTTTTGTTCTAAACTATATTAGAAAACCTTAATGAATAATTAATTTTCTTTTTGTCCGTACTCATTATTGTTTGGACAATCCCTCTTTATATATCTAATTTTCTTGCACTTGTAAGAACAAATTGTCTTTTTACCCTTAGATTTCAACTTAGAACTCTTACATGAGCCATCTTTCCTTCTTCCATAATAGAACTCTACTTAGATAAGCCATCTTTCCTTCTTCCATATTTTTGATTTCCCCTCACATATAGACCTTCACCTTGAGAGATTTCTCTAGTATTAAGTCTCTATAAGTTGTGAGACAATAATGTAGTAATGATGTCTACCATTTCAATTGTCTCCTTACACAATATGAGTATAGTCACCATATCTTCATAAGAAAGAGGTGAAAATAAAGCAAACTCATTATTTTATACTCATACTTAATAATCACCTCGACCCTCAATAGGTCACTAACTATTTAATTGAATATATTGATATGCTATTCTAGATCTTTCCTTCCTACATCTTCAACATATATTATTTTTTTTTAGATACAACTTATTTATGAGAGATTTTGACATATATCTACTTTCCAACTTCTTTGAAATCTCCATAAGAGATGCAATATCCATGATATGGTACATGACCTTATCTTTCATATATAATTAAATGGTTCCATTTGCTCGTGTTTACAGCTCCTCTTAATTGAGTTTATCCATATCTTATAACTTATTCTCGCTTGACATCTTTACAAACTTTCTTTGCTAATAAATTCTTCACTTTTGATTAGTACAATATGAAATTCCTAAATCCATTAAATTTTCCTATTTTAAACATTGTAATTGAATTCATTGTTGTCTTACTTATATTGTGATATCAGTTATTTAAAAAAGTGTGTATGCAATAAAGATATATCTAAAAAAGGAAAATAAGAACCAATAAGAATATTTTAACAAAGTTCAACCAATTGGGTTTGCCTATCTTTTTGGGACCCCAAAATGGCTAATTTCCCTATAATGATCAATAATATAATTGTAGTTTACATATTTTCTTTATATATAAACTATATTAATATAAGTATAGTTAGTTGTAAGCTCTAATTGGTGTAGTTCAACATATAGTAATCCTTTATTAAACCTAACCTAATTTAAATATGACTAAGATAAATCATAGACTCCTCCTAGAGTTTGTATTTCAATTTTTTTTGGGTAAGGCTATCTGTCATGAACATGGATCGGGACACAACTATATCCCAAGTTATGTATATCTTATTGTTTCCCCTTGTACATAGGCATGATCTCAACCATATTCATATCCTTAAACTATATATCCTCTTGCTTCTCCAAATATTTAGACACCATTGTGACACAACCCGCCTTTTTGGATTGTGTTGGCACTAGGGAATGGGTAGGCTTAATGCCACCAAAACCCGTAGTAAGCCTAACTTTTCTATATTCTACTAAAAATCCGACATGATCCATTCATTTATTTCATTAACCTCATACCTGCTTAATAGGTTGTAAGAAGTAAGGATCCCAAACCGCAATTCTCACATACATTATCTACTTATAATCAGCCAATCTATGATCATCTCATATCATCAACCGACATCATTCTCAATAACATAGCATATCTATACATGTTTTATGTACATATGATTATGACAATCCATGGAGCATTTAGAAGTAACGGAAAGTTACATCATGCCAAAAACATTACTTGTCTGCTTATCCAAGCGAGTCTCAAAAGGCTTGGATTTCTCTCTCGTAAGATCTGCTACTCTCCTGAAATGATGATAGTGAGGGGTGAGTCTACAGCGCTACTCAATGAGATATAAACATACTACCATGCTTGTGAGGCTAGGTAACATAAGGCTAGCTTCACAAGAATGGTCTGTGGCATTCTAAACAACAGTATATGGCATCAATTGATAACCAAGTAGTAATATCAAATGCGGCAATCACATGAATATCAATAATAAAGCTCAATATGAATTGTTCAAATAAAACATGAATCTGGTTTCTGAATTCTTTTATGGGTTCTGGGTTCTTTTTTGAATTCTGATTTCTTTCGAAATTCTAGTTTCTTTCTGAGTTTTGGTTTCTTTCTGAATTCTAGGTTCTATAAGATTCCTAATTCTGAGCTTACTCATTCCTGAGTTCTGATCTTCTGAATTTCTTAGGAAGAGACAGAGGCATGCTACTACGGCATGTCTCCCCTTTTCTAATTCTAGACAAGGTGGACCTAACCTTGCCCCTGGAGGCCTGCCCTCTCCAGGTAGGACCCGGATCTAACCCATCACCGGCGGATTACCGATGTGCACATGGTCTGGGTGTCTTGTGAACTCATCAATCATGGCTAACAAGAAAAACATGATTCATCAAAGAGTCGCAATTCATAGGTTCAACATAACAAGGGAATCAGAAGATGCAAAGAATCTAAATATCATCTGGTCATTTTGGTATACAATATGCTAGACTCAATTACATGGAGTCATATGTCAAATAATTCATACAGGTTCAAGAACAATTCAACAAGCCGCAAGATAAAAGAAGAGGATTACTACACAAGTATAGTAGCATGATTATGCTCACCTCAACTATCTCAGTAGTTCTGATTTCTTTCCAAATGTTCTTGAACTTGAGAGGTACTAGGTACGACTTCTAGTTCTATTCCTTGTCTGCTTTCACAAGCTATTGGGTAACATGCATGAAAATTACATATACCCGCATTAGGCATTCTCACACAAACCTCATTTCTTAACATATATTAGTAAAAATGGATATTGATTCACTAAACCATCAGCATAGGTCTCATTCGTGAAGGCATAACTTTTTATACACAGGTCCAATGTTTTTCAAACTTTCCAGACCTCTAGTTTACACATAAAGTCACATTTCTTCTTTTATGACCATGTTCTAGTTCGGTAAGGAATCCAAATCTCCCATTTATAATCAGCCTTAATATTCAGTCATGAGTTGGACCCTTCCTGCTTCAAGACCTTATAACGTTTTCATTTCTAATCCAATTAAGGTGATTCAAAGGTTCATTTTCAATAGACTCGTATGGATATCACATATCCAAAGAAGGCTAAAAAATGATGTAAATTGGATTTATTGTGATTTTTACAATCCTGTCCTATTTCTGTTCTCTTCTGTGTCACCAAGGTTAGTAACACCCTTCACTTATTCAGCCATATCTCACAGAATACTCATCCAATTAAAATGTCCTTTACATAGAACTAATATGAAACATTTTTGAGCATTTGTTAAGAAGAACTAATTACCCAATTCTAACTCTAAGATCTTCAAACAATTAACTTTCATTTCGGGTTTCAATCCCGCTGGTATTCTGAACCAGTGTCAATTGGGGGCCTCTTACATTTATTTAGTTCACCCTAAAATCGTGAAAAAACTTCATCTAGACAGTAGACATCTGTATCTACAACTTCTATGTTTTGAGTTTCTCCATATTCAAACGTTAAACAGCTCAACAAAAATGTACAAAGAAGACCTACGAATCTGTCTCCATTGACAGCTTGAACTTCAAAACCCTAGGTTTTGATTTAGCCCCCTAAATCACCATAACAATGAGATTTCTTCATGTTAATGTGTCATTGGACATAAAAGAACAAAAACCCATCATCCAAAACATCAAACCCATACATTCCATCAAGTGGGTTTCACAAAAGAAGAGAAAAATTAAGCTTAAATTGCTAGAACTAAGCATTGGAATGGAAGCTTACCTTTTTATGTTGATAGAATGGCTTGATTCTCCTTCCTAAACTTGTTACAAGGGTTGGAAAACTTGGAGAGGAGCTCCCATGGTGGTTGTCGTGAAAGAGGGAGGAGGAAGAACACAAGTTTTGTCTTATTCTCCAACTTAGCTTCTTCTATAAGCCTCGTGTCCACTTATTTACAAAAATGCCATTATTGCACTAGTTCTTCAACATTTGCTCGTATAATTTCCTGTGACTACCAAAAAATGTCATACATCATTAATTTAATGTCACTAAAAATTATTGTTCACTGTTCTGTGATTTTAATGACATCAGTCTCAAATACTGATTTGTTTCAGTGTACCGGGTAAACTAGATACCGGGCGTTACACATTGGGTCCAAAATCATGTCTTTCATAAAATATCTTTTTCGCACTAACACACCCTTATTTTCACCTGTAATTTCCAAATTTGAACGCATATCCCAAGTCATTTTTAACCAAAGATTATAAGAAAACACATATGTTCTTCCTAACATACTCCAATATTACTTGTTTAGATTTGGTATACACAAAACTTCGATAAGAAAAGAAGATAGCAAAGGAGAAAATTGACTTGTTGTTAGGTGGAATAATCTTTCCCCTACTAGTTTAAACATCATCAATTGTCATCTAATTTAATGTTAAAATTCTAGTTTTAACACTATTAAATAGTTATTGCAAAACCATGGTTCACAAAAAAAAAATGGGCACCTAGGCATTATTTCCCATTATTTTTATTATTAAATAGGCAAGCATTAACGATATGTTTGGTTACATGTAAAGTTTTTAATGGAATGGAATGGTTTATAATTAAATGGAATGTAAATGGATGTAATATTAGAAAATTGTTGATTAAGAGAGATGGAAAGGTTCATAATGTAATATAGTAAAATGTTGCTTGGATGAAAGGTTTATAATTTAATATAGTGTAAAGTTGTTTATCATTTTATATTCTATTCTAAACCTTGCAAATAAGAGGTTTTTCATTTTTACTATTTAGGATAGAATGGGATGTATTATGAAAACCTCCTCTTGCATCACATTCCATTCGATTCCATTATAAACCCTCCTCCCAAATGATGGAATAATATTACATTCCATTCCATTCCATTATTAAACCCCTAACCAAACATAGCCTAAAGTAATAGTTAAGGAGTTATTGCAATGGTGACTATGAGTATGAGTATTTTGATAACTCCATATATAATGTCATTGATTTTAGTTTTAACAACTTTAAACTAAATTTTACTAATAGGAATTTTTATAGCCAGTAAATAATTTGACAAAAGAGAAAAATAAGACTAAAAAAGCTGCAACTAGTTCGCCCAATAAAAATTTCATTTATATGAATTTACAAGGGTAATCTTTCACATGTGTCTTTTAAGATACTAGCCATAATTAATCCTAGCACTTGTCGTTAATATACTACATTACCATTTGCCACCTTGAAACCATACATCAGAAATGGTTACCTTGAGCTCTTGTGAAAAATCTTTCTTGCTCCAAACTTATTGGATTTATTAATTGTGAGAGAGAGTTTAGAAAGCAAAAATTCCTTAGTAGGACTTAATCGACAATGCTCAATGGTATAACATAACCAAAAACAACATTATATATTGAGCTAAACTCTTATTCTTCCTTTAACAACCTCCATATATGTAAAACCTCAGGTATATATTGGCCTAAAATAAACTTACATTTAGGTTTAAAAGAACTACAAATTTAAGAATACTTAATTACAAAGTTCCTTACTAGTTTTTTTTTCTATAAGATTATAAAAGCTTTCATCTCTCCACTCCTTTTTAATACTAGATTTCATACTTTCTCCTCTTTGAAACCTTTATGTCATTATTAACCAATCCAAAATTTAGAATATCTCCTCATCTTCTAGAAGCTACTCATTACTCATGATCTTATTATTAGCATCACTCCAACCCTTATCATTCCAATCCAACATTGTACAATAGGATCTTAACAAGGAGTAAAATGACTAGATTTACACAAATTTTGTTTATTTTTTAATTTACAAACTAATTCTTTTATTTTCTTATAATTTTATATAAAAACTTTCTTACATCTTTCATTCTTTACACAGTTTGGATGGGGACATTATAACTCCTTGGATTATTAACATAAGTAGGAAGACTTTAACATCCCAGAAACTAAAAGTTTAGTTTATTATGAAGAGTAGATAAGATGAGTAGGAAGCATAGGAGAGAATTGGGTTTTCAACAGCCTTGGTGGACCTAGGTGAGCTAAGATTAAAATTGGTTAGTATCCCCATTATGAAGGATTTCCTAGTGTGTTTCTTAAGGATTTATTATTTTTATTACCTAAAAGGGATATAGAGTTTGGGATCAAGATTGCTCCAATTATTAGTTTGATTCCAAAGCTCCTTCTCAGATGGCATTTATATAATTTAAAGAGTTAGCAGCTTCAACAATTGCTAGATATGGAATATAATAAACTAAACATTTTTTCTTTGTGTGCATTGTTACTTTTAGTAAAGAAGAGGGATGGCTCTAAGAGGATATGTATCAATTATAAGGAATTGATTAGAGTGATGGTGAAATATATTTTCCTCTACCTAAAATAAATGATTTTTTTTACCAACTACAAGGGGCTAAGGATTTTTTAAAAATATATTGTATATTAGTTTACCATCATATGAAGATGAAGAAACAAGATGTAGTAAAGGCAACCTTGAGGACATGATATGATCATTTTGAGTTCTTACTGATGCCATTATGGTTAACTAATGTTCTTTCCATTTTTATAGATTTTATGAACTAAATGTTCAAACGCTTTATAGATTAGTTTATAGTTGTTTTCACAGATGATATTTCATTTATCCCAATAGTGAAAAGAAGCATAGAGAATTTAACAATTTAAATACAAATATTGAGGAGCATTAACTTTATGCCAAGTTAAAGAAAAGTGAGTTCTAGTTTGAAATTTTTCTTTCCTTGGGCATGTTATGAGACATAAGGAGATATTAGTAGGTTCAAAGAAAATTAATATTGTGAGAGAGTAAAGCTAGCCCACTATAGTGACTAAAGCACATAATTTTTTAGATATGGCAATTTATCACAGGAAATTTATGAAGGGATTTTTTAAAGTTAAACCTTTAATCTAATTTACTCAGAAAGAGATAAAGTTTTAGTGGAAAGTAAAGTATAAGAAGAGCTTTTAAAAAACTAAAGAGAATACTGATAACAATCCCTATGGTTATCATTCTAAATGATAGTGGTGGTTTCACTATCTTTAATGATGTCTTAAGAAGGGGATAAGGTGTATTTTAATGAAACATAAGAACCTGATAGCCTACAATACTATCCAGCTAAAGCTATATAAACATAGTTATCCCATACATAATTTTGGAGCTTATAGTATTAGTTTTCACCTTAAAGATTCCGAGGCAAAATTTGTATAGTAGAAGATGTGATTTAAATATAGATAATAAAATTTTAGAGTACATCCTTATATACACGGAGTTAAATATGAGGTGAAGGAGATGGTTGGAGTCACTGAAATATTATGACCTAAGCCTAGGTGGTTTAAGGTTACAATTAACTTTGATCACCATGATCAAGGAAGCTCAACAGAGAAAAAGTAAAGATAAGGATAGCCTGACATTTTCACGTCATTACTGGTGGAGTATAGAGGTTTAAGTTATGTATTTTAAAAGATTAAGGATATTCAATGATGGTGCAGTATTGAGATTTAAGGACAAGTTAAATATTTTAAATGATCAAGGATTAAAGAAGGAGATCAAAGAGGAGACTTACTCTTTTAGGTATTCCATATAATTAGTTGAGACCAAGGTAAAAAGATCTACAGAGAAATTTCCTGTGGAATAATATAAAGAGAGAGATAATGTTATTTATAAAATAATATTAGTTTATTACCAGGGCAAGGAAGAGCATTAGAAGCCGAGAGGACAACCTTTACCTATTCCTAAATGAAAGTGGGAGCATATTATCATAAATTTTTTGTATTTCTAAAGATAGTGAGAGGTCATGAGTTAGTCTAGGTGATTGTAGGTATTGAACTAGTTAAATCATTTATTACATTTTAAGATGAGTTACTTATTGGTATGAGCTTAATTAGTCAAGCTTTAAGAGATTCATTAGTTATCCATATTAGACTAGTTATAAAAGCTAAAACAAATGTATTTAAAGACATATATGCTGATCAAGCTTTAAATACCACTTTCATAATTGATTTGGGAGGTTTTTGGAACCTAAAAGAAGCCTAACCATCAATTAACTTGATTTAAGATAAAGATAGATAAGACTTGGAAGTGAAATCAACTTCTAACATGATCAGGTACTATCCTATGGAACTTTCTAGAAAATTAATTTTTGGGCCACAGTCTTTAATATAGATGTGTTAGAGCCCATATCTAGCTTCATGAAAAGTTATGGAAGAATTAATAGTCTTAGCCATAATCATGTCCCAAACTATGTTCACCTTTTAATAGTTAAAGAAAGTTATAGTCTTAAACATAAGCATGTCCCAAAATTATGTACATTAAAGTTAGAATTTTTGTAACCAATATGACCTGACATATAGTCATGTCCATTTAAAACCCTAATTTTTATTTAATTATATATTGGAATTGTTTCAGTTTATAGGAGTGATTGTGACATATTCAAAATACAAAACAATACTAAAAGAAAATCAATAAGGCTAATGTACCTTTATTTCTTATAGTATAGTTTAGTTAGTGTGAGTGTCGATCCTACAAAGACTATAATTACTAGTACTAACCATATTTTCAATTCTCTAATCTAAAAAACGAATACTTAAAATTGAAAATGAAAATTAACTAAATTAAAGTAACAAGTAAGAAATAACCAATAAAAATGATAAACAAAAAACTAGTTAATAATGGAGATCTAGATGTATAATCTCCCTAAAATCTTTTCTATTCATGAATTTATCTTGATTTAACAATCAACCCTAGTTTCTTGGACCTGTGGGAATTCTAAACATACAATTATATTCTTTCTCAAGGCATATAGTCCTTATCCTTAAGTTGATTGATTGAAATCTCTTTCTAATCAAAACTCTTAAGAATGTATTAATTTGTTATGTGAATTCCTTTGATAGAGTTAACTCAAATTTAGGACATTTCTCACTCCCTATGTATGAATATAGTATTGAATCTTCTACGTTCTCTACTTTAATTTAGCACAATAAGTGAACATGAACAATTCTTAAGAAAACTAAAATCTTGCTATAAATTAAATAATTTCTTTAAAAAATTATCTGGAGTTTATCCTATCTAGATCAATATCCCAATTTAATTTATACTCAAACAAAGAAACCATAAAAAATAAGACATCATTCTTAAGGATCTTAAAATCTTGATGTTCTTGATGAATCTTAATGGACTTTTCACTATTGTTCCAAGTTGCTTCCTTCTTAAAGTGTTCTTGACTACTTTGGTCGTTATCTCATCCTTCAGCCATCTTTTCTTATAAAAATTCATTGTTCTTCTCCTTCTTACTAATCTATAGTCCTTTTTAAATTTTTATATGAAAAATATTATGTTTCCTAGTTATTTTTGTAACATCCTGTTTATCCCATGTTAAGGTTTAGAACCCTAGAATACTAAATATGAGAGATATTATTGAGAAATTAGGAAATGCATTTCATGCTCATGTATAATCTTAGCATACATATACGTTAATTTGATTTTTCTGTACACATCACAATGACTGTTTATGCACTCATTTGACTTATTCCGAGATATAAATGATTTTTAAATGATTACGATGTGAATAGTGAATATTTTGTCTTAAAAATTGATTTGGTGAGTAAAATATTTGATATATAATTTTGGTGAAATTTAGGAAAATTTGAGGAATTTTAGACTAGGAAAAATGCTAATGGTAAGAACAATTGATTTATGGTAGTAGAATTAAGTGTCAAATGGTAGTTGAAATAATTGGAAAAAGGTGTTAGGATTTGTTGAGACTGTGACATTGAAAATTAGGTGACAAATGGACTAGAGATTAAATGGTATTGAGTAACATTATTAAAAGATGTTAATTTGGCTACTTACTTTTAAACCCACCCATCATTATTTAAATTTTGGACCATCTTGTTTTTGTCTTTCACATTTTCCATATGCTCTCTTCTTCATCTCTTTCATTTTCTTCACTCACAACCATC
>JANSVA010000006.1:34352670-34382333 GCA_025504915.1 Erythroxylum reticulatum | reverse complement strand
ATTGTATGAATCCTCATGAAATGCTTTGTAAGTAAAAAGTGGACTTGCCCCTACAACAATCAATATGTAACACTATTTTTCCCATGTTAAGGGTTATAACCCTAGAATACTGAATATGAGAGAGAATATTGAGAAACTATGACATGCATTTCATGCTCGTGCATCGTTTAGCATACATACACGTGAATTTCATAATTGCACACATAATAATAATTGTACATGCACTCATTTGAAATTTATTGAGTATAGTTGATCTTAATTGATTTATAAATATGATTATATTGTGAATTATGGATATTATATGTCTTGAAAATTGATTTGGTGAGTAAAATTATTCATTTAAAATTTTTGGTAAAATTTAGAAAATTTTGAGGAATTTTGGACTAGGAAAAATGTCAAATGGAAAGATAATTGATAAATGGTAATAGAAATAAGTGATAAATGGTAATAGAAATATTGACAAGTGGCATAAAAATTTGGGTGACAAATGGTTTGGAGATTTGGAGACAAATGGACCAAATGTTAAGAGACATTAGGTAGCTTAAGAAAATGACTTATTAATTTGGTTATTTAAATGGTAAGTGTAATGACACATGTCGTGACACTCAACAAGCATTTGTTTACCTTTCTTTTAAACCCATCCCACGATATTTACATTTTGAAAGAACATCTTTGTATTTGTCGTTCATTTTTTCCATATGCTCTCTTCTTCATCTTTTTCATTTTCTTCACTCACAACCATCTCACTCTCACCCTCATCACATTGAGTTCTTGCTATCCTTCACTTTGTTTCTTCAAGATCTTTGTTATCTCTTCATCGTGCTACTAAAAACCTAACCTATTCCCCTTTGAAGAGTTTATGAGTGTATGAGCTTGGAAAGCTAAGGTTTATGTGATTTTGAAGAAGCTTGGAGTTTTATCAAGTAAGTTGTACATTAATCTTCATGGGTTGTTTAAATATAAACATATGTGATGATAGTTTAAAGGTGAAATAACCATTATAATGAAGTTAAATATATGTTGTAACGTGGATGAGGAAATAAGTAGGTGTAGGTCATATGTTTGTGTATAGGATGAGTGCAGGAAAATGATGAATGAATGTGTATGATGTGTTTCATTTTTGAGAGAATGAAAACCATGGATATAAGTTATTATGTAGATAAAATAGATTGGGATTTAATGTATAATATTTATGCTTAAGAAAGATGTTTGAGAAATGTTCTTGAAATGAGAAGAAATAAGATTTATGTATGATAGTATGTGATGAAGATTACGTTCTATTTTTGTGTGATTGATAAAAATGGTTCATGGATGTTATTGAGTTAAAAATTAAGGTGATAATGAAGAGGAAATTATATAAAGTTGATGAACTATGCATGAGATGGTTTGAATGTAACATATAGGAGTAAAAAAAATCTGGAAAAGTGAAAGAAGAATTGTTGGAATATGTTAGTTGTCGTGTTTTCACAAAACATACATCTGTATTTTAGCCATGTCTTGATCTTTACATATCTAAATGGGATTATTTTAATTTTCAATTAAACTAAAGACAGAAGGATATAATTTTCATAAAGGAATATAACTTGAATTCTATCTTTAAAGGTTTCAAAATTTGGCCTGAATTTGAGTATAGTGTGCTATCATGGTGTGAGAACAATCTGTAGTATTTTAAGTATAACTTGTAGAATACTGAACCAAACAACATGAAATTGATGTCGTTAGAAACTTAAGACATATAGGAACATTTCTTTAGAATAATTTATTACCTAAATATCTCATTTTATTGGTCAAGGGATCATCAAATAGTTACACGATCGTGCAAAACCACGATCTTGACAGAAAGGGATCATTAAGTGGTTGCATAACCACGATCATGCACTGTTGTCTTCCCACCATACCTTGGTGTGTTTGGATTTAATTGAGGTTTGAAATGAACCTATATGGTTAATAAAATAAGTGGTTAAGTGATTGATAAGTTTAGGATGTTGATTTACATTAGAATTGAAGAATGGATTGACTTGATATAAATGTATCTCAATTTGGAAGTTATGAGTTGTTAATGATGAAAAAGTGTCCATATGAATAATATGAATTAGGTATAAATGAATAAATGAGAATTAGGAAATTGTAAGGATGTATAATGCTAGGAAACGATTGGCAATTGTATGCTTGAGAATAGATGATTGATAAACTGAGGATAATCAAGTTTCACAAGATAAGATATATGGATGATCATAAGATGTGAATTAAGGAAATATACCTAGGATTATCATTCAGCATGCATTATACATATCATATATGCATATGTATATGATTGAGTATTCATGTAAATGTGCAAATTAGTAATGTGTAAATGTGTATGTATTGCATGATATAGAAGAGCAGTTAGAGCGACAACATCCAAATATTACCAGGATGACGAGGCAATAGCTATCTGGAGCATGCTTTAAGTAACCTAGATGGTCTCACATTGATTTATTATTTTGCTCAAATTCTAAATTGAATTATTATGTGATGTGAATATTTTGATTATGGACATTGAATGTCCAAGGTGTTTGATGCATGAATAATAAATTAGAAATGCACACTGTATGTGAATTTGACAAAATATGCGATACTCAACTTAATTATTGAATGCCAAACCAAGGTTTAACGGTGAATGTGAATATAAATGTGAATGCAAAAGAAAACTAAGCACAAGTGGATGATTGAATACATATGATGCATTTCACCACATGAATGCATGATAACATAAAAGCAATTGTGACCGAAGTCGCCAGTGAAAAAGAGCTTAAAGCTCAAAATGTGGAAAGAGCCTCTAGCTCACTATGTATAATGAGCCTTATATCCCCAACAGATAAGGGACAGTTATTAACGAGCCCGGTATCCATAATAGATACAGGATAGTGGAAAAGGTACTTAGTCATAACAAAGTAATAAATGAAAGTCAGTCTCATGAACATTGCACATATAATTTAATATGCATTATATGAATGATTGAATTGAATTGTGTAAACTATTATAAATGTAAAAGGTGAATAAGTGAACCAAGTGTTATATAGTGCTTTTTGATAATTGGTGAAAGATGTGAATTATATGATGACATAAATTATTAGTGAACTTGAAACATGAACTGTATGTGTTATATGTTATGAGTGAGCCATCGATGATGGTTAAGCTCACTGAGTTTGCAAAACTCATCAAAATTGCAACATTGACTTTGCAACTGCGAGAGAGTGAGCTTAGCTTCTAAGACAACTTAGAAGAGATCTAGGGATGGTTGGTTCGTATGGGAGATTGGTAATAGGAATGGGAATGAATATAATGAGGAATGGGAATAAATATTATCATTATAATTATGATGGTTGGTTAAGAGAAAGGAATAATTACCATTACCATTGACAGTGGTTGGTTTGAGAAAAATATTGAAAAATAAAATTTTATTATATTTTAATTAATTAATTAATTATATTGTAATTAATTAATTACAATATGTTGATTAATTAAAATATTGAAATTAATTTTAATTAATTATATTGTAGCTAATTAATTAATTATATTTTAATTAATAATAATAATATTTTAATTAACTATATTGTAATTTATTAATTAATTACAATATTTTAATTAGTTATATTTTAATTAATTGTAACAAGCACACCCTTACATAACAATGATACTCATTCCTTTAGATTAGAAGAGGCATGGGGTATTAACCAAAAATGAGTAATCAAAATAATGACTCTCTAATCATAGTCCCTTACTAAACTCAATCTTGCATTCCATACCCATTCCCCTCTTTTCATACCCACCAAACAAGCACACCCCTAGTACTACTTTTGGATAGAAGAAATGACTCGAAGGTCAGTCAGTTGAGACTAAAGGATTTAAATAGAATTTTGTATAGTTCCTCATTTATATAGCATATAGCATATTTTTTGTAATAGAGCTGTAGACTCTGATAGCTCTTCGATATTATATGTAAGGACAAAGTATGTAATGCTACAATGTATATTCGATTTTATAAAATGAAAATGAGGAATTATTTTTAAAAATATTATGTTTTAATGATGATGCCATGATTAAGTTAGTGACGTGACTGCTCTAACATACCACTCTTGTGAGGTACATGCGTAGATATCCTTTAGAATGTTAGGTATATGTCCTATGAGAGTGGGATGCTACAATTTTATTAGTGCAAATGGTATCAAGGTTGATAACGAAAAGGTGAAAGCAATTATGGAATGTCCAAGAGTTAAATTTTTAACTAAGATAGGGATTTTTCATGGTTTGTCTAGTTTTTAAAGGAGATTTATTAGAGATTTTAGTATAATTACCGCACCACTTACTAAAATTGTTAAGAAATCTATAGAGCTTCACAGGGACATTGAACAAAAGCAAGCTTTTAATGGTTATGAAAGAGAGGTTATATTTAACACCTTTATTAGCATCACTTGAGATATAATTTGGTTCTTTAATATTATGTATTAGATATATTTTAAATCAAGACATGAGGTTAATAGCCTAATTTACTGAGAAATTCAATAAGGAAACCTTGAACCACCAACATATGAAAAAAGAGCTATATGTCCTAGTAAGGGCATTAGAGATATGGCAATATTACCTATAACCTAAGGAATTTGTTATATATATCAACTATGAGTTATTAAAATTGACAAGTAGGCAAAATTCATTTAAATATTTCCATATATCATTAACTATAAATAAGGTAAGAAGAATATGGTGGTTGCTGCTTTATCTTAAAATTATGTTCTTTCCACTTCTTTGAATGTAAGGTTCTTAATATTTGAATATGTGAAGTATTTTATGCTAATGACAATGAATTTGGTAATGTTTATTTGGCATATAAAAAGGGGGGTCCTAGAAATTCTGTAAGCATAATGGTTATTCATTTCACAAAAATAACTTATGTGTGCCTATGTGTTGTATACAAGAGCCTTTGTGCATAAGGAATATATGGAGGTTTGAAAAGTTAATTTCATGTTAGAAAGATCTTAGATATGTTAAAAGAGCACTTTTATTGCCTTAAAATGAGATGTGATGTAATAGCAAGTGTATGGTAGGTGTATCATTTCTAAGAAGGCTAAATCTAAGGTTTTATTACATGGATTTTATATGCCTTTACCTGTATCTAACAAACCATAGGTGGATATTTCTATAGATTTTATGAAGGTTTCGCATAGGTCAAAAAAGAGTAAGGATTATATATTTGTGGTAGTTAATAGGTTCTCTAAGATCATATATTTTATTCCTTGTGATAAAACTGATGATGCAACAAATGTTGCTAAGTTGTTCTTTAGGAAAGTAGTGAGACTATATGGATTTCTTAATAGTGTAGTGAGTGATTAGGATCCTAAAATTCTTCGGCTATTTTTAGAGAGTATTATGGGGTAAATTAAGAACAAACTTACTATTTTCTACTACTAGTATTGATGGTCAAATTAAAGTACTAAATAGGAATTTAAAAAATTAGTTACCACTACATTAGTTCCTGCTATTATTAAAATGTATTTAAAGAATTAGGAAGATTGCTTATCAATTATTGATTTTGCATATAATAAAAGTGTGCAATAATCTATTGACTAGTTACCATTTAAAATTGTTTACAAATTTAATTTGCTAACTCCTTTCATTTTATTATCTTTACCTATTAGTGAAAGAGCTAGTTTGGATGGAGTGAAGAAGGTTACAATGGTGTGAGATAACTCTATGGGCATATAAAGTTAACAAATTGAGATGACGAATGAGCATTATATAACAAAGACCAAAAAGGGTAGAAGATAAGTTATATTTGAACTTGGCGAATACAATTAGGTGTATATAAGGAAGGAATGATTCCCATTATAGGCGATAAATTGAGGTTGAATTTTTTTGAAGAGAGGGGAATGATGCAAGCATGATTACCCAGCTTTAAGGGATCTATTAATTATTCCTAATGAACCAATTATAAAAGCTAGGATTAAGATGGTTAAGGAGGCTTTTGATGGGCTAATTCAAGACATACATACTAACTAAGTTTTAAAACCACTTTGAGAACTAATTTGGGAGGTTTGATAGACCTACAAGAAACTTAATTTGAACTAAGATTAAAGAAGAATTAGACATGAACATGATCATTTACCAGTTGGTTTAACTTTCCAAAAATTTAGAATTTGGGTTATAGTCTCTAACATGGGCATGTTAGAGCCTATGTCTATCACAATAAAAATTTACAAAAGAATCCATAAACTCAACCACGAGCATATCTTAAATTGATTTCATATTTAAAAATTTATAAAAGGATCCATAATCTCACTGGTGGGCATGTCCTAAACTATTTCCACTAGCTTTGGAATTTTACAACCAGTGTAGCCTAACATATGACCTTATCCCCGGTCGTGCTCACTTGAAATGCTAATTTTTATGTAAGTATTTTAAGGATTGTTTGTTTTCATTTTAAAGGATTTTTTGGACATCTTTATTTATTGAGACCAATAAGTGCTTACTTTCCTTAATACTCATTGAAATTCAAACTTATTAAAGAATTCTTTTATTTACGATATTTAATTACTTAATGAATATGGTTTTTTATTCCTTATAATAATAGGTTAATTCTCTTTATATATCTAATTTATCTTTCTTAGGTTTGATTCAAACTTGTTTGCAGATTCTTTAGAGTTTATTCCTACGTGGGTTAACATTAGCTGGCATTAGAGCTTAACTTTAGTTTAGGTGTTATTATCCTTTTGTCTTTAATACAATGTTAATTCAAGTCCAATTTTTATCAAATTATCGAATTTCCTTATTTCTTTTTGTTCATTATACACCTTATTATGCCTTTAAAGTTTTAAAAAACTAAAAATCAAATTTCCTTTATCACCTCATTTAGAGTTTACCTATTTCAACATACTAAGTTAAAGATTGTCTTTATCCAGTCTCTTAGTTTTTTGGTACCTTTACATAATTGTTTGTTTCAAAACCTATTATTTGTATCAAAATGAAAATGAAACAATGGAGAAAGAAAAGTAAAATAAAGATAGTGGTGAAGAGGCCAGTAAAATAAAGATAGTGGTGAAGCGACAATGGCCTTAAAAATAATTGCCAAATATAGTTTAAAATTCTTACTAGCTTTTCCTTATTTTCTTCAATTTTTGTACTTCTTAGTTAACCAATGATTTATCTTCTTGTCTTGACCATTAGTACATTGGTTTTATTACACTCTACTAGATTGAATTCTAGCTTAATTTTGTCTAATTCTTTAAAGAACTTGTGATTGAAGCAGAGTGAAAAAAAAAGTAATATTATGTTAGATTAATATCAAGAGAAGCTAAATAAAAAGTGAAATGAGTACTTTTGTCATATTTAAGAGTAAACATGTAAGATAATGCTTGAATAAAAATTTCTTACAACTATCAAATATGTCTTTTAAAGGCATTTCAACATCGAAAGGCGAGAAAGAAAACTCATATTTTAAGCTTGCTATGCAACAACTTCTTATATATGTTGATGTTAGAGGTATGTTGGATAAGAAGTCACAATAAGATTGGTGAATTTGAAGGGATATGGCAACCCTAAGTGTTTAATAAGGGGGAAGATAGCAGATATAATCCAATAACTCAAACAAAGGTTGATGATAAGAATGATGATTTAAATTTTGATGATGTTGACCTCACATTTGAGATGGAAGGGGACATGTTTAGATTCTAAACCCTCTTAGAATAGAAATAAAATTGATTCTCAATCCTCTAAAAATGACATTAATTATTTTCATTTTTCAATTAACCTGACTCAAGCTAATGTTAAAGAAGACTTAGATAAAAGCATGGCCTCCAACATTGTCATATACCATCATATAATTTAAACAGTTAAGTTTTGGGGAAAAGTCTCTAACATAGGCATGTTATGGACAATGTATAGCTTCAACAAAAGTTACAAATGGATATATGTTCTCAGTCTCAGGTGTATCCTAAACTGTGTCTATCTCACAAAAGTTGTAAAAGAATCCATGATCTCAGCAATGAGCATGTCCAAGACTATATCTACTGGCATTGTATTTTTTTTTTTTAGCACAATGATGTTATAGGTTATATTTATATGAAAACTTAATTTTTTATTTAAGTACCTAAGGAATGTTTCTTTTAAATTTGAAGTTTTTTATATCTTTATTTATTGATACATATCAATGCTTCTTTTTCTTGTTCTTCTGTGAACTTTAAACTTGTCAAAGAACTATTTATTTATGAAATTCAATTACTTAATGAATTTGGTTCTTGATTCCTCATAATCATAAATCAATTCTCTTTATATGTCTAATTTATCTTTCTTAAGTTTGGTTTAAATTTGATGCAGGTTAGAGGTAAAATAGGACTTGGGTTACATGGAGTCATTATTTAGATTATAAACCATACAGAGTAGGTGCTAAGGAGTAGAATTACCCTTATGTTAAAATGGTTTGGGAAAATCATTATAAGCAAGAGGCTACTTAGGAGATGGAGGAGGAGATGAGAAGGAAGAATGTTTAACTATTTAATATTCCAGTTAAGTTGAGTTTTGAAGACAAAACTAAGTTTAAAAGGGGAGGCAAATTAGAAGGGTAAGGAAGGCGATTCCAGTAGGATTTACTAGTATTTAGAAGATTTATGCAACATTTGGATAATTTTTAAGTATAGAAAAAAGGATTTAATGTATATTTATATGAAAATTTGGAAATATATGAAATTAAGATTTTTATTTTTTATTTTTATTAAAGATTTTATTATGTGTTAATTAATTTTTTTCATCTTTGTTTTTCATTTTAAGGTAGATTAGTAAACAAGCTTAATTCGAGATATTTATCATAATTAAATTTTTTTCAAATTGTTAATTCAAAGGTTTAGGTTTATGTTAATTATGTAACACACCACTACAACAGAGCATATACCCGAACATCCAAAGGACATTTAAGAATATACCCTATGAGAATGACATGTTAGAGCAATCATATTCACTATTATGGCATCATACAGAATATAAGTGATCATAAGTTTAACATTTCTCATTTCATTTCACAAACATCATTTACATTGTCATCACATCTCATAATCTATATATGTATATTACAAAAACATCTAAGAGTTTACTGTTCTTTACAAAATATGTAACATGAAATGAGATACTAATATAAACAATCTATCTAAACTCCTCAGACATCAACTGACCAGACTTTTGAGTCATTACTGATTCTAAAATTGACAATACTAGACTGCTACTAGATTACCTTAGAAGCTAGGTCTCCTCAGTACCTAAAAAATAACATTGCAATTTTTATGAGTTTTTCAAACTCAGTGAGTGAATCATCGATGTGCTCACTCGAGTCAAAACACAACATCACAAGTATATCACATTAGCTAGAATTATTTCCTTTACAATTTTGTATACCAAATCACTTTATACATCATATCTCAACAAGCACTTTATAATACAAACAATCATTCATATCATCACCATGTGTACAAGAATTGCGAATCACTATATCAATACAATTCAGTACTTGTTTTCACAATCATTCACAATTACACAAACATAGCATAACATTATATCAACTCAATTTAATAATTCTTTGCAATTATTCACATGATACATGTAAAATATATATGCGATGCAAATGAGACTCCACTTTCATTTTTATTTTGTTGTGAACGAGAGCCTATTTAACTATCCCGTATCTATTGTGGATAATGGGATCATTTCAGTTACTGTCTTGTACCAATTGTAGATACCAGGCTTATTAACCGTTGAGCCTATGGCTCTATGTGCATATATCTAAGCTTTAAGCCCTTTTTCACGTTGATCACTCCGATCACAACTCCTTTATCTGTTTATGTGTATCAATGTAATGAAAATGCATCAAATCATATATTATGTTATTAATAAATCTCATTCATTTTGCACAATTATATAACAAATTCATCGGATCTAAGTCCAGCATTCAACATATAGTTGAGAACACAATTTTCATATTCACATTCAATTTGCAAACACTTCCAATACAATCCTAAATATCAAACTCCCCGGACCATCAATGTCTAAAATTAAAGCAATCATATCAGTAACAGTTCAATATCTAACAATTAATTAAGAACAATTCAAATATAGTGAGTAAACATCTAGGTTAACTTATAGTATGCCCCAAATACCTATTGCCTTGACAAGCTGATAGTGTCTGGAAGCTGTCAGTCAATTTGTGCTTCTAAATCATGCAACACACATATGTACACATTACTAACTTGTTTAATCAAATAAGTACTCAATCATACACATTTATATGTGTTATGTTCAATGCATGCTCAATTGAGTTTTCCATGGTATGTATCTTTAATCACAAGTCTTGATCATTCAAATATTATAACTTGTACATAACTTATTTTCAATTAGGTTATGCCTTAAGTAAGTTTGATTACTCCAAATTCATCCCAATTTCATCATCATAAAATTTATATTATAACATGCCATAAAGAACAATCTTTTACTTACTTATCTAGCTCAAATTCTAGCTCAAAGATCAAGCTAATTCAACTCTCCATGCATGTAAAAATCATCACAAATTCAAGGTGGGAATTGAATGAATTTCGACTTAGATCAAAGGTTATAACAAAAACAACTATGGTTTGATTCTTTACCTAACTTTGTGAGGGTGAAAGCATGGATTATTGGTGTAGCAATTGGACATAAACATAGGCAAGAAATAGGGATGCATAAGTGAGAGTGTTTCGGTGATATGAGAACAAAACTAATTTTACTCGTGCAAAAACTTAACACCTTAGATGCTAGATGTCTCCATATTATCATGGCATATGTCCCTAAGCATGTTCTCTATTTTCCATGCATATTCGTTGCCAAATTTCACCTATTTATTAGTCCATTTGTCACTCCATAATCAATGTCATTTGTTAATTAATTAGCTATACTAAATGTCACTTATTTATCTATGTCAAATGTCGCTCAATCATAGGCTTAGTCATCCTAATTTTCCATGTTTCCACTGGTCTTGCCACTTGGCATTTTTCCTAAACCAAATGTACATTTTAATTCATCAATTTTCTAATTGTACCTATTAATTCCAAATTTACTAGCTGTAATCAATCAAACCAAAGTGCATTGCATAAACAATACTCAATTCACATCCTGATTATTTTAAACCTTTCATACCCTAGAATAAATAAATTGAGTGCATATACATTCTTTGCAATGAGTACTACATCATAATTCATATGTGTATGCTATCATTATGCTTGTGAATGAAATGCAATTAATGAATTTTCAATGATATAACTTCTATGTAATAGTCTAAGGTTTTAATCCCTCAATTTGAAAAAAAATGACTATTAAAAATTATGTTTGTTAAGCAAGATTTCCCAATATATGGAGAATAATAAGCATTTGACTTATGATTTTAGATGTCAATGAGCATCTATAACTGATTTATAATGAAATTGCATATAAATTTATACATAGTTAGGTGCCTCATATGCATGTTTAGTGTGTTGTATGAATGAATTATTATACGATTTTCTTGATATTGAAAGATGTAAGTTATGAAAGTGTACGTGATTTGGTGATTTGTATTGTTGGTCAGGGCTACTAGATGGAGTCAGAATAGGGTTATGCTATCAGAGTTAAAAATTCAAAAATAACAATCTAGTGAGCCCAATCCATTGTCTCATTTTTAGGATTACCAAATTAAGTTTGGAAAAACTGTTGTACTAGAAAAGGAAAATTGCATGCGAGCAAGTGGAAGAGAAGTGGAAAGTGGATTAGAGACAATCCAAAATTTAAATGTAAAAACTAAAAAAAGTTATGGTGTAAACCTTATAAAACAAGATAACAATCTTAAATTGCTAGTATTGTTGATATTTTATGCATGAGGCACGAGAATCTAGTATTTATTTGAGGTTGGTAAAACTACTTATTTTGAAGGTTTAGTACAAAAAGTTATTAGGAGAGATGTGTAAGTAAACTTAACAAAGTAAGGCTTATTACTGTGGATATCGGTGCCCTTGTAAAAGGCAAATTCTAAGAAAAGATTAAACGTAATTCTTCAAGAGTAGTGACGAGAAAGTGGTACTGTTTATTGGTGCAATTCACTTCTTTTCTAATGTTGGTCGATGTTCATGAGGGTTTAACTAATTCTTCTGTCATAAGTTTTGGTCAGCTTTGTGGGTGTTGGCCAGCTGCATTGATTTACAAGTTTGGAGTCTTTTCCTGCTCTCCATTCTAGTGGGTAAACATAGCTAATGAGGAGTCTAAAATTGAAGCTATGATTTATGAAATTATTCCATGCTCTACAAAAATTACTCGATGGTCAAAACAAATGACTAATGACCCACAATAGATTGTTTTCAATGATTTAACTCCCTTTAATGTTAGATATTTCCCTATATGGTAAACAACAATTAATTATAATTTTTTATTTTTTAATAACTTATTAGTTAAGTTATGTAATTTGATATTGATAAAGATATTAAAGTGGCCCAATAAATGATCCAGATTAATAGGCCAAAGTTTAAAAGAAAAATGGACCTCAGTTAGTGTAGACTGGATCCATGTTGAGTTCATGATTGGGAGGCCCGATATAGATTCTATATAAAGAAGGTTAAGGTCTCTTATAACTGCTATAGCAAATCATGAACGTAAGGATACTTTGACCCATTTAGAGGTTCACATATACAGAAAGCTACAGAAAGGCTTTAATGCATCCCGATGAGTAGATTTTGTGAAAATGTTGGTAGATTCGCATTCTTTCGGCTTATGAAAGCTTGTTTGAAGTTATGGAATTGAAATCAGCTACTTTCATATTTCCTCATTTATTTCCCTTTCACGTTCGATTTGGGACACATACTAAGGCTTACGATACGTGTGACATGTGGTATCAGAGAAGTGACGTGATTGAGTGGTTAAAAATGAAGAATTTTCGATTTTTCTCTATAAGGTTCTTGAATAATTAACTTCCGTTTTTTATTTTTTTTCTTGCTTATTATTACATAAAAGTAGTTTACATGTGTTTAGCTTTGAAAAATGAGTTGAAAATTGGCCTCGAAGCATGGAAATTAGGCCCAAATCTTGCCAAAAATTGTCATTTTTAAGTGAGATGTTGAGCACCATCAGGTCAACAGTGCACAGAAGGAGGGTGAGTTAGTCGTTTGGAGTGTTTGCGCACCTTTGCTCGACAGATGCGTGCACGTGGACCACACTCACCCTTTGGAGGCATGCGCAATTGACGTCATAGTGATGTCAACGGATGACTCATGCTAACATCAGTATATTACATGATAAAAACAAAAAAAAACTAAAAATTTCATAATTCTAATAAAGATGCCCCTGGTTATTTTGGGTCAGTTTTCAAGTCTGGGAAATTCATAAAATGAGTTTGTTCATTTTTTTGGATTAATTACATTGGTAATTTCACTCCAAAAAAAGGAATTAAGACATTCTAAAGTTGTTTTTTAGTGAATTTTCGTGTAGTGAACTTGCCATGAGTGAGATACATCAGTTCTCGTATCTTGAATGGTCTGTTCAGTGTTTAGTGACACACGATAGTTTCTCTAATGAGATTTTTCACTATGAAAGTATTAAATAAAGTTTTTAGAGAATGTCTTTAGTAGTTAGTTGATTTGTTGTAGAATTGCAAACTCATCAGTTGTAAATGAGTTTCAAGCCCAAAAGGACTCAGGATAAAGTTCAACGATTTAGGGCTAGCTCAATTGCCAGAAGGTTCACTCAAAGATAAAGATTTAACTTTAATGTTATCTTTTCTCCCGTATCCTCAAAGGATACATTTCGAGTGATTATGGTAATTATCACTGATGATATAAAGTGACATCAGATGGCTATCAAAGTCATTTTCTTGAATAAAGACCTTTATAAAAAGGTCTATACGGTACAACCTAAAGTATTTCAGGATTTAAATAGAACTGATATGGTTTGTAAGTTAAACAAATCAATATATGGTTTACAGCAAACCTCTCAAAAGTGATACCTTAAGGTTGATGAGGTTTGACCTCTTTAGGCTTTGTGGAAAATAAAGTGGAGTGATGCATGTACTATAAGGTCATGGGGAGAAAGGTTATCTTCCTATTGTTGTACGTGGATGATATATTGCTCACATTGAATGACTTGACCATATTGCATAAGGTTAAGCAACTTTTGGCCAAGCATTTTGACATAAAAGGCCTTAGAAAAGTATCTTTTATCCTAGGTCTGTAAATTTACTAAGACAAATCTCATCACTCGTTAGGCCTCCCAAAGAATACATACATTAAGCAAGTACTACAAAGGTTTAATATAGCTAACTGTAAACCTATTATAGCATCAATCTCTCATAGCAAGAGATTATCTTTAACACAGTGTGCAAAGAATAAAGTAAAGGAAGAGGCTATGAGGAATGTTCCATACCCGAATGAGTTTGGTAGCCTAAGGTATGCCCAGGTATACACTAAGCCGTACATTTCATTTACTGTTAGATTATTGGGTCAATACCTAACTAACCTAGGTACAAATCACTGGAATTTAGCCAAGCTAGTGTTGAGATACTTAAACTAAAGATTATATGTTGATTTATAGAAAAGTCAACAATCTAAATCTCATATGGAATCCAAATTTAGATTTTAGCTATATGTCCAGAAAGGAGGAAGTCCATATTAAGATAAAGCTTTAATTTTGCAAATGGTACAAAGTCGTGGAAAAGTCTCAATTAGAAATAAGTGACTTCCTCGATCATGCATATAGAGTGTATGCTATGGGATTGTTTCACAGGCAGTTTAGCTCAAAAACTTGATTTTTGAGTTATTTTTGATTGATTTAGTAGCTAAACTCATTCAGTTGTACTATGATAATCTTGTTGCTATGTTGTTTAAGAACAACAATAAAAATATCATAGGGTCTTAAGCATTTGGAAGTCAAATAGTTAACCATAAAGGAGCTGATACAGAAAGGTGACATTGAGGTGGAGCATTTGAGGACTGACGAAATGTTAACCGATCTTTTAACTAAAGGACTTCACCTACACGTGTTTAAGAAACATGTACACATTATATTGTTTTGAAATCCTTAGACACTATTAATTAGGGATCATTGAGTTTGCTCCTTGTATGCTTGTACAATTTGTTGTATTATGATAGTATGGTGGTTTATCAATAAAAATGATTATCGTTTATCCTCACTACTATGTGTTATCATATATAGTCATAATAAATGTAAAATTCTTAAGATTTATGTCAATGTTAAGCATTTTATAGTTTTATTGAGCATGTATCTGGATTGACCTTGAGCCTGTGACATAAGGACATACAGTTTAAAAGGATACCCATAAATTTTAAACAGGACATAGGAGGATATAATTATTTAATCTCATAAAGGTACCCTGATACAATTTAGCATTCAGTTAGAGAACATAAAGATTTTCTTTCATGCAGTTTAGCATTTAGTATAAGAAAACAAGTTTTCTTTAATGCAGTTTTGCATTCGATGAGAGAAAACAAGTTTTCTCTAATGCAGTTTAGCATAAAGTTTAAAGAAATTAATACCTACAAACATAAAGATGTTACATATCAGATCATATAGCTATCATTTGAGTTTGCCACACTCCATTTTATCGTTTATGCTAGTGAGATATTAGACATTCGTGATTATATTAGACCTGTGTTATACATGACAAATATGATTGATATCTTTCGGTATAGAAAACCTTGCGGGACATAATGATGGACTTTCGCTATTTTTGGATCAAATTTTTTATTTTTAAACCTAGTCAACTAACTTAGTTGTGTGACTTAACCAAATTTTAAGTTGTTTTTAAACTTGAGTCAATACTCTAATTAATTATTATCTAAGGGGGAGAATGTTAGATATTTTCCCTATATGGTGGACAACAATTAATTGTAATTTTTATTTTTTAATAAATTATCAGTTAAGTTATGTAATTTGATCTAGATAAAAATAAATAAAGTGACTCAATAAATGATCTAAATTAATGGGCTGAAGTCTAGGAGAAAAATGAACCTCAATCAATATAGATCAGACCCATATTGAGCCTATGATAAGGAGGCTCAATATGGATGCTATATAAAGAAGGTTAAGGTCTTTTGTAGCTACTGTAGTAAATGGTGAACGTAATGGTACTTTGACCCATTCAGAGGTTCACTTATACAGCAAGCTATAGAAAGGGTTTAACGCGTCCCGGTGAGTAGATTACATGAAGGTGTCAATAGATTCGCATTTGTTTTGGCTTTCGAAAACTTATTTGAAGTTATGGAATTGAAATCAGGTATTTTTCATTTATTTCTCTTTCACGTTCGATCCAAAACACGTACTAAGACTTATGATACGAGTGACATTTAGATGACAACGTCAAAGACATCACACTTCATCATAATGTGAGTGTTTACTCTTTGTCCGTCAGTTGATATCTAGAATATTTGATGTTGCTTGTGTTTTTCTTCCTATAATTTTCTATGAAGGACAGCAAAATGGTGCTTGGAAGATGATAGCTTCAGTTTTGCCCTTCCAGACTCTAGTCTGATGCTTTCATTTCCTTTTTCTTCCAAATAAGTGTGATAGCTTCATTCCTCGTGAAAACTTATTTGATTCTTGTCTGGCATGAGTTCTTCTGATCTCGTCAGATGTATTGACACATTATATTTGGATATGTTACTATGAATAATTGCTTATTTCAGGTGAGAATTGTAAAATCCTGAGGTTACCCAAAATATACATGGGAATTAGTTCAGATCAACATCCACAATGATTTTTCGGATATTATCCTCTTGGCTTCAAATATATATTCCGATGTACGGGCCCGACGAACCATTTTATGATTTTTCATTTGTTTTCGTCGTGGAGATTACTTAGTGCTTCACATGAAAACCAACTGTCCTTTTATATATATATATATATGCGTGACCTGTTATTGGTACAATCACATGGGGCAGATAAGAGTGAAGCTGTTTCAATATAGAATTGGGCATGCTTTGTACGCTAAATGCAGTTAAATTTTATATATATATATAATGTTAGCTTAAATTTGATGCGTGACCTGTTATTGGTACAATCACATGGGGCAGATGAGACTGAAGCTGTTTCAATATAGAATTGGGCATGCTTTGTACGCTAAATGCAGTTAAATTTATTACCCGGACAAGCAATTTTACAATAAGATTGATGTCATCACTCTTGATCTGTAAATAAAATGAAAGTTAAGATAACTATGTTATGATTATAATGTATAGGGAAAAAGTTTGGTATGCAGGAAAAAAATTTTACTTAATAAAAATGATCGCAGCCAAATGAAAGGGTTTCCCGATGTTATATTATCCTTGATTGATGATTTCATAGTGGTTTGAATAGTAGTCTCATTGTCTGTCATGCCAAAGTTTATTGTGATTGGCGAGGCTGTAACGAGGTCAAGGGCCAGAGCGCTCATCCTTTTTCTTAGGAGCAACTGGCGTGTTGATAAGACTGAACTTGCCAAGGCTCTTTCTGAGCAACTTTTTCACAGTAAAAATGTAATAGTGAGGATTGGCATGTCTAAGCACGACTCTGACAATCTCCGTTTCCTCGTTTGTCGCGTCACTTCTATATTTTGAATGATCATATATGATGGTCGTTAGACTGTAAATTTTTAGGGTAACAATTATCATCCTGATATGCAAAAGAGTTGCTTTTCACGGCGTCATGCAAGAGGTAAGGTAAGACGGTTTTTATCGTTTATCCTGTGTTGAATGTTCTATACTAAGCTCTATTTTGTTTTCTCACTTAATATTGCTATCTCAGCTTCGTTTTCTTTCTCTAGATTTTATATTAAGGGTTTAAAGCGATACTTTACCATGACATCATCAGACACTGTTACAGTGGCTATGATTGCTACAACTATAATAATGCGTCCCGCGTCTGCAAAAGAACCAATTATATGGTGTTAATCAACGGATGATAATTGCTTAAATTCTTTTATACTTAAACCATATCATTGTCATTAAAAGGACGACACTACAAAATTTTCCTTCAAAATTCCGCTAAAGAAACTATGGGAAGTTGGGAACGTTTGATAAACAAATGTACTGTGGATGTGACATGCTTTAGACTTCTTGGATCCTATCAGAAATGCTTGCCCCTCTTTTCAAAAGCATAGCTAATCACGTTCTTTTATTAATCATTTGTATTTACTTTTTAGACCTAAATAAAGTTAATGGTGGGTTTTGTTTCTCGTTTTTCTTTGTTAATATAAGAAATGAATGGTAGGTTGGAGCTTTCGTTTTCTAGTTTCAAGTTGTTTGAAGCAAAGGTGAGATATGCACAAGATCGTTAGGTATGCCCTTCTCTAGTTAGGTCATTGATCCCCAACCTCATTGAATTAGGGATTACAATACCCTTAAATTTGATATGAGATAACCTTTACCTTTAATTAGACATGATATTCACCGATATAGATGAATTTTCTTATATTTTTTATATTAAAAATATTACGTACAAAAAGAATAAGAAGAAATCATAAAGTTTCTCTTTCATAAAATTAATTCCTAGGGTAATGTGCTATATAATATATGAAATGCTTAATTAATTTTCTTTTGTCAAGGAATTAAAAAAAAATCACCAAAACCCTTTCATCAATTTGTCATTTTGATTCTATCTCTTTCTTAGTCTGTTTTGCTATCTTCTATTTTATTATCCAGGTGAAAGGTCCTTTGTTTTAAGTTCGGTAAAACTTAAAAAGTATTGTGATGCATGTTGATGTTTTGAGAAGTTGATACCATTACTTATAGATAGAGGATTCATGAAACATATACATGTGCCAATACATTTTTTTCTCTCCTTAAAAATTCCGATGCTCTTTGTCTATATCTTGATGTGAAAATGGGATTGAATTGAAAATCTGCAAGTAGAATTCATAATTTGATTGCCAATGGATAATAGTGTTGGATTTTTAGGCAAGAATTAATAATTTTAAAATGAAAAAATTAATATTTCTTAATTAGTCAAATTATATTTTATAGTTATAAAGCATGTATAAATAATTAAATTAGTAGACTACGCCCTAACATTAATGGAAATTGACTAAAAGGTCTCAGCTCCACAATAAATTGTTGCAACACAATAATAAATCATAATAGAAAAGTCTAGGATTTGTTAAATTAAATTCATTAACGTTAACCGTACACCACCATACAATTCTTATATTAAAATTCGAAAGGAAAAAACTTTAAAAGTATATCAATTAGATTAAAATATAGTTTGAGATGGCCACAAACCCAATGAGTAGGCTTTGACAAGATTCGCGAATGGACCTATAGTAATATAACGCTCATCATATAAATGGTCTAAATGTCAAATCTACATAATTAAGATGTTAATTATGATAAGATTATGCCAATCTCCTTTAATTAATTCGACATTCTTCCATTTAGGCATCATAACTTACCACAATGCTTTCATAATAGTATGCATAACTAAATTAATCACACACAATTAATATATTGATGGGATGTATTAGTCATACATGATTAAATACTATCAATCTAAAAACATGACAATTACATAAAATATGGGTTCAAATATCATCAAATTTTAACTTGTTATAAATGTAAAGTTACAAAATGTCATAAGCAGTGATAACATAATCATAATATGCATGTATTGCATAAAATCCAAGCAATTCTTACAAATATATATAGAACGGGAACTCCCACTAAAATTTTTTTTTAAAAAAAAGGCAAACTCCTAATAGCCATGTATGAGAGATAAGTTCCTAAAATATACAAGTAGGTAAGCCTTTAGTAAATATGCCAATATGGTACTCTTAGTCGTGTGCTCAATAGTAACTAGAGACTCTACAACTTTCTCTTTAACAAAGTAGAACTTAACATATGTATGCTTAGAGCGAGAAGTGCTCTTCATGTTCTAAGAGAAAGATACAATGTTAAATACAATTTTAGCAACCTCAAAATAGAGTTCACAACTCTCAATATTGAAATGAAGTTTCACAATAATATTGTATAACAAGTAGTCTGATAACATATACATACTTTGCCTCTATAGTTAAAGAAGCTTTAAGAGTTTGTTTTATGCTTTTCCACAAAACAACTCCTACCATCATAAAGTTGTACCCATAAGTGGATTTCATATCATCCACGCAACCTGCATAATCAGAATCATTAAAACCAATTACTTCAAGAGTGTAGTTACATCAATATGTCAACATAAGATCCTTGATATCCTAAAGATAACTCAAGATTTTTAGGTCATTTACTACTAAGTTTGCCCAGGATCACTCAAGTATCTATTAATAAAACGAACCATAAAGGCAATATCAGGATGTATGCATTGAGTATCTATCAGGCTGCTAATAACTGAAACATAAAGGATCACTTTTATTTGATCTCTCAACATTTTAGAGAATTTTTCACCCTTCAGAATTAGAATATTCACAGAAGAACAAGACTGCATAGTAAACCTCTTCAAGATACGATCAATATAGGTGCCTTGAAGGGAATCTTAGAATACCGTTAGTCTTATCATGAAGGATTTTTATGCCTAAAAAAATATGATACTTCACTAAGATCCTTCATTTCAAAATGGACAAACAATAATTATTTTCTATCAACAAATAAAACAGTTCCATTAATAATGAGTAAAATATCATCAATATTTAAACTATAAATGTGCAATTACTCCTATTGAGCTTCACGCACACACACACATACACTCACACATATATACATACATATATATATTAATAATATTTTCTTTGTAAGTTATTACCAAATTTTATTAAGCTTAAGATACTACTATGCCTTGAAGCTTGTTTCAACCTATAAATTGACTTATGGAGCTTATAAACTATGTTAACTAAGGAGTCGCCAATGTCATATTCATGCTCTTACAAGTATATTTTTAATTTTATCTTATTATATATGGAAGCTTTTCAAAAATTAAATTGATGACTTCATTATAGGTAGTTAGATCTAAGGAGTCACCAATGTCATATTCATGCTCTTACAAGTATACAATGTACTCATCAAAGATTGTAGGTCTTTAAATGCTTCTTAATCTCCTTAAATATGTATCTTTTATGACCACATCTAAAGCCTCTTGTGCCACACACTTAACGAGTTCATTGTAAATGGCTACTAGATACTAATCAACCATAGGACTAACTGTTGGAGTAGAATGAATAGGAACAAGGGCAATGATTACTGTTCCCTAACTATAATTTCCATAGCCCTTAGCTTATACTAGTGTTATCCTCAAAATAGATAGTCCAATAAGATTCATTAACCCTAGACATAGATGGTGGACAATAGAACCTGAAACCTTTTAATCTTATACAATAACCAATAAAGTATCTATTTTAGGTTCAAGTTTCTTATATTGCAAATTATAGGGTTCTCATTTTTGCTTTTCAACCCCAAATATGAAAGTTTTGGAAAGTGGTTTCTTATATGATCACAACTCATAAGGAGCCTTTGGAATTAACTTATTAGATACATGATTCAAAATACAAGATACAGTTCTTAAAGTATTACATTGTAAGAACTCTAGTAAGGAAAAGTTCTCCAATATACATTGCACTACATCAAGAAGTGTACGATTTCTTCTTTCTGCGACTTTATTTTACTAAAGTGTATTAGGCTTTATATATTGAGTTTTACTATCACATTCCTATAAAAACCTTTGCAAAAAGTCTATAATTGCATCTTGTATCATTATCCTCATCACCTCTCTCAGAATGAACCACTTTGAACATTTTTCCTTATTAAAGTTCCACTTTTCCTTTGAAGGCTTTATCCAAAGAATCACACTTTTCAAGAATGAGCATAACAAAACTGTAATGAGAAAAGTCATCAATGAAAGTGATGAGTTACTTATATCCACCCACAAATTGGAAGAATAAAAAGCCAAATAACTGCATGGATTAACCCAAGTAGTTTTATGCACCTATCAACTTTATTATTATAACTTTGACTGCCATCTTTTCTTTTATATAGTTAATATAAATGAGAAAGTATGAAAAATCAAGATCCTATAAATTCCCCATAACTTCTCTAGAGTGTGAAATCTATCACCATCATCATGAAACATAAGATAATCTGCTAGTAAAATGCCAGTATACATATAACATATGGAAAAAAAATACAAAAGTTACTTGGCATTCGGAAAATAACCAGATCATGGAATGAGCTAATTCATTGGATAGAAAACATCAAAATGATAAACAAAGCAGACTACAAAGCAATCAAGATCAGCTTTTCAAACATAGTATATTACATATAGCATGAAAGGAACTTCAGAATTTTCAAGAAGGAGAGAAGCAAAGAGACACTTTTCCAAAAAAAAAAATACATGCAGTGTAGACTCTTAATGCGAGCTAGATAACTAATGAAAGAGTTATCCATAAAGATGAAGGCAAGATGGCTAATGTGCTGATTTTCCAAAATCCTTGTAATCAAGAAGCTTATTCTTCATTTCTTTTATAACTTGGTTTACTTTAAACCACGACAAGGTTGCATAACTTCTTTTAAATATATATACCACTTAACTTTTAAAGAAAAAAGATCCTATTAATTCCCCTCTTTTATCAACCTTTCTATTCTATATTTAGAAATATGAACCAATTTTTTGTATCATAGAACGAAAGATTTTTATTTAACCTTAAGCTTTTTTGGTAGCAGCAATATTAAGAGAAGAAGAAGAAGTAATAAGAGACACATCCACCAAATCAAGCTTATAAATATTGCCATATAAAATTCTATTTCAATAAAAAAAATTATGGTACAAAGTCACTGTTTTGTATCTAAAAGGAAAAATACAACCAATTCTGTCTAAAACAAATATAGAAACTAAATTCCCCTTAATTGAATGTATGCATGTAACTTTATATAAAATTCCTCTTAATTGAATGTATGTATGTAACTTTATATAACTTTAAAATTTTTCTTATGGTAATCTTTTATTAACTTTGGTTCATGTATTGTCTCCTATATATACATGTTGCCTCACACTAGTTAGCCTCTTTATATTTGTCATCTCTTTTCTATTTTAGTCTAGCCTTAAGCTTATTGAAGTCTACCTTCTTATGCCGATAATTTTAGTAATAATCACATTTTCTTTTGAAGCCCTCATTTTTGGGAGAATTGGAATCTAAGGTTGCTCTTTGCTCATTCCTTTTATTACCTATATTCTATTCTTGAAAAGATTATTACTATTTGCACTCTTTGATAGAGGCTTCATTTTTTGACTATTATAATTCATGTTTGTGGCCACTGTCATGATTTTTACCTTTCCTTGTTCATGTTATCCTCCTCCTTGGCAAGAATGGTGGTCATCTTCTTTATGGTCCATTTCTCTTTTTGAGTATTTAAACTATACCTAATAAAGTCAACTTGAAATGAAAGACACCACCTGACAACCAGCGCAATATGATCTTTATCAAATTGTATACCGGTTGCCTTAATCGTATGATAACAGTCCACAATCTTGTCAATGCACCTATTTAATTCCACAATCACCATGATAAATAATGGAATGTAGAGTGTTCAAGAGCTAATTCTTCTCATTCTTGGAGAACTTTTTATATTTCTTACTAATGGCTTCACAAAATTTGGTAGCATTCTTAATATCTCTAATGCTATCACATATAGAGTCTTCCATATGATACCTCACAATCATCAAACAATATTGGTTTGAGTACTCCCAATTGTCATAAAGGTTATGATCACTAGTAAAAGTCTCAACAATGAGTTTAGTAGGACAGTTTTCTTTTAAGGCCATATTTGATTTCTCATAAGAGATTTAACTATTATTTGTGATTAGTCCCATTAAGCCTTAAAATAATAAAGAATTGAGGATTGCTTAAAGATAAAGAAAAATCATAATAGCAATATTAATATGCATGTAAAGAAAGATCATATTATTCTCTCTTTCTTCAACTTGCTTAAAATGATCAACAAAAGTTATTATTGAATGCTAAAGTCTATTAATTATCAAAATATATACTCATTCACAAATAAATCAACATATTATATATCATAACCAAATGCATCAATCAATTGTTGATATAATAGTAAAATTATGTTGATTCATAATATTTAGTTTATTTTTTTTGCCAATCAAAGTATCCTACCAAACAATAAAATCATCAATAGTATAATTTCATTATGCATATGAATAGAAAAAATTGATTAATGTTGGGAGAAATATCAACAAAAATATTTGAATTCCTAGACTTATGAGAGGTAAGTTAATAAGCATACAATATTCAATTCTATCTAAAACATTATAATAAATTAATATAACTAAATGCTACATTAAACAAGTGATAGCTAGTTTAAAATTACATGTAAATTTATCCTAAATATAATAAAATTATCATCCATACAGATAAAATATTTAATTGGGAAAACATAAAATAAACAAAATATGATAAGACACCCCTTTTAAAATAATAACATCAATTTATTTTTATTGATATTATTTTAAAGCATCAACTAAACAATCATAAACATGCTAATATTAAATAATCGTACGTAAACTAAAAATCCATAATTATAAATAACTAAAGATGACATAATTATAAATAAGTAGTAATGGTAGAATTGTAAATATGCAAATGGCAAAATTATAAATATGTACCAATAGCAAAACTGTAAATAGGTAAAAATGGTATAATTGTAAATATTCCATCTTAAACCTCAAGATAGGTCATATAACCTATGAATAACCTATAACCTGACTTGGTGATATCTCACTATTAGGGAGGTTATTTTCAACGATAATAGAGGAGTTTTTTTCTCTTCTTCTAAAAACTATGTGATTCATAGGATTAATGTGAATAAAAAGCCACCTGAAGAAGAAAAATCTATACACCTGAAAAAAGAAGAACACAAAGAAGAACACGTGATCTTTCTTGGGTTATCAAAGAGAAAATTAGCCAAGAAGCTAGGGAAGCACTAATCGGTCCAATTTCTGTGCTGGAAATTAAAAACATCCTGTTCAATTTGAATCCATTAAAAGTTCCCAGGCCAGACGGTTTTAACATTTTTTTTCTTTCAAAAGACTTGGAGCATTACAGGTGATTTGGTGGTGGAAGAGGTGCAGGAATTTTTCTACTCCTTCAAACTTTTTAAGGAAATCAATAAAACCTACAAATGCCTCATCCCAAAAATCCAAAATTCCTCTAGCATAAAAGATTTATATCTTGCTGCAACACTATTTATAAACTCATTTATAAGATAATTACGAACAAGTTAAAGAAATGATTGGAGTGTATTATCATTATTTCCTAATGCATTTTTGTTCAAGAAGGAACATTAAGGACAACATCTTACTTGTTCAAGAGAGATGAGGGATTACACTTCCAAAAGGTCTAATAAGAGTTGTTACATCAAGATTGATTTTTTAAAGCTTTCAATACTATTGAATGGGAATTCATCTTTAATTTTCTTCAAGCTTTTGGCTTCTAAGAAATATTCATAGGATGGATAACAAAGTGCATTTCTTCAACAAATTTCAATTTGCTTATCAATGGAAGGCCCACTAATTTCTTCAAGAAGTTTAAAGGTATTTGAACAGGGGATCCTCTTTCCCCTACCTATTCTCACTTACCATTGAGATTCTCTCTAAAATGTTGTTAGCCCTCACTGTTGAGAATCTAATATTCAAATTTCACCATAAATGTGAAGTGTTAAAGCCAAATCATTGAGCGTTTGTAGATGATTTACTTTTGGTGTATGGATTTGATTTGTTTTCCTTAAATATAAAGATAAGGATTCTCAAGGAGTTTATCAAGATGTCATGTTTGAATATTCATTTTCTAAAAAGTTGTATGGATGTTTCTTCAGATATGCAGAATGTTGAGGAGTTAAGCAGATTGACAAAACTTCAAATTTATGTTCCTCCATTTAGATATCTGGGTATCCTGATTACCATGAACAAACCAAAATAAAAAGGATTGCTTGCCATTAGTTGAAATGTACAAAACTAGGATAAATGATTAGCAAAATAAGTAGTTGTCTTTTGCTGGAAGATTACAGTTGATATCCACAGTATTAAGGAACGTTAACATGCATTGGAGTGCTTATTTTGTGCTACCTAGGAAGGTTTTGAAGGAGATTGGGAGGTATATTTAATCAGATTTCATAGGCTAGGAAAATTGGAAACTCAAGAGGGGCTATGGTGAAATTGGATGAATTGTGTCTCTTTAAGTAGGAGAGGGGTTTAGGGATTACATCGCTTATGTCTATACAGAAAGTAATGCTCACAAAAAGGATATGGAGGATATTTAAAGACAAGGAGACCTTATGGTCTAAGTGGATTAACAAGTACTATATGAAGGAGAAAAGCTTATAGAAATTAGATCAAACTAGAGAAAACTGATGGAGTTTTAAGCAAATGTTAAGATTGAGACATCAAACATACCACTCGATAAAGAAAATCATCAGAAATGGAGAATCACATGGTTTTATTTTGATAATTGGAGTGAGTTGTGTTCATTAATCAACAGGAATGATCTAGGAATTTGATAATCAGAATTCATATTCAAGAAAAAGTTAGCTCAGTAATTCTTAATGGAAGCTGGGATTGCAATTCTAGAGGGGTTGTTAGCTTGAATAACTTACTTCTTGCCATTTCTTCAAAATTATTTGGACAGATTCCAACTCCAAGGAATTTACCAATAGACCATGCTACAAGTTGTTCAAGGTGATGCAACCTAAGGTAATTTGGTTCGAACTAATTTTGTGGAATTCCTTATCCACTAAGGCAGTATTCATTTATTGGCTTGCAATGAAAGAGAGGCTTAAAATGAAAGCTAAATGGTATGGAAGTGCCACAAATCTTGATACTAGTTGCAACTTATATAGAACAGAGCATGAAACTTGAAACCACTTATTCTTCCAATGCAGGTCCTCACACATTATTTGGAGTAAAATCTAGAATATAATGTAGGTATATTATTCCCAAGACAAATGGGGAAACTTATTACAATGGACCACCAGCATAATAATTAAAAAGAAGCAAGATGAAGTATCTCTCAAAACAGATTTTTGCTATTCAATTTATTCTATTTGGAAAGAGAGAAATATAAGGCTATATACAGGCAAGGTGATGGATATGCAACAACTGGTTGAAGCTACTACGCTCTAGATAAGGGAGCTCCTTTAGCCAAAGAAAAACATCACAAACTTAGTGCAAGTATGAGGAGACTTTGGAATGTATGATGACATGAGACATTAGGAAACGAGGACTCCTAGTTTTATTTACGCTTTCTATATTGATGTGTTATCATTAATGATTTTTGAGATGTTAGGAAGTGTAGATACCTGGACTCTACATCTAGTTTTTTCTACTTTAGAGTTATAATTAAAGACTCTTGCTATTGAGATGTATATTTTTTTCAAGCTTAGCTTGTGTTAAAACAAATATTTTTTCTTTAAAAAAAAGCCACCCAAAGAATAGATCAAAGAGTAAAAAAATTCAACCATAAGGAGTTTCATAAAACTTATATTTCAGTTAATTTTGTTCAAAGAATGTTTCCAAAAACACATGCAAATATTTGTATGAATGACACATAAGGTGTACTTTCCTCCCATAAATAATATATCCATATTTATAAAAATTGTTAAAAATTGAGCGTGGAAGAAAACAAAAATTAAAAAGGTAGGAGATATAAGATAACTTCAAAACTTATGGATTTGGCTGTCATACTAGTTGTTGGATTTTTAGGAAACAAATAGTAACTTTAAATTGACAAAATCAATATGCCTTAATCAACCAAACCAAAACTCCTTAGCTTTGAAGCATATATAAATAATAAGATTAGAAACTTGCCTCTTAAAAATGATAGAAATTTTTTAAAGATCATGATTCCATATTAGATTACTATAACACAAGAACAAACCAAAATAAAGAAAAATCTAGAGTTTATTGAATCCAATTCACCAACCTCAACCATACACCACCATAAAATTTCTAAATTGACAATTCAGAAGAGTGCTTTAAGAATACATCATTTAGGTTAAAATATAGCTTACAGTAGGCCAAAAATCCAACAAATAGGCTTGGAGAAGATTAGTAAATGGATGTAAGTGTTCATAACACGGTTGATACTACAATGTCTATCCTATAAATGAGTCAAATGTCATATGCAAACAATAAAGATATTAATTGTCATAAAATTATGCTAGTCCATATTAAGTAAGTTAATAAATAATACAACTAACTTTGTTGCTTAGTTCTACATAACATAGCAGTATTTTATTTATTCAATTAGGATCTAGTTATTACAACTTTAAAGGTAGAATATTAAGCATCTTCTATTCTTTTTAATAGTCATCCACTTTACCACTAGAGGTTGAGTTAGGAATGCGATTCAATTTTCATTTTAATAAAAATATCGTTCTACTATTTAATATAATATTTTTCTATTAATTAATTTGTGTTGGTTAAAAATTCTATATCCATTTTATGTAAAATAACTAATATTATACAACAACTTATACAATTTGAAAGAGCTTGACAATGCCTTCATTTTTAAGATATATTATACTTAAAATTATAATTTTTAACACTAATTAGAATTATTAAAAATAATAAGAAATACCCTAAATTCAATTTATTGCAAAACTAATTTACCATTAATTCATTTGTTATGTGGATGACATATTGATAAGTAAACTTTCATATGACAAAAAAATTGTTCGCCAATAATTTTCTTAAAAAAAATTAATCAATTGCTTTGAGTATAAATTTTTACCCAAAGTCATCTCCTACCAATTAAAATTAGAATAGAACTTATTGAAGAAGACGATGAAAGAGAAAATTTGGAAGATAACCAACAATCCATAACGAAACAGGAAACTAAGAACGAAGCATGTTCGTCCATAATAATCCCTTCCTTTAACTTCATCTCTTATAATACCACCTCTGCTTCCTCCAACTTGCTCACTTTACAATAACTTTTGATGAACAATGTGAACGTAATCCATCGATCACTATAAAAAAGTAGAAGTTTAGCTACGTCTTTTTTGCGACGTTTGTAAAATCGTCGACAAAAGTTGTCACATTGCAACGATTTTCCAAATCATCATTAAAATTAAGCCTTTAGTGACTAACTAAAAAGGTGTCATAAAAGGAACAACATTTTGTGACGAATGACAAAAATCGTCCCCAAATGGTGAACATTTAGTGACAATTATCGAAAATCATCACAAAATGATCCACAATAGGTGACGATTTTAGAAATTCGTCACTAAATGAACTTTTGGTGACACTTTTTAGAAATTGTCTCCATAATTTGTAAAACATTTGGTGACCAATGTCCAAAATCGTCATATAAAATCGTCACTAAAAAGATGTTTGCTTTTTTGCTACGTTTTTGACAATGTCACTAAAAGTGACCATTTGGTGACGATATTTGGAAGAGTCACCAAAAGATCAACATTTGGTGACAATTTTTGAAAATCTTCACCAAATGTTGCACATTCAGTGACAATTTCTAAAAGTCGTCACTAAATGGTCCACATTCGGTGATGATTTTCTTTTGGTGACGATTTAGGCAAATGGTCACCAAATGTATTGCAAATTACTGTAGAAAATCATCACCGAATATTCTACAATAATTTACAACACATTAGTGACCA
>JANSVA010000006.1:34335425-34347257 GCA_025504915.1 Erythroxylum reticulatum | reverse complement strand
TTTCCTATGTTAATGGTCGGATTTAGCTAAGGTGAATTGTTGAGTTGTTTAACTTAAAAATTTTTGAATGATAATGGTTAAATGGTTGTTTCAATGTGTTAATGTTGGTGAAGAATGGGAAAAGATAAGATTTTTGTTGTTAGTTTGGGTTGAATTTTGGTTGTCTGTAAACAGTTCGATGAAAGTTCTCATAGGATTTTAGTGTTCTATTTTGATAGGGAACAAGTAAGGTGGAGTGAAAGAATTTGGTAATGCCATCCCCATCTTTATGCTATGTGATTCTGGATTTCTGTATGATCAAAGAGGTTTGTATATCCATGGCCTTATTGTTATTAGTTCATGTATTCATTTTAAATTCTAGCTTATACACATTCAAGGGATCATCAATAAGAGCATATTAGGAAGCTAGGAGAGCATTTGTATCATTTAAAGGTTTAGGGCAGAGTTTGCCTTAATTAATGTCCTTTTTAATTATCATGAGCTTTTTCCTTTAAAGCTCATACAATTCATAACCTTCAGTATCAATATTTAATCCCCTTTCCACTAGCTACTAAAATGATTGAATCCTACTTATGAAATTGTGGAATTTGATATGAATAAGCCTTTCTAAATTATGAATATGACTTTGCTATTTTGAACAAGAATTATAATGATAAAAGAATATGACTATGACTTTGCAGACATCATTGTCTAAGGGGAATCAGCCCGACATCGATGACATTTGCAATAATGTCTTTGGACCTTGGAACATGATAAAACATATTAATATGGGAATGTTTTTAACTTTTTTATTTTTAGCAAAATTATTGATGTATAAATGTTTTGCCAAATCTTCAGCATTGACAAATTAAATAAAACTTTTCATTCTTTAATTGATCACATTTTTTTCATAGCTGATCTCTTAATTCTACTCTTCCATTTATTTTATTTTAAGAAATTAGAATTCATTCAGATTGTTACTTTGAGAGCATAGTCCTATATGAATCTATATAAGTGCCACACATCTTGTGGTTGTTTAGGTGCAATCCAGTTGTTAGCAAACTTTTGTTAGTTACCATGCGAGATAATTAATAATTTTTTATATCAATAAATTTTTCAAAAAAAGTATAAATTTTTATGGGATAACATTTTCAATAATCTTAATCTTACTTTAATCTTATTGTACTAAATCTTTTACTGCTTGAGAAGTGCTAATATATCAATAAATTCCAGGACATGAAGGTTTTGATAAAGGTCAAGAGAGTCATTTTCTTTTGGCCGGAAGATATTGCTGTCAAAATCAACATTCTGGTTTTTCTTCTTGGCGTTGCCAGCTTTTAATTTCCACGTCATATTACCTTTTTTATCATTTTTATTCTCCCATGCCGGCCAGGATTAGCACCACCAGCTATCCAAGTTGCTAAGCTTACTCAAGCTGATCAAGGGATATAACTTCTAAGCTTAATAAGGGCGACCAAATAAGACTCACTCTAGCCGTTTAACTCCACTCAGTTATAAAATCTTCAAAGTCCAACTTGAGTTTGGGTCCTTGACAAGTGTTGAATAGGAACTTTAGTCCGTGACTATTGTTGACCAGGAATATTCAAGTTGATCTTGACGAAGGCATAAGACAATTCACCTTGGAGCTCGACATATAAATCTACAATTGGATGTTGAATGACACGACATTAGAAGTTTAAATGAATATATAATTACGATATATAGAAGTTTTAAATTACGAATAATATATTATCACCGTAAGAGTGGTAACTACATGAACGGGAATACGATCATAATGAACCATAGCGACCAAAAGATGTATTAACATTAACGCATGTTGTAGAAAAATTAAATAGCCACAAATCAAACTTGTGATTTATCAAACCAAAGCAATCACAGCCATAACTCGGCTTACAACTTTCAATACTAAAATGAAGTTTCACAACGATATTACATAACAAGTAATCTGATAACATATACATACTTTGCCTCTATAGTTAAAGAAGCTTTAAGAGTTTGTTTTATACTTTTCCACAAAACAACTCCTACCATCATAAAGTTATACCTAGAAGTGGTTTTTATATCATCCACACAACCTGTATAATCAGAATCATTAAAACCAATTACTTCAAGAGTGTAGTTACAGCAATATGTCAACATAAGATCCTTGATATCTTAAAGATACCTTAAGATTTTTAGGTCATTTACTACAAAATAAGAATCAATGTAAGTATACAATGCCTTAGGTGCTTATTCAACCTATAAACCTTCTCTTCTTCCCCCTTTTTAACATAACCTGGAGGTTGTTCATCATACACCTCCTCCTCAAGAAAACTATTCAAAAAGGCTAACTTTATATCCATTTGGAATATTTTCCAACTATTTTGGGTAGTAAGGGAAAGTACATTCTCACAATATCAAGTCTAACAATAGAGGCAAACACCTCAAAATAATCAATACCTAGCTTTTGCTTGTAACCTTTAGCTACCAAGCGAGCTTTAAAGCGATCCACCTCTTCATTGAGTTTATTATTCGGTCAATCAAAATTGTAACTATCCTTAAATAACTTTTCATGAAAATTCGAGCTATTCACTAAGAACGGTAGGATTTATTAAACAATGCCCTATTTTTCTTGCTTTTAATTGACATGGAGCTAGCTTTTTAATGCGAAGGCTAACATTTTTTATGAATGTTTTTCAATTACTCAACTAGGTCATGCTTTTATTAAGCGGCTTGGTTGAATGTCATTATGACCTTTTAACGCGAAGGCAAACAATTGTGATAAATGGCTCATAGTTACTCAGGTACATCACATTCTCAACTGACTACTAGCTCTATTCATAACCCGATTTGTTTCAAAAAGAGCCAGTGGAATAGTTATTTATTAAACAAAACACACATTTTTATTATTTTGTTGCCTACCTTTAGCTAATCATTCTTATGAAAAGGTACTAACAATGCTACGTGTTCGATTGACCTAAAATTATAAGTGAATATGGTAAATTTCTAAAGTGACGAACTAATATCATATCTTAATTGACATGCATATTTAACCGAAACAACCTAAAACACTAATTTCACAAGCTAGTAAATCTTCGCAATTTAAAAACTATGTTCAAAGCTAAATCGATTCCGCTAAGTCCTAGCCATTGACATATTCACACGAATCATATCATGCAATCCTAAACAAACTAACATACAACATGCAAAATTCACATTCAAATAAAAACATATATTGCAAATAAACCTCCCCACACTTGGACAACACATTGTCCTCAATGTGAGAAGAACAAACAAGTAATACATAAGGTGGGAATAAGAATTAACAAAACAAAAGAAACATGAGAACAATTGAAAATAACAATAAAATAAAAGACAAGGGTTAGAGTTTAGAACCGTCATGGTAATTGAGGTGGTGATGGTGTCGAAGGTAGAAGTTGAACACCTTGAGCTTCGAAATATTTGTGAATACATCGTATGTCCCGATTTTGGCGTCTTTTTTCTCTAACCGTCTCCTTCAACACCTTGGCATTTTTTGAAATGGCTTTGTTAATGTTTAAGATGGCTTCCATTATCTTCCCCCATCTTATTTGCTCTTCCTCTTCTGACTCCTCACTAGTTGAGTGCTCCTCCTATAGCGGTGGTGCCAAGCTCGAACTAACCTGTCCCACCCTAATCTTGACATGAGATTTTGTGTTGATATCTCAAAGTTCCATATTATTGGACTTCAAGATTTCAGCTCTCATCAAGTGAAGAGTGTTGAGAAACTCAAGACAATGGACAGATAGTCTATTGTAATTGACGCCATAGTATTCCACATTGGTCGTGACCAAGTACCCTACGCCTAAATTATTACTTATCTTTCTTAAAGAAGAAGTAATTACTTTAAAGATATGGTTGGTGGTACAAACTTGGATGCTTTGATACATGCACCACAATAGAAAAAGTTTTTTATTGAACACTTGTTAGTTTCGGTTTTGTCAAAGACAGTTTGACACATAAATTTATACAATAACAAGTGTTATTGTAGGCATTTTTAACATCAAAGCTCTTCACCCCAGTCATTTTCATCCAATAGTGGGTGCCACGAAAGTCATCGTGCTGATCTATTATGGTTAAGTTGGAGAATCCATCAATTTCAAATAAAATATCATAGTCTAACCCATATAGTTGACCCTGTAACCAAAATTATAGGTCCTTAGGGTTGGTTGACTCATATTGAAGGGAGGTGGAGAATTTTAAGGTTAGTTCCTCGTAAACAGGATAATTGAATCGCATAAATTTTTCGTATTGAATTCTTCCTCTTAAAGCTTAATCCCATTCTCTTAATTTAATTGTTTCTAACATATCAAAATCTAAGTATTTAGGCATAACAATGTTCTTTAAACTAAGGATGTGGTAGCAGTTACCTTCCTCCTCCAAGAAGATCAGGAAAGGTGCATCGTCTGCTGCCCTGTTTCTTTTTCCGTGGCCCGATACTTGGACTTTACCTTTTGGTTGGGTGCTCTTAATCGGCTACTTGATGCATGGTCCCATTGGATTAAGAGTTTTGAAAAGTTTGGAGAGAGATGAAGGCTTGAAGATGGGTAAAGAGAAGTGAGAGGAGTTGATTTCTTAGGTTTAGAGAGAGTGTGAGAAAATGAAAGTTGTAAGAAAAATGAGGTTAAGTGTAAATATATAAGGTAGGAAGGGTAAAGAGGGGTTGGAATAAAAAAGGCTGAAACTCACACATATCGGGTCTGCCCCATCACAAGCCACAATCGTGGCCCTACAAAAAAATCCTGCATGCTTTCTGATTTTGCTTCTTTTCCTCATTTCACATCGAAACATTCCTTACCTTATAATTACATTATCACCACATTATGCTTTCCTTCCACCACATTTCCATGCCAACTAATCCTCAATTCTCCTAAGATATTTAATTGGACTCGAAACACACACAAAGAAAATCAAGATGCAAAACCTACTTACTACGAAAGATGACATAAAAAAATGATAAAAATCATGAGTTGCCTCCCATGCAACATTTCTTTTGTCATCGGTAGCTAGACGTACTTCTTTTGATCATGGTGGTTCGAACGAGTCATATAATGGTAACGTGATCATAGGTCTCATAAATTACAAGTGAGCTACTAAACTATGATTTCCACCACCCTTCTTCTTTGTCTTCTTCTTCAGCTTATTCCTTCGAGATTGTGGCTTTCTAGGTGGATCCTTGTGATCATCACTATATTAAACCTCTCCACAAGACTTAGTTCTCTTAATGATGTCTATGGAATTGTGAGAGCTTCTTCTATCATTAGACACGATAAAGGAAACCTTTTTATTCCCCAATTTTATAGTTAACTTGCCTTCATCAACATCTATAATAGATTGAGTGATGGCTAAAAATGGTCGTCCAAGGATAATTGGTATTTCCAAGTCTTCCTTTATGTCCAAAATGATGAAGTCCGTGGGAAAGATAATTTTTTTCACCTTAACAGGAACATCCTTGATTATATCTCTTGGATGATGAATTGATTGATCAGCCATGTTCACACTCATCATGGTTGGTGCTATTTCTCCTAACTTCATCTTTTGGCATAAAGTGTAAGGCATCATACTTATCCCATCTCCTAAGTCTAAAAAAACCTTATCCACTTTGACATTGCCTATGGTGCAAGGAATGTAAACATCCCCTTGATCATTTTTTTTATGGTAATAGTGCCATTTCATTAGCGTTCTCCATGTTTCCTACTTCACTCGCCAGTTTTCATCTCCTTTCTGTTAATTAATCTCTCTTGTATGGATTCTATAAGAGGGAGTCATGTTTTCTGCTGCTCTATTACCTCAAGGACTTCGTTTCTTTTCACTTCTGTTATTCTAAAATGGGGTATGGAATTACAGGTCAATACTTCTTGATTTCCTTCCGATTATGTTCATTTAGCAGGAGATTTTTGTCAACCCTTTTCTTTTCCTTCTCCCCTATCTTCTTCAACTTGGTCGAGCTTCTCCTCAGATACTTGGGTGATAACTATGATCCTTTCCTTTGGGTTTGTTTCTATGTTACTTGAAAGGCTCCTTGCATTTTGTGCAGACAGTGCATCTACCAACTAGCCCATTTGGACTTTTAAATTGTGCATGGAGGATGCATGATTCTTTTTCACTTGTTGAAAAGTTTCTTCCAACCTCTTATGCACATCATCCATGCTTCCAATCTTATCGAAGATTTCGTCCAATTTGGTGTCCATGGAATTAGGTTTCTCCTGTTGGAAACTAGGTAGCCATTGAGGTTGAAATTGACCTCTAGTATTGTTTGACCACAAAAAGTTTGGGTGATCCTTCCACCCAAGATTGTACATGTCCGAATAGGGGTTGTTCCCTCCACCACGACCAAACTATGCTCCCATATACTTAACTTACTCCATTTCATTACTTTTCATCAGGAAGTAGTCGATGGTATCATGATTATCCTGGCCACATAGCTCACATCTTTGTTAAATGGCCTCAATAGGAGCTGAAGAATAACCTTTCATGTTATTCATTTTTTGTGTTAAGTTTTCAATTTTTCTTACATCTCTGCCATTTGGTCAACAGCTATAACTCCTTTCTATTCTCGGATGGTTATGTGTTATCTACTTCAATCATTCATCCACAGACAACTGTTACTGGCCATTTCTTCAAGCAACTTCTCCGTTTCATTAATAGTCTTTCACATAAGCGATCCACTCAATGTTGCATCTATGATACCTCTCGTAGGTAGATTGACTCCATTGTAGAATGTTTACAAAAGAAATTATTTTGGTAGGTTGTAATCTGGACACCTTTGTAAGAATGTTTGCAAAGAAATTATTTTGGTAGATTCCTAATCACTTTGTTGGAAGTTCATGAATTCTTTTATGATCTTCGCAGTTTTAGTGAGCGGAAAATGCTTGTCCAGGAATGCATGTACCAGTTTCTCCCACATTGTGACATTTGAGGGACTAAGAGAGTGATAACAACTCTTGGCTCTATCCCTTAACATAAAGGGGAAAAGCCTCATCCTAATAGTGTCTTCCAACATCCCATGATATCAAAAGGTATCACATATTTTAAAGAAGTTCATTATATGTCCACTGGGATCCTCATTGGTCAGTTTGTAGAATTGCACATTTGTTTGCAACATGTTCAGTAGGGCTTGCATAATTTCAAATGAAGGTGCTTGAATAGGAGGTCTAGCAACACCTTGATTAGTTGCATTAAATCTTGGTCTCATGAAATCTATGAGGGTTCGAGGTTAGTTTTCTTAGGTTCCTCCTTACTGAAACTGTTGATGAAATTCCTCAGCCATCTGTTCTTTAATTTCTTCTTCTTGACATTTGGCTCTTTGAATGGCTCATTCCAAGCGAGTGAAGTCAATTGCTAAGGTTTCAGTAATCTGACTTGAACTTCGAGTGACTATTGTGTTCATGCAAATACACAGACACATGAATGATGAGAACGCCTTAAACTACAAGAATTAAACTAATCCTAATAACTCCCTGACAATGACGCCAAAAACTTGTTGAGGAAAGTTTTAATCTATTTAAAACCCTCAATATATTTCAAGCGCACAGGTCATGGGTGTAGAATATGAGGTGGCGATCTCTCGAGGAGTTGTTAAACTAATCTCACTCCAAGTTATTTAAGGCCTAAAGAATTATAAAAATGAAAATAAAAACTACACAGAAAAGCAAACGTATGAAGATGATTGATTGGAATTAAAATGTAAGATTAACACACAAAGAATCAAATTAAGCACTAACAATTTAACAATGGAAATCACACAAGGAAGATTAGTCAATTATGAGAAGGAGCATTTATCTTATCTTTAAATGCTAACATGATTACTTTTAAGTTAATACAGTATCAGTTCTAGACTTTCGAATGGTGGATTACTCTCTCTCAAGTTATAATCATGAAACCCTAAATCATAACCCCCCTAATTGCATTATGAAATTTGCAATCTCTCAATTAACTAAAAAACCCACAAATCCAATCAGATCTTAAGCCCTTTAATAGACTACCAGGTCCTCACACGAGATCTCTCTTCATCTAAATTCTCGATTTGATTATTTACATGATCTATTAGATTGTTTAACTCTCATTATCCAATATAATCGTTTTGCTATTGGTTCACTCTCTCGATTTGTTACTGAAGCATGCAAATGCAACAAATAATCTTAACACCCAATGTAGTAACATCAAAAGAAATCACATTAACATTAACTTGAGAAGAAATCCCTAAAGAAGTTTAGAACATCATCATAAAATCCAAATCCATCACTATCAAATCCATCTTAACATTCAAAAGAAAGAACATTAAAGATGATATGAAATGTCATTCAGAAGGGTTGGAATAGATCAAGAAGATAGTAGCATTGTAGCCCTTCTTCTCCTTCCTTTCTCCTACTTCTCTCTTCTTCTTCCTCTCTCCTTGGATCTTTCTCAAGTGACAGAGGTTGGACCTCTTGCAAGGTTCTCTCTCTTTCTTTATATAGTATTTTCCATTTTAGGCAAATCCTAGGGTTTTCCTGGGTCCAAAAAGTCTCAAATGTCCCTCTATAAGTCACATTCAAGAGGTTGTTCGTGTTGTTTATCACGCAAGCCTAAGATTTTTACTCTCTGTCACCATTGTGGCAAATGGAGCCACGATCATGATAAACCCTCCATGCTTCTATCATGATTGTGGCCCTGGGCTATGCTATAGGCTTCTTCTAAATTCTCTTCATTCTGTGATATTTGATCTAAAACACTAACATACACATCAAAACACCTCAAATACACAAAATTTAAGCTTAATAGCATGCTCTAACCCATAAAACACTCAAAACACAAATGTTTAACCAAATAACACAATCATAACCTAAACATGCACTAATCATTCAATTTAACACTAAACACATACTAAACTACCCACTAAAATAAATGCAATCTACCACTATCAAGGCTCATACCAAGCTCGAACTCGGGCTACCCAGGCCCTATGACCCAAAACAACATTATTTTGCTTTTTTATTAAAAAAATCAAGCCTCGCCAGCCGAGGCCACCTCAAGCACACATCGAGCAGGGCCTAGGGTCCAAGGGCTTGGGTCCAATCGGACCTTGAGTTGGACCTAGGCCCAAAATTGTAGGGTCGGGCTGGGCTAACTAGTTTCAAACCTTTCCCAGTTATGCCACCTTATTTACCTATAACCAAGCAGGAGGTAATTTCATCAAGAAGAAGCGAAGCTTGATCGCACCTTGGCTAACTGGTTTCAAGCCTTTCCTAACTACGCCACCATATTTACCAATTTTATTTTATCTTATTAATCAACAATCATCCTGCAAGCTGAATTAGTAAGTTTCAAAAAAACCTTTTAGGTTTAATAATTTTCTAACAAACTTAGTAGGTTTTGATAAAGCTATCTGGAGAGGAATTAATACATATATAAAAGGTTCAAAGTAGTTCATTTGTGTAAAGAATCTTGGTATTGTCAAAGAGGAAATGAAAACATTGTACAGACAAAATATAGGAAGTAATCATCATCTACTGAGCATTGCCAAACTTGCCTTGGAGGAGGTATAAGATGATCTATACAATAATCCCCCTTCTTTAAACCTTCAAGAGCTAGAAAATATAGCAATGTTTAATCTCTCTAGAGCACTACATGTGGACCACTCACTCTTGGAACAAAGATCAAGGATAGAGTTGCTAAAAAGAGGGGGCAAGAGGCTAAAAAGAGGGGGCAAGAATTCTTCTTTCTATCATAAAGCAATTATATACATAATCAGCTCTAACAAGATCATATCCTTGCAAACAAGAAATCAAATCTTGGCATCTTAGAATCAGCTATTAGATTGAGATGTGGAATATTTCTCTAAGATCATGGGAGCTTTAACTAATGCTCATTCTTATATTCCACTTCTTAGGGAAATCATTCAGCATAGCTATGAATAGAGGAGATTGAAGTTCTAAGTTGATCAGTCCCCAAATAGGAGATCAAATGCCCTTTTATGTCTCTAAATCCTTTCAAGGTTCTTGGCCCAGATGGATTCATATCAATTTTTTTCTTGAAGACATGGACCCTGACTAAAGATATGGTTAATCTGCCATCTTGGAGCTCTTTAGGAGAAAATATTTTTTAACAAAATCAATAGGAACTTCATCAATCTCATTCCCAAAGGTGGAGAGGAAAAATATTATAGTGACCTTAGACTAATTACATGTTGTAACTCAATCTACAAGGTTATCTTTAAAATCCTTACAGAAAGGTTAAGGAAAGTTCTAAAAAATCATATTGATCTTACTCAAGGGGCCTATATACCTAGGAGAATAGTTGGTGAAGATATTCTCCTAATGCAGGAACTACTCAAGCAAGAAAGGTAGCAGGAATCGTATGATCAAGGTGTATTTGAAGAAAGCTTATGACAACGTGGATTGGAATTTTCTCAATAATAAATTTAGAGACATGGAATTTCTAGAGAACTTTGTAGAATGGATCACCCAATGTTTCACTACTTCCAACTATAATATCTTGATCAATGGTCAAGCCCCAAGCATCATCAAAAGCACCAAAGGGATCAGATAGGGAGACATTTTTCCTCCCTATCTTTTTGCTCTTGTTATGTAAGTTTTAAATAGAATTCTCAAGAGGATTACTAAAAGAACCAAGTATTTTAAGTACTACTCCAGATGTAAGAAAATAGGCATAATCAACTTAAGTTTTATATATGACTTGATCATACTTTCCAAAGCTGACAGTAGATTGATTGCAATTGTTATGATTGCACTTAAAATGTTCCATAGACTCTTTGGACTTAAAGTTAATTGTGCATAGAGTGGGTTCTATCTATCTAGGGTGCAATGTGTTTGAAGCAACCTATAGTTGCTTTTACAAGTTTTTGCAACAACCAATTTCCACTAGTCTATCTTGGCATTCCAATCACAGCTTCGAGGACCTTTTTCAAGGACCTTATCCCCTTATTTGACAAAATTCATACAAGGATAGTTGAATTGCCAAAAAGTTGTCTCTTACAAGTAGAGCTCAACTTATCAATTTTCTTTTAAACTTCGTTAATGTGTATTGGGCTGCTCATTTATCCTTTCCAAAGTATGTAATCAAATCCATAGATAAAACATTCAGGAAACTTCTCTAGTCATGAGGTAAGGAAGAGAAAACCAAAGCTAAAATCAAATAGAGTGAAGTGTGTTCTCCTAAGGATGAAGATGGTCTCAACATCATTTCTTTCAATTATGCTTACTAAAAGGAATAGGAGATTACTAAAAGATAAGCAGTCTCTTTGGACTAAATGAGTACATGGATTTTACAGCAAAGGGAGAAGTGCATGAAAATTCAATCTCACTCATCCAACATCCACAATAATGAAATGCATTATGAAACTTAAAGACAAGGTGAGAATGGAGGTAATAGACTTGATTGGTAATGGCAAGTTAACTAACTTTTAGATAGACAACTAGACTACTGTTGGACCATTGGAAGATCTGAACAGCCTATCCCCCCTCAAATCCTTTATACATCCTGATGTACAGTTTTCATGACTTTATAACACAGGGAATCAATCAAATACGTTCTAGGGCCAACCATCATCTACTTAAAACTTTACAACACCAGACTAAACCTTAATGACGAAAATCTTATTACATGGAGAAAAGCACCAAATATGGCCACTTTACAAACCTATCCTACAGATAACGTTTTTAGAGGTCATACTAACAAACCCCCTAGGCTAAGATAGTATGTAGCGCCCCCTTACCGCAGGGTATACACCGGGACACCCGTAGGTCATTCCGATACATATCCTACGATAAGGGTGAGCTACGAAAAATCACTACAATACTTCACATGGCATCA
>JANSVA010000006.1:34318365-34330801 GCA_025504915.1 Erythroxylum reticulatum | reverse complement strand
TTAATTTTTAAATTATTTATTTTAATATGTTTAAATTTTATTTAATATGAAATTATTATTAGTAATAAAAATATAACTACTTTATAATCAACCAAGTTTTTATTTTTTAAATATAAAAACTGAAAAATAGAAATAAAATTAAAAATAAATAAAAATAGGATCAAATGGGGTAAGCTTTTTAATATATATATATAAAAACTGAAAAAAAGAAATAAAAATAAAAATAAAAATAAAAATAGGATCAAATGGACTGCTTAAATAAAAGAAAAAAAATCTAAAAAACCTGTACCTAACCGGTTTTGGAAACTACCGTTCAGCCATGCCGTTACCAAACACTGAATACACACTACCTACCACCAGCATACGACAATCAAGTTTCCACGTTGTAGCCCTCCTGACTCTTCACGGTCTTTAAATAACCAGACTCAGTGCACTCATCTTAACAGTAAATGTCATTTCCCTCGAAGTTTTAACGTTACACGTTATAAGAGAAGTCGTTACAGCGTTGATAATGTCTCCTCTCGTTTTGTACTCCATATTTTCAGCGGTTCTTGTGTACTTACTCCTCAAACTCGGGCCTCTACGCCACCGCCATGGACGGCCTCTGCCGCCTGGGCCTAAGCCATGGCCTCTGCTTGGAAACCTACCCCACTTGGGGCCTATGCCTCACCGTTCCACCGCTGCTTTGGCCAAAACCTACGGCCCTCTCATGCACCTCCGACTTGGGTTCGTCGATGTGGTGGTGGCGGCGTCGGCCTCAGTCGCAGCTCAGTTTTTGAAGACCCATGACGCCAATTTCTCTAGCCGGCCACCCAACTCCGGCGCCAAACATATTGCTTACAACTACCAAGACCTTGTCTTTGCGCCTTACGGTCCTCGGTGGCGTATGCTACGGAAAATTACCTTCACTCATCTATTTTCTGGCAAGGCGTTGGAGGATTATAGACAAGTTCGACAGGTTATTTAAGTTTCCAATCCCTATTAATGACTAACCATCTTTATTTAGTTCTGGTTCGTACAGTGCATGCAATCTAGCTGTATTGAGTGAAGCCACCTAATTAATACTTATTAACCGCAAATGGAACAAAATCCAAGAAATTGACTCTGATTATTTCATTTCGCTTCTGAAGAATGTTTTTATACTATGTTACTAGTAGACGTCTAATTAAAAGATGATGAAGGTCAACATCTTCCTCGTCTAATTAAAAGATGATGAAGGTCAACATCTTCCTCTTCAACAGGCCTCTAGAAAAGTCCCTTCTTTGATAGGATGATGTGGTTTAACTACAGTGATAATCTGATCTGAAACCTTACCCGTCTTTTAGCTGTGAATACTTGTGCCATGAATGAACCTAACCGTTGTTTGTGAGTTGGCTAAGAAGGGTTAACCTATGAATTTAATTGTGGTTATTTTACCGCAAATACTTATTAAGTAACGTCCAAATCAGTTTCGACAAACTTGATATGCCTTTCATTCATAAATATGCCTCATGAGATGCTGCAGAAGGGCCTAGAGAAAAACCAACTTTATTGGGTCTTCAAATTATGCCGGCTTTACACGGGAACTCATAATTGCCACTATTTCCGTCTTTTCTTTTCTCGACTTGGGATCCACTTGGTTTAAAATTGAGCCAAAACACTCTTTTTTAAGGTTTATTGTGAGATCTGTGTTTGCTCAAGGACTAAGGTTACTATTAATTTTTACCCTTCTTAATCAATGACCTAGGTCGACCCTCTCTTGACATAGTGAATACGGCCTTAAAACTCTTATGTATAGCTCTTTAAGGGTCCAAATAAGTTATTATTATTTATTTTTAGCATAGGAGACTCATAAATATCTGCATCGCTCAAGTGCTGCCCTTTTGCTGTTTGTTTGCAGTAATACAGACTCTTTCACTAAATATATTAAAGAACTTGTGTAAAAGAATTCTATCATTCTACACAATATATTTTATTAATAGCATCGCACCTTGACTGTCGGTGATAGTGTTGAGTACACACATGACAGGAGCACATATGGATGTGCGGTCAGACCTTCCTTTGATGTCGGGAAAACAGAATTTCGTTAAGTTGATGTCGTACAGATAATACTTGATTTGGATTAGGATAATTTAATAAAACCTTACAGAATTTCGTTAAGTTGATGTCGTACAGATAATACATGATTTGGATTAGGATAATTTAATAAAACCTTTCTTTACCCAACACTAGATACTCATCATTTTGCTCAACGTGCAGGGAGAAGTAGCAATCCTCACGCGTGCACTGGCGACTGCACGACCATCGCCAGTTAACTTGGGACAACTGCTGAACGTGTGCACCACTAACGCGTTGTCGCGAGTGATGATGGGCCGGCGGGTGTTTGGTGACGGTAGCGGTAGTGCAGATCCGAAGGCCGACGAGTTCAAGTCGATGGTGGTGGAGTTGATGGCTCTGGCCGGCGTTTTTAACATTGGGGATTTTATCCCTTCACTGGAGTGGCTGGACTTACAGGGTGTGGCTGCTAAAATGAAGAAGCTACACAAGAAATTCGACACGTTCTTGGGTAACATTGTGGAGGAGCACAAGATAAACGGTGGTGCGGCTGGTGGCAATCACACGGACTTGCTTAGCACGTTGATTTCGCTGAAAGATGTGGCTGATGATGATGGTGGGAAGCTAACCGATACCGAAATCAAAGCGTTGCTTTTGGTAATAAATCCATTTCTTTTTCGCCAGTCATCATGATTTAAATTTTCTTTTTTAATTTTATGTCTGAGTCTGAAGGAAACTGCGTTTACTTCAAGCTTCGTTAAAAGATAAAAAGTTACTTATCACTCATTTAAGCGGTAAGGAGCTGTGCTTGCAGAACATGTTCACGGCAGGAACCGACACGTCGTCCAGCACAACGGAGTGGGCCATAGCGGAACTAATCAGACATCCACAAGCATTAACCCGAGTCAAACAAGAGCTGGATAGTGTTGTAGGGCGCGACCGACTCGTAAGCGAATTGGATCTCCCACAACTCCCCTACCTCCAAGCCGTCGTCAAAGAAACTTTCCGGCTCCATCCGTCGACGCCGCTCTCTCTTCCCCGAATGGCTACCGAGAGCTGCGAGATCAACGGCTACCACATACCGAAGGGCGCCACGCTCTTGGTCAACGTGTGGGCCATATCCCACGACCCGGAAGCGTGGTCGGAGCCCATGGAATTTCGACCCGAGAGGTTCTTGCCCGGAGGAGAGAAGCCGAATGCAGACGTGAAAGGTAACGACTTCGAAATCATTCCCTTCGGGGCTGGGCGCAGAATCTGCGCGGGCATGAGCTTGGGGTTGCGCATGGTTCAGTTGCTGACTGCGACTCTCGTTCATGCCTTCGACTGGAACTTGGCTAATGGGTTGATTCCTGAGAAGCTGAACATGGAGGAAGCTTATGGGTTGACTCTACAACGTGCCGTGCCATTGATGGTGCATCCCAAGACAAGGTTGTTCCAAGAGGCTTACAAGGTTTCCAGCTGAGAGAATTGGTTGGATGGCATTGTTTGAAGGAAGACGAGAGTTCATTTGGCTTGTGTTTTTTTAAATGTTCGATATAATTTTCTTTATGTTGTTTAGATGCGGGGAGATATCGAGAAACATCCCTAGGTCATAGACCTGATGATGGTTTCTGTATATTTTGATATATTTAAATAAAATGTTTTTCACATAAGTTAATAAAATCAAAGCCAAAGGCATTTACAAAAATACCCTACGTCATAAAAATTCTATCCAAATCGGTAAATCCCTTCTATCTGTTGCAAAAATTGAACACGTTAATGGCCTGCGAGCCGTTAAAGGAGTATGTTGAGAGCATTATGAGAGCCCGTGCAGTAGAATAATGTGTGTTCTTGATGCAGGACAGTGCCCTCGATAATTTAGTTGGGTGGACCAAATTATTTGAAAGTTGGGTCAAATTTAACACAAATGGAGTGGTTAAATACTGTTCAATTGTTGCATTTGTAGGGGGTTTAATTTGCGATGGGCATGATCTTTTCATACTGTTCAATTGTTGCATTTGTACGGGGTTTAATTTGCGACGGGCATGATCTTTTCTCCAGCACCTTGTTTAAGAATCGCTGCTAACTGCTGAATTTTAGGGAATTCACTCCGACCTCTCCTTGGCTTGATCGCTAGGGTATCACCGAATCATTTTCGAAGTAAATTTTTTCGAAGTCATCAACATCCTTTCTTCTTCTAGTAATGTGTTTACTTACAATCCTTATTTGCTATCAGGTGTTCGGGAGCCCATCAAGAAAGAATGAAGAGTACAAATATAATATGTGCATCTCGAAGGAAACTACTGTACAGACTGTTTAGCCGATCTCATGACCTGAGATAGATTAGGCATTCACTACCTTCTAGAGCCACCACCATCAATAGCAGAATTCCCAGCTAGGCAGGTTGTACTGTAAGACAGTGCGTTAGTTAGCCTTAGGTTGTTTTCTTTCCTTTGTAACCAAAAAAAAAAAAGAACACGTTAGCCCTACCATGACTTAAGACTTAAGTCTTAAGTTATTAAGTCTTAAGTTATGGAAATAGTAGATCTGAGAATCTAATGCATCATGCTTCCCGCAAAAGTTTACTTGAACAGTATTTGTCCTGAGAATGGTGAAAGTGAAAGGAAATAATTGAGCTCACAGCTGTGAGTCACTAGAAATATCGAATCCAATAAACATCCAGCATGTAGCATTTCCTTTTCTTATGTTGTTTTCGTAAGTACCATGCCAGAAACATCCCATAGTTATACGGAATCAGCGTCTGTACTTCCAAACTTCCGTTAACAATATAGACAGAAACCAATTAGATCAAAAGCCCGAATAATCTTCATACTGAGCTGTATAGTTGTTTCAACTAACCAATTGAAAAGAGAATCCTTAACCAATCACATTCGCTATCGGAATTAGAGACGAAATTAAAATTAAATATTTCGTATTATCTTTATTTTTAATCTTTTTATATTAATAATAAGTACGTAATAAAATCTGTACTACGTATTACATATGGTATCAGATAAGTTATGTGATCGGATTGTCGGAAGCGAAAGTTTTTCGATTTTTCATCTCATATGGTTTTCCTCGATTTTTGATTCATTTTTTAGTTTTTTTACGTATATAATTACGTAAAAATAATATACATAAGGTTAGTTATAAAAAAAGGGTCAGAAACAGGCCGAATGAAGCAAAAAAACAACAACTCGGGATGCCAAAAATCTCCTCCAACGTTGGTGGACGAAGGAGACGATAAGTGCATGCGTCGGACGCTGCTACAGTGCACGTAGGAGACAACACCACCAACACGTCGCTCCAGCGAGCGATGAACGCATGTCGCGCGTGCAGCACATATGGGACTTGCAACCCGGTCTCCCACGAGCTTGGGATGGTAGGCAGGTGCAGTGCACGGGCTGCATCTGTGCCTACACATGGCATATGGATGGGAGACACATGGTGGGGCGTGCAGTAGGCGCGTGTTTAAGCGTGGGTAGCGCGTGACGTGCATGCGTCAGAAGCATTTGCGCTTGTCAATGCGAGCTCATATAGTGCACGCGTGACCCCGTACCACGAACACTGATGTGAAGTGCCACATTAGCAGCTGACGTCAGTAGACGCTACAATATTTTCCAAAAAAAACAAAATTTTCATATTTCCCGTAAGGGTGCTCTGGGGTGTTTTGAGTCAGTTTTGGGGTCTGAGAAATTTATAAATAAGTTTTTCCATTTTTCTAGATTTATTACATTAGTAATAAAATTTAAAGTTTAACTCCAGAAAAAGGAACTAAGGTATTCTGAATCCAATTTCAAGTGAATTTTTATACTTCGGACATCACATGAGGGAGATACTTCAAGTTTTTGTACCTCGGGTCTCATGTTTGGTATTCGGGATTGCATGATAGTCGATCGAAAAAAGAATTGAGACATTCTGAAGTCATTTTTGAGTGAATTTTTATGCAACGAGCTTGCCATAAGGGAGATGCATGTGATTCTTGTGTCTCGAGAGGTCGGTTCAATATTTGGTGATGCACGATAGTCACTCTATTGAGATATTTCTTTTACGAAAGTCTCAAATGAAGTTTTCAGAAAATGTCTTCAGCACGAGTGTGTGACAATGAGACTGTGCATTTGATTTTTTTTCTTGAATTTATTGATGTAATATTGTCATATATTATATGCTCATGAGGAATGTGAGGATAACATAAAGATGTATCCCTTGTGTTTGTGGGCTTTTTGATTGTTAATGAGGATGTAGTCATCAGAGTGGCCTTTCAAGTCAATATTTTGAATTGTTCTACTTGCATGTTGGGGTATGTCTCTGATTTTATGTTTGGTTATTCTATCCAAAGGTGTTGGCCTTACATAACATTTTTCAGATGTTCATAAAGGCATTAGATGGAGGAAAGCTATTGCTCAAGTGATCTATTCACCCAAATGTGGTATTGTCATAAGAGTTGATAGTTTGTACTTTGATCGCTTTTATGTGAAGATCTAATTGCATGTATTATGTATTTAGCCTAAAGGTGTTTCATAATATATGCGATTGGATTTTCAGTAAAGATACTATTTAATAGCTTTAAGTATCGTTTTTGTCCTACATTTGTGCTAATTTAAAAATTATCATCTTGAAGTCACCTTTTCAGTCAACTAAATCAGTGTCACCATTGAAACCCTGACATATTTCAATACAAAGAAGTGGATAGAGGATGTATTAAATGCTATGGAGATAGCTGTGATTGATGTGACCATACAGACGGATAAGCAATCTCCACCTACATCCATGAACTCGAGAGTTCATAAAGCAGCTAATGAAGCCTGAGATCGGTCTAACAGATTAAGTCTGATGACCATTAGGAGATCCATTCCTAACCATCTGCTAAGTGGACTTTCGGACACAAACATAGCGAAGGAGTTTCTTGATAATGTCTCTCAGAGATACACAGTCACATCTAATGTTGTGATAAGTGTCTTGATGAAATAATTAATCTCCATAAGGTTTACGGGATAAAAGGGAAGTAATGGAATACATATCAAGAATGATTCATCTTCGCAGTAGATTGAAGATGTTGGGACTTCAATGCTTTTGATATCCTATTGCATTGCTGAGGAGTAGAAACTCAAGTTTGCTACTCTTACATCCCTCAAAGAAGCTAAAGGGAAGACAAAGATGAAGTCCGCTTAGTTCAAAGGTAGAAAGTTGAAATCTTCTCCCCAAGCTGATGTTAGTCAAACTAGTATTGATAAAGGTCCCAGGGATATAAAGAAACCAGTAATATGAGGTTTAAAAGGAAATATTGAGACCATCAAGTTACTCTTTGGCTTATCAATTATGAATCTAATTTGCAATAGTCGCATTAAGTACATGTGGTGGCTATTTAGTGGAACATTTGATCAAGGTGTTTCCACAATACAAAGGTTCATATCCAGGATAAAGCCAAATAAAAGGAAGGAGAAATTGATGGCTCACAGTAATAAAAAGTGGAAGTAATATCTATAAGGGATGTATGCACTGAACTTTGTTGTAAGGTTCATTTGGGTTTTACATGAAACATTTTATATGTGATCTTTTGATCAATTTTGGATAAAGAAGGTTAATATTTTGCATTTAATACTTCTATTGAACAATTTTTGTTTGATGCAAAACATAGCAGTATAACCTTCTTGTCATATGGTTTGTATAAAATGTGTCTTATCCCGAATTAGATAAATGCTTCTCCGTATCTTGCTAAACAACTTATGAAATGAAGGACCCTAATGAATGAGAAGTCATACATGGTGTGGCATAAAAGTTTAAGCCACATTTTCAGAGCTAGGGTTAAGAGATTGATGAAGGAAAGCATTTCTCAATTCTAGATTATGATAATATGGGAACATGTGCTGACTGTTGTAGGGGTAAGTTGACTAATAAGGATATTGAGATTAACTCATGCTTCTAACTTGTTGAGTATGATACATAAAGATATCGGTAGACCTCATAAAGTTGCTTTGTGCAATTCTAAATGTATTCTAACATTTGTTAATGATTATTCTCATTACAATTATGTGTTCTTGCTTAAAGACTAAAGGTTGAGAACCAACTGGAAAAATTCATCAAGACAGTTAGATTTGACCGTGAAGTAGGATATCATAGCAAACATGGTGTTTCAGGACTTTAAAAGGTCCGTTTGTAAGATAAATGGAATCAGTTGAAATACTGACTTAATTCACTATGCCGAGTAGTTCTGAACAAAATAGTGTGTTGTCGAAAGGCATAACTGCACCCTAAAGGAATTGAAGAAGTCAATGCAGAACAACACTAATCTACCTGATTATTTAAAAGTTAAAAAACCCAGCCTTGCACACATTCTTGTATGGGCTGCCCTACTGAGGTAGTATAATCCTTATAAAGATAAATTGTAGGCTTGTTCCCCTCATTACTATTTAGTAAGATATCTCGACCATTTTTAAGGCTACAGATTTTACTGTAGATAAGGAGGAACCAGAATAGTGGAATCACAAACAGCTTTGTTTCTAGAATACAATGTCTATGATGATGGTGGGCTCGTTGACCCTTCAGATGATAGCAAGGCGGATACTATAGTTATTATGTACCCACTACTCATACAGTTAGATCTGGTGGATCTAGGTTTTTGTATCGTACCTGTACTAGAACAAGAACTCATATCTGTACACACAGAGTTTCCTAAGAGTACAAGATTTAATACAATTAAGTGAATTCACTAGAGTGAGATGACCTGCTATCCTATTTGATTACATAGTTTATCAGGTGTAAAGGACTATGCTATTAAACATGTTCCGGATCCAGTTACTTTTATAGAAGCTGTTTATGGACCCAATGCAGATGTGTGGTAGGATGCAATGAATGACAAGATGCAAGCCATGAAGTATAGTAAGGTCTAGGAGCTAGTTGATTTGTAGCGGTACTGCAAACTTGTTAGTTGTAAATGAAATTTTAAGACCTCAAGGATTTCAGGATAAAGTTCAGCGATTTATTGGCTTGCTCAGTTGCCTAATAGTTCACTAAGAGAGAAAGGTTGACTTTATGTTACTTTTTCTCTCATATCCTCGTAGGATACATTTTGAGTGATTAAGGCAATTGTAGCTCATGATGATATAGAGTTACACCAGATGGCTGTCAAAACCGTTTCCCTGAATAAAGATCTTTATAAAATGGTCTATATGGTACAACCTAAAGGATTCCAGGATCTAATGGAATTGACATGGTTTGCGTGTTATGTAGATCAATATATAGTTTATATCAAATCTCCTAAAAGTGATACCTTACAATTGATGAGGTTATGACCTCTTTCAATTTCATGGAAAATAAAGTTAAAAAGATGCTTTTACTATGAGGTCAAGGGGAGCAAAGTTATCGTCCTATTATTGCATGTGGATGATATATTGCTCACATCAAATTACTTGACTATATTGTATGGGGTTAAGCAACTTTTGGTCAAGAACTTTGACATGAAGGACCTTGATGTAGCATCTTCTATCCTAAGTATTCAGATTCATCGCGACAAATCTCAACACTCATCAGGACTTTTATAGAATGCATACATTGAGTATATGTTACAAAAGTTTAATACGGTTAATAATAAACCTATCGTAGTACCTATCTCTCATAGTGAGAGATAATCTTTGGTACAATATTCAAAGAATAAAGTAAAGAGAGAAATTATGAGGAATGTTCCGTAATCTAATTGGTTGATAGCCTGATGTATGCTCGGCTATGTACTAGGTAAGAAATTGCATTCACTGTTTGACTATTTGGTCAATATCTGGTTAATCCAATTATAGACCATTGGAATGCAGTCTAGCGAGCATTGAGATACTAAAAGGAATCAAGGATTGTATGTTGACATATAGAAAAGTCAACAGACTAAACCTTATAGGGAATTCATATTCATATTTGAGCTATGTGTCTGAATGATCGAAAGTCCATTTAAGGTTACAGTTTTAAGTTTGTAGATGGTATAATGTCATGGAAGTGTGTTAAGAAGACACATGTAACTTCCTCGACTATGTATGCAAAGTGCATGCTATGGGGCTGCTTCATAGATGATTTAGCTTAGAAACTTAATTTCTGAGTTGTCTGTGGTTGATTCAAATGCTAGACCCATTTGGTTATATTGTGGTAATCTTCTTGCCGTGTTGTTTAATAACAACAAAGAATATCACATGGTCTTAGCATTTAAAGGTCAATTATTTGGTCATAAAAGTGTTGATACAAAAGGTGACATTAAGGTTTGGAGAATTTAAAGATTGAGGAATTGTAAGTTGATCCTTTAACTAAAAGACTTCACCCACTTGTGTTTGTGACACAAGTATACAATATGGGCATTTTGACGTCTTTAAATATTATTAGTTAGGGTATTGTTATGTTTGCTCATGTACATTTGTACATTTTGATATATTATGATAGTGTGATGGTTCATCAATAAAGATAATCATTTTTTATCCTCAGTAATACGTGTTGTCATACATTGTCATAATACATATAAAATTCTTAAGATTTGTGTTAATCTTAAGCATTTAAAGGTCATTGGGCATATATATAGATTAACCTTATGCCTATGTCATTTAGACGCATACAGTTTTAGTATAGATGTCCATGAATTTGACATGATATAGGGGGGATATAAGTTTTTAATCCCGTTAAGGTTCTCTAATGCGGTTTAAAATTCAGTTGGAGATCATAAAGGTTTTCTCTAATGCTATTTAACATTTAGTGAGAGAAAACAAGATTTCTCTAATGCAGTTTATCATAAAGTGGGAGAAATTAAGAATTACAAACGAAGATGATATAATTTAGATCATAAAGGTATCATCCTAGTTTGACACACTGCATTTTCCCATTCATGTTAGTTAGGTATTAGATATACGTGATTGTTTGGATTTGTGTTGCACATGACACATGTATTTGATACTTTTCAGTATCGAAAGCTTTGCAAGACGAAATAATAGACTTTTATTATCTTTGGATTAAATGTTTTGTTTTTAAACTTAGTCGACTAATTCAGTAACGTGGCTTAACTAAGCTTTTAAATTGTTTTTAAGCAAGAATTAAAACTGCAATTAATAATTGTTCAAATGGGAGAATGTTGGACAAATTTTTTCTTTTCCCATAAAGTTGGACAACTATTAATTGGATTTTTTAGTTTTTAAATAAATTGTCAGTTAAGTTACATAATTTGATCTAGATAAAGATAATAAAGTGGCTCAATAAATGATATAGATTAATGGGTCGAGGTCTGGGTGAAAAATGGATCCCAATTAGTATAGACCAGACCCATATCGGCCTCGTAATGGGAAAACCTGATATGGAAGTTATATAAAGGTTAAGGTCTCCTATAGTTGCTTATATCAATCGTAAGCATAAGGAATCTCTGACTCGTTAAAAGAGTTTACTTATTGAGGAAACTGTAGAAAGACCTAAACCACGTGTCAGTAAATACTTTCCATAAAGGTCCTAGGATATTTGTGATCATTTGGAGCTTAGAATCGACATTAGAATTAGAGATGGAACTGAAATCAGGTATTCCGCATTACCTTAGTTTTTAATCCTTTTATGTTAATCCTAGGTACGTAATAAGTTCTGTACTACGTATTACATCTTAGCCCATGAATTCTTTAACTCAGGAGTTACTTAAGCTGCTAAATATTTGATACCACTAGGCCTTTTTTTGTTACAACCCAAAGAAATTTAGATGACAACTTGAGAAAAACTTTCATCTATAATCATACTTAAAATTTTCAGAAATGACATTAACAAGTGTACCTAAAAGATTTTGTTAAGATATGATCATCTGTTTTATAGAAAGGGATAAACATTAACAATTATAATGAACATGAAAAGTAAAATCACTTCTAGCGGGCCTCCATCTCCCATTTAACTTTATGCTGAGCAAAAGGTAATCCATTTAAACTTTAACCGTGATGTTATCAAACATTTTCCTTCAAAGAGAAAATAACCTCCTCATTTTGTATTTTCCGCGTGAAGAGAAAAAGAAACTAAACATATATTATTACATTGGAACATCTCAGAGGAAATGAAAGCTATATTATTTCTGAATCAAGATTTTGACCTACCATCTTTTCTTGAAGTGTTCTAGAATTTTAATTGGCGTCGGTAATATTGTGATTGCAACTTTGTCCATTTTGCAATTTGTTGTTCTTTGTAAAAAGTTTGCTTATTTGCTAATCCAAAATGGTCATCTATTGCTTGTATGGAAATTGCAATCCTTTTGTTTTCACCAGTTTTCATCTTCATTCTGGCCAAAAATGTTATATCCATACAATCTTTAAGTATATATACTAAGGGAAAAGGGAATGGACGACCACGCAATCCATCCAAGCGCAACGCGACAAGCCCGAGTGGAGCGGATCCTTTCAGGCCGAAAGCCCTACCCTTTCAAAAAAGAGTGGGCGAG
>JANSVA010000006.1:34300783-34311154 GCA_025504915.1 Erythroxylum reticulatum | reverse complement strand
GCAGGTTCCTCATGATCGTGGCCTTGTGTTTTTGTTCGGGTCTCCTCCGAAACTCTTTTAAATTTCCTAAAACACTAATAAATTCATCATGACATCTCATATATATATAATTGAACCTAAAAAACATGCTCTTACCCAAAACACTTAAAACATAAATGTTTATGAACTAATACAATTCTTAGGCTAAACACACTACACAATCAACTTAACCACTAAACACATATCAAATTACTTATAAAAATACAATGCAATCTACACCTATCAACATTCCCACACTTAAAACTTTTCCTTTTCCTTAAGCAAAGATCAAATACAACCAATAAGATTCTATCACTTCATTTTCATAAAAATTAAAGCATGCAATCCCTCAAACTTTGGCCCACTCAAGTGTCAAGCTACTGCACACATCATGACTAATTTTCATTGGTACACAACCCATGAAACCATCACTTAAAGATAAATATAAATTCAAACTGGACCTTCCTTAATAATTTCACTCATTTCTCTCAAGTGTTTGATGGTTAGTGTTTCACTCAAACTTCCTATAGGAAACTACACTATCATAGGCTCTCTAATATACCAATTCTTCTTCACAATGATTATATGCTAAGATAGATCAAACGGCTTTATTTCGGGTTGTAATATGGATAAGGTTAAGGTAGGTTAAATAAGTTTTAGGGGTTTATCACAAGTATTTATAAACTACTAAGTGTACGAAAGGACGACAAAGATAAACATCTAAGATATGCAAATAGATTATACTACTTCTTCGCACTTATTGTAGCTACTACATTTTATTCCTTTTTCTTTTCTTTTCCTTTCTTCTTTTTATGATTTTGTTCTTTTCACTTTTCTCTTTGTTCTTTTTCTTTTCTCTTTTCTTTTTTTTTCATAAAAAAGAAACAATGGATAGAAAACAGTAACTATATGCAATGTGCTCTTAACTTGTGATTCCACACTAAAGTGTCACTTAACATTCTATTAACTTGTGATTGGGTAAGTTAATGTGGTTTGTGAGTTTTAAAATTAGGTGATTTCAAGAAACAAAAGGTTAAAGGCTCAATGGGACTAGCAAGGGATAATAAAAAGGTAGGTCATTTAAGCCAAAGGTTAAAATAAGAAGGCCTTAGTCATTTCTATTCATCATTCATCTAGTAGATTTAAACCAATTCAAAGCAAGTTCTGAAAGTAATTACCTAAGGAAGCATCACACAAACACGGAAATGAAATGACTATAGAATGGATTCATAAAGGCTCAATTCCTCACATAGGCTCAAATGAAAATCTATTATGCTTTTATACATTACCTCATTGTTCAAGTGTCAAGTTATGAGTGAGCTTATGTGGCCAACTACTTTCATCACTCCATATGGTTTACTCTCTACTCAAGTAGCCTAATTTCAGTTCATACATGCATTTAATATTATTCCAACTAGCATGATAGAATCTCATGGCAACACATTCATCACAAAGATTCAAATGTAAGGAAAATGACACACCTAGTACTAATAACCTAACATGCATCCTAAATGACACGCAAAAATACAAACATAAATGCAAAGACTACCTCCCCACAATTGAACAAAACATTATCCTTAATGTGAAAAGGAGAACATCTAAAACCAACAAACAAAATAATGGAAAAAAATGCAAAAACACAAGAATAATAATAATAAAATAGATTAAGGGCAAGATGCGCTCAAGGTGGTGGGGTCGGTGGAGGTGACACGTATAGAAATGTGTATCTCAGGTGGGAAGGTAAGGGTTTTAGTTTTACAGTAGGAGGCTTTACAATGGAGGGTGGTATGGGTGCATTCGCTCTCTCTAACTTCTCTTGCTCAGCCTCCTCACATAATTCCTTTTCGCTCACCCTCTCATCCCTATGCACTTCAACATCTTCCTCAACCTCCTTTTCAATTTCCTTCCCAAATTCCTTCACACAATCATCCATAACATCAATCTTCATACAAGCACTTCCATCCACTGACTTCTTCAAAGATTTAGTCATATTGAATTCAACCTGCTCATTACCAATTCTAAAAACTAGTTTTATTTCATGAACATCAACTAATTCCCTACCAATATTCATAAAGGGCCTACCCAAAATCAATGGACAATTCCTATCTTTTTCAAAATCCAACACAACAAAATCAACAGGAATTGTAAATTTATCTACTTTTACTAGAACGTCTTCTACTACCCCAAATGGCCTCTTAATGGATTGATCTGCAAGTTAGATAAGCATGGATGTTGGCTTGACATCTCCTAACCCCAATTTTCTGAAAATAGACAAAGGCATCGAGTTAATACTTGGGCCTAAATCACATAAATATTTAGAAAATTCAAAATCGCCAATAACACATGGAATAGTAAAACTCCCTGGATCTTGTAGTTTTGAAGGCATTGTGCTTATGATAATAGAACCACAATTCTCCATCAAAGTCACTGTCTGATTCAATATATCCTTAAAAAACTTTGCATACTTAGGCATATATTTCAATGCTTCCACCAAAGCTAAATTAATCTCAAGTTTCTTCAACTTCTCCAATAATTTGGAGAATTGAGTGTCGACTTGATGTTGTCTGACCCTCTGTGGATATGGAATCTTAGGTTTGTAGGGTGGTGGTGGTACATATGGCTTCTCTTCTTTTTTTGTCTTCCACCTTTTCCTTTTGTTGGCTATCTTTTTACACAGTTAGCTCCTCCAATTGCTTGCCACTCCTGAGTGTGATCACCGTAAGTTTTTCCTTTGGATTAGCCTCAGTGATGCTTAGTAAGCTTCCTGCATTCCTAGAAGACAAAGCATTAGCAAGTTAACCTACCTGTACCTCCAAGTTGTGGATGGATGAAGCATGGTTCTTCATAATCTGGTCAAACTTTGCTTCCATTCTTTTCTGACTCTCTTATAATCTTCTTTGACCTTCCTCTTATCTTAGGAACTTTAAACATAATACATCCATTAACTCGTCCATTTTATTCTCCAAAGACCCAAGATGATATTATTAAAATCTGGGAGGTCCTTGTGTTCTCACTTGGCCACTTACAATGTTAGTACTCCACGAAAAATTTGGGTGATTTTTCCACCTAGGATTGTAAGTATTAGAGTATAGATTGTTACCTTGTTGCGACTGACCTAAGTAATTTACTTGTTATATACCACTCGTTCCTAGTAAGAAGCATTTAGTTATGCCATGATTATTCTGTCCACATAATTGATATTGTAAATACATGGTTTTAACTGTGGATGAAGGAGCTCCTTGCATGTTGCTCACCTGCTTGGTGAGGGTCGCAATTTGTGCTTGCATAACTGTCACCTGGTCAAGTGGAATCATTCCTTTTTGCTCTTTGGACCCTTGTCTACTCCTTTCTTTTGACCACATACAACAGTTACTCGCCAACTCTTCCAAAAGATCATGAGCTACATCAATGGTTTTCCTCATCAAAGACCCTCCTATAGCTGCATCTATTATTCCTCTTGTGCTCTGAGTTATACCATTGTAGAATGTCTGCAAAAGAAATTCCCTCAGCTTCCTATAACAACTCCCTATCACTTTTTTGAAAGTTGGTGATCTCTTTGATGATTCTTGCTATCTTGGTCAAAGGAAAGTACTTAGCTAAGAAAGCTTGGGGTAGCTGCTCCCATATTGTGATTTGGCTTGTAGTGAGTGAATTGTACCATGCCTTTGCCTAATCCCTAAAGGTAAAAGAAAAAAAATCTTAATCTCACAGCATCATCAGACATCCTATTAAACTTGACGGTATCACAAATCTCCAAGAAATTTGCAAGATGGGTGTTAGGATCTTCGTTGGATAGCCCATAAAATTGCACACTACTCTGAAGTATATTGACGTGTCGGCTTTATCTCAAAATTATTGGCTTGAATCGTTGGCCTTGCAACTCCTTAAGGACTGAAACCGCACATTACTCTAAAGTATATTGAGGAGTGTCGGCTTGATCTTAAAATTGTTGGCTTGAATCGCTGGCCTTACAATTCCTTGAGGACTAAAACTTGACCTTATAAAGTCCATCAATTTCCTCTCAGATCCTCTTTGCTCTCCTTCTTTTTCCATATTCCTTTGTATTTGTTCTTATCGTTTAGCTCTTCTTGGCTCTCTTTTATGCCTTGTAATATTTGAAAGCTCTTATTTACTAAGCTCGCTAAACGTTCTCATGCTCCTTATGTTCATGCACCTGCAAAAAAAGAAAAGCAAGGAAAAGTATCAAACACTCTTAAATCAAAGTCACCTAAACTAAATCAGATGCTAAACAAAACAATCTCCGGTAATGGTGTAAAAAACTTGTTGATTGCAAAACTAATTACTTGTTTTATGCTAAAAAATGTAAGTATACGGGTTGCTACTTGTAGTAAAAAGTAGATATCGTCCCACAAAGATTGTGCTTAGGCACCACTTAATTTAGGTTATGATTTGTTTAAAAATTAAATTTAAATAATAAATTGAAAAATAAACTAAATTAAACAAACTATCAATAATCGAATAATGGAATAATGGAAATTTGTAAATAGAATTAATCAAGTTATGGGAGAGGGGATTTTACCTATCATCAATGCTAATCTAGCCTTTAATGTGTTTATAGGGTGTCGGTTCTAGACAATCGTAAGGTTGATTACTCTCTCTTGAGTTATAATCACTCCCTCAATTGTAAACCCTAATCAAATTATGGACTTGCAATCTCACAATTCACAAATTACCCACAATTCTAATTAGTTCTAATGCTCACTAATAAATAATCAGGTCTCGAACAGGATCTCTCTCTATGAAATTACCGACTAGATTGATTAAATGGTCAATTAGATCACCCAACTCTTGTCAATCCAATCGAATCATTTTTATCTAGTTAACCCTCTCGATTTATTACCAAAATATGCAAATTCATCAATCAATATCAACACCTAAGTAAACACAAATCAACTATATTAACATTGGAGATAACCAAAATCTTGAAGGTAAAGTTAGAACATCATGAACAACTCAAAACCCATATCTATGCAATTCATCTCAATCTTACACATTAAATGAATAAAAAGGTAAATGAGGAGGAAATGAAACTCAGGTTAGATGATTCAGGACAGTAGCGACATCGAGAGATCACCTATTCCAGGAAGCTTCAGCATCGGAACCCTCTTCTTCTTTTCTCTCTCTTTTTTGGTTTCCTAATATAGGCAGAATGTAGGCTCTCTTTTAGGGTTCCATCATTATCCTTTTATAGTCTTTTCCAATTAAAGTAACCCTAGTGTCTTTTTGGGGTCCGAAATGTCTCTCGAAAACTCGAATTCGAAAGTGACTCCACGTTTGTTTTCATGCAAGCCATATTCTTGGCCCTTAGTGCACGATCGTGGTCTGGTTATTTACTCTCTGTCACGATCGTGGCAAATCCCCCATGATCGTGGCCCTATGCTTGAGCTTCTGTCACGATTGTGACCCTATATTGGTGCTTTTGTCATGATTTTGGCCTTGTGTTTTGGTCCAGGTCTCCTTTGAAACTCTTCTGAAATCCCTGAAATACTAACAAATTCATCACGACACCTCATATATATATAATTGAACCTAAAAAAAACATGTTCTCACCTAAAAAAATACTTAAAACACAAAATTTTATGAACTAATATAATTCTTAAGCTAAACACACACTAAACAATCCACTTCACTGCTAAACACATATCAAATTACCTATAAAAATACAATGCAATCTACATCTATCACTCCATAACCCACATATTCAGAATATTGATAGAGAAGAATGACAAATTATCTGCCACTCTAATAAAATTTGCTAGGAAGAATTCATCTACTTTAGCAACGCAAATCTATAAAGGACTTGGAGGGCACCCTACTCCTAATATAATATAATTCAAAGAATGCAAACGCTTTTCAAATACTTCTTCTATAAATGACAGATATATCCCTTAGTATAAAAAAGAGGATATACCTATAGTGTTTCCTTTTTTTAATCTTGGTAATGGTTAATATACAGTCAGGCCTCAAATTCCTAGAAAATAATGATTTGCTAAGGAGGCTGAGGCTAATAGTCCATAATATGGTTTGGGAGGTAACATTGCAGTTGTAAACTATAATCCTATTATTCACCCACCATAAAATGGGGCTACAAGTTAATATGCAAGTAGTTAGAGAAATAGTTTAGCAATTGTATAAACCTAGTTTAAGACAACTTAGCGATCTAGAATTCCATAAGTCTTTTTTGCAATAGATTGATCATGAGAATCCTTATCCTTGTGGCTACAGAATTCTTGAATTCAAATTGTTTTCTGATGAGGATGGTTAATCCAATATTGAGTATATCATTAGATTCACCATGCAATAGGGATAATTAGCCCATTAAGAAAATTTTAACTATTTTAAGATTAGGCTATTTCCAAATTCATTAACACGAACCATCTTTTCTTGGAATGCCTTATTTCCTAATAACTTTATTTTTAAAGGCTAAAATGGAAAGATTGTTTCATACTTGGATTTTTAGGATTGAGTTTGAAGTTAGTATAGTTGAGTTGTCAAGGGTCAATTAGAAAAGATAATGTTTATTTGTTCATCTCTCATTTCAAGAAAATGAGTTGTTGTTGTCAGATTACACTTCTAGAAATTGGATATGTGAAACTAGCTTAAAGTGAGCTAATATTGAATTGCAAAAGAAATTCTAAAGTATAGAATTTTGTGATTTCTATAAATTAACAACAAAATCTTCGAATATGAAGAGCTCCTTAGGGAAAAAGGTCACTGTAAGAAGAATTTGCTTGGCACTAATACTATCGAGATGAATTCTTACAATTCAATAGTATTCGAAGTCAAAACCCCTATACCTTGCGTTTTCCCCTATTTGGAGTGCAAATCCTTAGAATTCAAAAAGAAAATACTGGTTCTATCAACCTGAGTCCACTATGCCTTTAGCCCCTCCTAAATAGAGGGAATTTTTTATGTTTCTTATGATAAAATTTATCACTTACCCTCAGAGCATAGAATTCCTACTAAAGAGAAAATTCGGGGTAGAGACTATTATAAATATCATAACACTTGGAGCCACTTGACAAATTCACGTTAGGGATTTAAGATGTGATCTAATACAAGATCAGTAAAGGAATTATGATATTCAATAAGGTTGACTAGACTATGTTGATAGATGAAGAACTGTTCCCACCAGTGGTAACCGTTAATGCCACTGAATTCAACTTATGCCTATTGGTAGACGTTAAAAAGAAGTTGAAAATTATAGAAGATATTTAGCATCAACATCAAATTTAGGAATTTGTGTTCTTTTTTTACCCTAATTATAATACCATCTTTAGGAATTGGGGTCAAAAAATTCCTATAATTCATCAGAAGGTGAAAATTCAACGGAAAAATTACCCAAGAAAATTCACCCCAGTTTATAGGTAAAGATATGAAACTCAAATTCTGAGTTACCGGTGTTGATAACTTAGAATTAGGTTACCAATATGAATGCTACCATCTTAACCATCTTAACATTGGAAACAAATAAAAACCTTTAAAGAATTTAATACCTTTAACTCAAACTAAGAAAAACGACTTCAATGTTAAAGATCCATTGCTAAGAATGAGAAAGATAAGCCAACCTTGATGGAGGAGCCAACTTCAAGAAAGCCATCTCCTGTGAAACATGTTTTCTCTTAAGAAAGTACTACAAATCCTAACAAAAAAAAGGAGGAAGGGTATAAGTCATTGGTAAAAAGCTAGAAAAAATAAAAGTGATCCTATACTCCATAGGAAGTCAACTCATTTTTAGAGTTAAGAAGAGGATTCCAATGAGTTCCTATTTAAGAAGGTGATATTAGAATATTTAGTTAAGGTTATGAAACAACATATAAGACCTTTATATATTAAGTTCTATATCAACGAAAGATCGATTTCAAGAGTTTTGGTGAATAACAAGTTGGTAATAAATATTATGTCAATTAAAATGAAGATAACTTTAGGAAAAGACGTTGCTGACTTCATCCCAACTGTAATATATATTGTTGCATTTAATGGTGAAATTACTGAGGCACAAGGAATTCTTCCCATAAATATTATAGTTAGAGGGAAGACTTTGTTAATTATATTCTTTGTTGTTAACACCCATGCTAGCCACCAAGTCTTAATGGGACGAGACTGGATCTACTCTAATTACTACATTATGTCATCTCTCCATCATTTTTTACTTTTATAGAAAGGAGATAAAGTAGAAATCATTTGGATTGATTTGTAACTATTTTTTTGTTAAATTTTATGCGATGGAGGAAAAAGTTTACAAGGATCATATAAAGTATGTGCAAATTCATAAGCCATTTTAGTGTAAGTAATGGAAAGAAAATATGAAGACAAAGGCTCAAGAATTATTAAAAACAACTATCATCATGCTTGTTCCTAAGCTGAAGAAGTTTCCTATTATAGAGGAACTTGGTGAGTGAAGTCTCATGAAAAGAAAGTACGATAGTTATAACTATAAAGATCAAATATCATATGCAACAAATCATGGAGAATCTAGATGAAATAAATGGATGTGATAATGCATAACTAATTTTTGAAGAAGAGGAGGAACTATAAATGATTGACGATGGTGTTTAAGAGTTGAAATCCACACATGAGAAGTTTGATGATTGTGAGAGTTAGAATCAAGAATCATTAGAAGAAGTGAATTTGGGCAATTCAGGAGAGTTCCTTAGAGTCTTTGTTCATAAAGAATCGGACTCAAATAAAATTAAAATTAGTAGAAATCTTAAAAGAATTAAAAAGGCATTGTTGTTTAGGACTCTACTGAGATGTCAATATTAAGTAAAACATTGTTGGACACAAAATTTTGATAAAAACCAAATTCAACCTCATCGTTAACCTCCTAGTTAAAGGTTAGATAAGGTTTAAGATCAAAGAAGAAATTAAAAAAATTATGTAATGGTAGTTTTATTAAACTAACGAGATATATCAAGTGCTTGGTTAACTTTATACTTGTAATAAAGAAGAATGAAAAAAAAAGAATTTGTATAGACTTCAAAATTTTAAATACAGGCACCCCTAAAAATTTATGTATGATTCCAATTGTTGATTCTTTAATACATGTGACAACTTGACATTCTTTTTTTTTTTCTTTATGGATTATTTTTTGTTATTATTAAATTTTTATAAAAACAACTTTAGATGTATAGGATTAATTGGCACATTTGAGTGGGTTATAATGCCTTTCAATCTAAAAAATGCAGGAGCCACTTATAAGAGGCCCATAAATGTCATTTTTTCGTAATTTGATAGGCCTACTTGGAAGTTGACATAGATGATAGTGTCATGAAGTCAAAGAAGAGTACAAATCATACTCATGATTTATGAGAAGATTTTTATAGGATAAGAGTGCACAAAATGAAGTTCGAGTTAAGGAATTTCATGAGATTTTTAGTGCACAATAGGGGAATTGAATTGGATAAGAATAAAGAAAAAGCTATTCTTGAAGTAAAAAACCTTAGAATAAGAAGGAGCTTAAAAGGATTTTAGGCTAAGTGAACTACGTGAGAAGATTTATTACTAATCTAGTAGGAAAAGAAAATAATTTTCAAACTTATTAAGGTTGAACAATTTTAAAGAATTCCAATAGGAGGAAAGTCGTTAACGGCCTTCGATAGTATCAAGGAATACATAACCAAACCTCCAATATTGAGGTACGCTAAAAAAGAAATTCTATTAAAGTTGTATATTTCTGCTACGAAAGAATTTATTAGATGTCTATTGTACAATACTTAGAGAAACTCTGTACTCAAGTGCGAAAGAAAGAAAGTGAATACATCTGTAACATAAAGCTCAAACAATATCTTTCCAATAGAAAGAAAGGCTAGAGCTTAGAGAGGCTAAGAAAGCAGATAAAGAATACTTTGTGAGAGAGACCTGAAGAGGCTCTGCAAGTGTAGAAAGAATACTTGTAAAGTTGAAGAGAATAGTGAAATCTTAGACAAACTCTAAGGACTAGACGTAGCCCAAGGTTAAGGGTGAACTAGTATAAAATCGCAACATCTATTCTCTAACCCTTATCTTTTATTTTCTTGTTGTTAGAAGAGTAGATAATAATTTTTGCGATTGCATTACTCATCGATTTTAGTAAATTGTTTTTTTGTGATCATCTAAATTTTATAAAGAAATTCAACAAATTCCTAAAGATTAATATCTTTGAATTTTTTACACAATTTAATCCCCCTTCTTGTGTATTTTACATATTCTACGTGATTTCTATAATAACAACTGATTTACTTTAGTTGGTATCATAGCAAGGTTTCCAAGAAACACTGCCCTTATCCCTACTGAGGCGGACAAGTGCCGCAGGTTTGAGAGTGGGCTGAATCGGGACATCAGGACCAGGTT
>JANSVA010000006.1:34282389-34297057 GCA_025504915.1 Erythroxylum reticulatum | reverse complement strand
GAAAACTTTCTCCAGATATTAGTTATTTCCTTTTTCTTATTTGTTGAAAATTAATTATCACTTTATTTTGTTTATAAAATTACTTTTGTTATCTAATAACTTACAGTTTCTTGGTGGGATCAATTCGGAAATGGTATTCCAGAATTGAAAAGATTTGCAATTTGAATTTAAGTCAATATATGAGTACAATAGGCTGTGAATGGAACTTGAGCATATTTGAATTTATCCACTCAAAGAAAAAGAATAAATTGGAGCATAAGAGGTTGAATGACTTGGTTTTTGTTCATTACAATTTAAAGCTTTGAGAAAGGTATGCTATTTTCATTATTATCATTATTAATTTCAATATAATTTCTTATAAATTTATAATAATTAAATTTAATTATTTACTAAGAATCTTAATAGCACAAATAGTTCAATTGAACCAATTTCCATTAATAATATTGATCTTTTGACAGATTGGGTTTTTGAAGAACCGAATTTGGTTGACGTGACTGATTTAGATTTGGACGATAATCTTAGATGGAAAAGCATTGACGTGTCATTTAGTGCATTAAATTTGAATGATAATAATGACGAAGCTCCTCTCAATGATGAGGATTTTGTACCAAATGATCACTGGAGTCAATGCAATTATAGTAGGTATCCTCCCGTTGATGATTGAATTTTGTTCTAGGTTTTTGTTTTTTTTTTTTCTTTTAATTTTACTTGTATTTGATGTTTTTGTTAAATTTTATATATGTAATGTAATTGTAAATGTTTTCATTTCAGGTTTAACTTCTACTTAATTGTTTCTTCATCATGAACTCTTTTTGTAAATTGTTTAAGGATATTTATTGTTATTTTATTGAATGTTTTGAATCTTTTGATGTAATTATTATTTATTAAAATGATGTATTATTGTAATATTTTAAATACTTTGTATTGTTCTTAATTTTATATTTGTATGATGATGATTGTCTTTTTTAATATTAATTGTAGTTATTATTTATAGGTGAAATATTTAAAAATTATTTTTATTTCATATTAATTGTGATTATTATTTATTATTATGATTTTTTAAAACAGGGTTGATGTAAACAATAAACTAGTAAAGTATACAGTACAACTGTACAATATATTATTTTGCATATTTTAAAAATTTTATGGGCTATTTTATAAGTTTAAAAAATTATCCGAAACGATACTTGGTACTAACCGGTACTGGTATAATACTATACTAGAACTCAATCTGATACTAAATTCGGTACGGTATTCGCAACACGACAATCTTTTATTGCATTTTGTTTGTGGGTCAAACTTATGACTTTGCTGAAGGTCTATCTTACCACCTATAGCAATTCTTATTCAGGGTATACATGTTTTTGTACTTGGGGTGCCAGTTCATCGATGCCGTTGAGAGTACACAAAGAATTAAGTGGGGCTTGTGGATCATCCACAAATTATTCCTTGCTGCAGTTCATGGATACATATTATTTGTGCATTTCTCGAATTGGAGAGACAAGTCGCCTCGTGAATAAAACAGTCATACTGTTACATCTTTGTGGCTATCGGATTGACTTGAGGTCTTTCCCATCTTTGCAGCCAGACCAGCATTTTACAACTACGTTATTGTGATGTTTGTAATAAATGCTGTGACATTATTTGCTTCTGGGCTAGCAGGAATTGGAGCTGGTGTTGGCATTTGGTAAGAATGAAACACGTTAGTTAGCAAAAGCAAAACTATGGCATGTTACCCTCGCATAGGACATTTCCAAGTTTTGACAAATTTTCTGCTGCTGCAGGTTGTATATCTTCACACTTCATGCTATCACCGTTTTTATCTTCCCTTCCTGTATGTGAAATTTTTAGCAGATTTTTTCCAGGTGATTGTCAATTTTTTTTATTTATGATTCTTAACTGTGCTAGGAAAATTTTCATTGGAATCTTGAGGAGTTTACACGTATGACATTTTTTCTTCATCTTCTCAGGAGGAAGAGTGTCTATTGGATAATGCATGTTACTCAGAGACGAAAGATGCTGCGTTCTTCGATGCTGAATGGGATTAATTCATCGACTTGACAGTGGGAACTGACAAGGGCCTTTACCTCCATAGATTCAAATCAAATCTTGCTTCGGATTGGGCTAAACAAAATTAGAAAACAAATGTATGTCTCTTGATTATCTTTACCTACATTGCAATTGTAAATTGCAAGTCACAAACATATACTAATTGATACCAATTATTTCTTTTGTGGTAACTATCTACTCTCTACGCTGTGCTCCCTAGCTGAAATTAAAACTGTATATTTGGCCCAAGGCTTCCTTTTACATTTAAATAGATCCACTGAACATAAAGAGTAAAATGTTTACAATACATCTATCATATTCCTCCAAACCGTATTATCCTATCTGAGAATTTGCTTCAGAAGATGTTTCCGGGATTTTTCTATGGAAGAATGAAGAACTTCTCCTCCACATACTTGTTTAATGGTATCTTGTGAGTGTGCTTGATCCTATTATCTTCAAAATGTAAATGCAAGTTTCACCCACTGAAACCTAAAAAAGGTCTTCAAGAGAATGTTCTAGTTCAAAACCGAGATAACAATCTGAAACTAGCATCAATTTCATGCCCTGGAAAACAAGACAGAATCAGTGAAGTTTAAAAGTGACATGTTAGCTTTCTTTTGTGGAAGACATGCATGAAGGGATCGTCATACCGAATAAGTCTAAACATGGCAAGGAATGTGGTAGGATCCAAAAATCCTAACAAGCTCGGATCCAAACACCAACACCAAAAATCCCTACACACTCTCCTACTTACTAATCTGCCCAAACCTTCTCTTCCTACTATACTGCTGATTATAACGGGTCTTAACAGAATGTCTTATGCATAATATCGGCGATAAGTGGCTATTGTGCTTATAAGACTTTTCCTTTCCTATAGGAGGTAGATTTCCATATGATACATGCTTACAGATATGACAAGAAATGAGAAGTGATATGAGGTTGGAAATTTTGACCTTTGAACTCGTACAAGTAGATGGCAATTCCATGGTAGTGGCCAACCAATCTGAGAAAGAAACCCTCTTCATGGCATATAGTTCAGAGGTGACCGTGTTACCAAGCACTATCCACCATGCTTCATCTTTTAGCTGCAAAAGAACAACCTTCAGTAAATTTCTTTTTCCCCATCAACTGTATATAATGGTAAGAGAGGATGAGATTTTACCTTTGGGAATCGAGGCACAAAAGCCCTCATAGTATTTTGCCTGGAGTTGATCTTCTCCGATTTGATGTTAAGAGCAAGATGTTTCTTTCCATGAGGGTCCTTATTCTGTACTTTTAACTTCATTTGAATACGAGGAAATTGCTGCAGATCCTGCCAAAACAACCAAAACATATGAAATGGTTACATTTCCTTACGTCTACATGTTCATTTGAGTGCTATCATGTTACTTCTGCCATGTGCCTATCTTCACCAAAACTTCAGCATAAAGAGAATGGCAAACGACCAAGTAAACAAATGGATTAATCAAAATATAGAAGCAAGAAAAAGACAATAAGTGCATGATATTTGCCGTAGAACACCAAGAAATCTTTAGTGACTAGAATGAAGTTTTGAAGCAAAAATTTAAAGGGTAATTTGCACCTGCTGTAATCTCGAAGCAAGGGAAGATCCAACCATTGCCTGCAAGGTACCCTTGGGAAGATTTAACAACTGTTGTACAGTGGAGATTCCCTTTTTACTTAGCGACTGTGCAATATCAGAATTCATGCATGGCAACATCCATAAAGCAGAATCCTTATCAAACCACAAACCCTGAGAAAATACCCCATTATTAGAAACGACAGGCTAAAACATTTCACATCTAATCAACCATCAAATGAGGAAGAAAAAGTATATAATTTATAAAAAAAAAGCATTCTTGCCTAAATCTACATTGGTGTTCCACCCACGTCTTTCCTATGTGACAACAAAAGCTGATGTGTGGATAAAGAAGCAAATATGTGGGTCCAACTTAATGATTCATGTCTCAATCATTAAGTTGCTTTTTTTTTATGGTTCAGGAAATAACATACTTGGATGATGAAGCCATCGTCTTCACAGAGGTTCATTCTTTGTAATAAAAGAAAAACTATTTGATAATTTACCGGCACAATTACGTTATATTCCTCTGAATGCCAACTAAAATTCTTGGAGACTGCCCACTAGTCGTCTTCATGAGCCTAAATTATGACTTAGTACACTAGATGAAGCTGGGGATGTGATATAATTGTCACGGAGATTATTGTTGCAGAATATTCAAATGCACAAATTTTTTTGATGGAACAATTGAGTCAATTGTGCCCAGTCCCAGAAAAATGATGCATTAATTCCTTTTGGAATTGGTACTAATTACAAGAATATTAAGTTATCGGAGTACAAGAGGATGTTAGTCATTTGCAAAGAAAATTGAGAAATTCCTACTTTGAGAAAAAAACTCAACAATGTCAGACAAAGAAACAATTGTCGAAAGGAATTGAACACATAAGAGTAAAGAATAGTATTGAAACAAAAGTAACTAGGGTAAAATTGAAAAAACAAAGTGACGATAATGAAATTAGAGCACATCTTCATTTGAATAAATTCTTTACATTCATTTTTAGTATAATCCTCAATCTCAGTTTCTTTCTGCAAAGCACTACGTATCAGACAAATAGACTGTCTGAACATTTAGCTTATTCGAAAATTCAATAAAATAATTCTTATTGTTCTTTCGTTCTGCGATCTATTGTTATATTTTGTCCTTTCCATTTTCTTCTCATTCTAAAACATGCAACTGTAAGCATAGATTGTTTGTCCGAAGAAATAAAAAGTTTTACGCGACAGCTGATTTCTTCTTTTGTATTTTAAAACTTTGCTTTTGTAACAATGTTCCAACTCTTCTTCGATTGTTTTGGTTTTTGAAGCCCATTTTCTTGCTTAGTACATAACTATTTCCTGCCAAGCTTACTTACCTCTTAAGCAATTTCCTTGTGAATTTTAAACTTCACTCTATCCCCTCTACACATATAAACTAATATGTCTGATATATCTATATATGTATATATGAGCATTGACAGAAGCATGTGATCGGTAAGACTGCTATTTTTGTTTTTTGTTGTCCAAAGAGTTCTTTAATAATCAACATGCTTATACCTGCATGACCATTTGCAGAAGATGCATGCAAGTTATTGAGCTGGAAAGCCATCCACTGTTGGAACATATATCTATCATGGCCTGGATAATGCGTATGCTTTGATCCAATACTGACTTCAAGTCAGTTATGTAGTCACTTATTGGCAAATCCAATTGGGAAAAATGTGCCTGGGTCCGGAAAAGGACAGTAAAGAAAATTAGTAAAAGAAAATAGAACAAATAAGATTATTGTAGAAGCAGAACAATTGGAAATTTGGAGAACAGATAATTGAAGCCTCAATGGTAGAAATTATGATGACTACTGACCTGAAATAGAAGATTTGCTTTGATGTGAGGATCATCTAGTCGGTTTTTATCCACCGCATATCTTACTCTCTTGGACAAGGCTTCATTATAATTTTCCTGCAATAAAAGAAATGGAAACATCTCTTACAGGATCTTTACAAATAATATGTACATAATAATTTTCCACATCTAATGCATATCAACGTTTCCAGGAAAGATCAACTGGTCAACTGAAGCATCAATCTAGAAATTAGACGACAATACACAATTCATTCTTATAACCAAAGGGCAGAAAACTAGAATAACCACTTGTGACAAACAGACTAATCTGACATGCCGCTGGGCATCTAAGAAGAAAGGATGAACAAATGACATCACATTATCGCCCATCAAGATCCTCTCAAGAGAATATCGAGAAACAACTAGCAGAAATTTTCATACTATTAGTAATTTCAGAATACATATACAACTGCATAAAGTCGATGGACTGTATAGTTATGTATTCTATATACATCCCACTACAGCTAGGGCTCTCCCTGTCAGCTAGAATTGAAAAGAGATTGAGAGGCAAAGAAATTACCTCATTGTGCCGCACAGGAAGTTCGTCATATTCAGAAGCACCAGATAGAATATGCAGAAACACCTATTTTACACCAAGTAAACCTTAGAAGACAAAACCATAACAAAATTGAAAGCCCATACCATAACTTTCTCAAAAGTACTTACTTCAAGAGATGTATCTGACCCTATGTTTGAACCAAACATCGAGACAGTCATGTAGCTAAGGTAGTACTGTGATGCAATCATAGCCAACATTGTAGATTCCACATTGTCCTCATTCATCTTAATGCATCCACTGTCTTCCAGATCCTCAAACGTGTGCTGCACCAATCTGCCAATATGAATTGTCATAGAATTGTCACCACTTAACCAACAGAAACAGTTGATAAAGGAAAAACATGTATGCAATAATCATTGCAGGACTCATTCAGACTAAAATATTTTTGATAGTTTATTTAAGCACAATAAATTAAACTGCAAAGTTAGTGAAGAAAAGCTACAATGGCAACATTTTTTGCCTTGATTTCTACAAGATACTATGAGCATATATATTATAAGTGGAAATACTTTTATATACAAAACAATATGAATTATTTTTTAACAAAACCTTTACCAAATTCATGACTATTATGTTTTCTGACCAATCCAAACCTGGAACTGTATTATGCTGAGACGAAGATAAAACCACATGAAATAATTTAGAAGAAATGCACTCATCTCACCTAGACAAATAAGAGCTCAGGGCATCAGTTTCTGCATTCTCTAATCCATAGTAGGCTGGATTAACCATCTGAAATAAAAATTCATCAACTTTGGCTACTGGGATATTGCTGAAAGTATGAAAGAGCATTGATCCTGGATGGAACAGTTATTAAATAACAAACACCATCTTTCTTTGCCTAGAAAGAGCATTTATTAACATGGAAGGACAAACGGGTTGGAAGTTAACTTTCCAAATCTAGCTCTGTAAAATTTAGAAAACAATGTAAATCAAGAAAGAACCCACTTTTTCCAATCTTATTTTGTTTATAACCCCCTCCCCTCCCCTGAAGGAAATACTTGGGCAGATTACAAACAATTATGAACAGGTTCACTTTCATGTCACGGTAAAAACATCTGGGAGAACAAGCAGAAAAGAACAGTTTAGCACAAGACCAAGTAACAATTTTAGTTAATATAAAGAATTTACCATCTCCATTCAAGCATTATCTTAAAGAAGATGACCATTTAATTTCCTAAAGACCATGGGATAATGAAAATCTGTTAATAGGAAAGTGGTGCACAATTGCATATTATCCTATCTACAGTATATTTCAATTACCCTATGGGACATATAGTTCATTCTTAAATAGAAGTATGATATTTCACTTTCGGTACCCCCAAAGTGTTGCAGTTTCCATGCTCGTATAACAGGATCAGTACATATCTTAATTGCCAACCAAAGGACCAATGGATTTTCCCTAAACCTACCAGATTGTGATTTACATTCCATATTATAGAACTTGCTTTTGCGTTTCCCTCTACCATTATTATGTCACTAGAGCTTCAGAAGATATCAAACCATCTTTAGAACAAACATTACAGCATGACTAGGGGAATTTTGATGTAATAGTGAAAAGCAATACAGGGTAGAAGGAAAAAGTAACAAGACAGCATGAAGGTACTCATCACAAAAATATCCAAAAAATGTCAAATCTGCAGGGAGTTCATATGTTAGAGAACATAAGCAAACACAAGAAACAATTTTCAATAGTTTCAGAAAAAAACTATTCAGCTTTTCCTCAATAACTGTAGCATGCATTTTTTAAAGTAAATATGTCTAGAAAAAGAAATGTTTTCTTTGTTGGAAAAGTCAACTACTATAAAGGTACAACTTCTGAATATTTCCTTACAACGAGAAAAGGAACTAAAGCCCAAGACATAAAGAATGGCACATATGAAGGTGACCTTAAGATAAGCCAAACGGTTTGAGGCACACCGCCGATATATACATGTTACTATATTAATTTCAATTTCTCTATGCTTTATAGCTAATTCAGCACTGGAATACTTCATATCAATAAAAAAGAAATATTCTACAACTAAAGGAATAGCAAACTGAAGGATTATCCCTCAGTTATTGATTACCTAGTCAATAAGTGATTAGCAAAAGTTAACTTGCAAACTCTTTATCAATCAGTAGTTATAAAAATAATACCAGTCTACGAAACAAGTAAGTCCATGTCAGATAATGCACTCCATCTTCCTTATGGGAAATTGTGCCGCTAACTATCTCTGCGTTTATGTGATCATGCAAGTGTTCTCTCAGACTACTCTCAACTGGGAATGGTTCGTACAAGAACTGCAAACAGAAAATGTCTGTATTATTTCCAGAATACATAAAAGCGAACCAATTAAAGACTCAAAGGATCTAACCTCACCTTTTTATAGAAGCTTTTTTTGGGTTCATGAACAAGAATGACTGCTTTTCCATGTTGATCATATTGTGGGCGGCCCGCACGACCCATCATTTGCAAAATATCTGTGATTGGGAAATCAACATATCTCTTTGTTTTTCCATCATAATATTCCGTCCCCTGAAATAGGATGCATGTATAGATTACAATGGCCGAGTTCCATTAAGTAGTATTAATAATATCTGACACAGCTTGCTTGTCACGCTATACCTCGTGAATCCAAGTGTAAGCCCTTTGTGGCCACTTCATAAGTCAGAAATTACAGCTTATTATTTGATCAACATTCAATGTAGTAGTTTTTTTCCCCCATGTACATTCTATATTAAAGTCATAATTCAAGCTGGAAATTTTGTCCAGGAGTTGTTTTAATAAAGATAAAAAGCCCTCAAAATTCACTTAAAAAATGTGATGTTTATGAGATCCTTCAGCTATGAAGTCTATCTTGGTTTATTGGACATTTGGAGAGTACAAGAGTAGGTTACTTGAACTCCTAGTCTAGCTAAGGCACTGAATTTGTTTGATGAAAGTAAATAATGCAATCCCACGTAGTATTGCTAAGATTATCACATGTAGGAGTACATGAGTCAAGTGAGCCAGTTCTCACCATGTTCGGGCTTGATTTATTTATTTTTTCTCAAGCTCTAATCAAGTTTCTTTGGTGAGTACGAATTTATTTTGAGCCCAACCTGAGCTCAGCTCAGAATGAAAATTTCAATGATCCAGCCAAGTATGTTGAAAAAATGCAAGATTTGCTTAGTAAATAGAACCATCTGTTAATTGTTTTAAAGTTGTTTATACAGACAGTCTCTAAAAACTAAGATGTAGAAATACTTTCCTAGTGCAATAAATAAATCTTCAAACAAATTTATAGACAAATCTCTAGAGGAGCAGGTAAAGAATATAGCATACAAGCCTAAAGTACTTGAGTTCACCTTTGCTGAAACACAGCTTGTTTACCAAATGAATTTAATACATGGCCGGGAATCGTCTATATATACAAGAAAAAAAGTTTGCATTTCTGTGTAGCTACTAATATGAAGGACCTAGGCAAGCTGCATAATTTGTTATTAAAGTATGTAGTGTAAACCAAAATTATTGCAAATACAAAGCCATGATGCATGTGAAATCTCATCAAACTCATACTTCTGGCTATTTTCTCAATACTTATCCTATCCAAAGATTTTTTTGAAAAAAATCTGAAACGAAGTACTGTATATAATTCAACTCACCTTGATAATGACCAGATGAGCAGGAAGATTTACACCCCATGCCAAAGTGCTAGTACATACCAGTATCTATGATGCAACAAAAGGCAAAGTTTCTCAAATAAGAATCCTTTACCACATAATGTACCAAAATAAGATAAATTTGGCAAGGGAAATACCTGAATCTTGTTGTTTGAGAAAAGTTCCTCAACCAGAGACCTGTCTTTGTCATTCAGCCCTGCATGGTGCAACCCAATGCCAAACTGCAAGGTATGTTTAAGATTTTGATCAGTGACCTGGGAAAGAACCATCTGTAATGACTCTTCTGTCATACTCAGGAACTGCACTGGATGCTCATCTGAAGCCGCAAACTACACATATGAAAACAAAGAACAATCAATCTAACACTTTAATAATTTAAAATGACATGGAATAATACTTTCCCAAGAAGAAATATCATCAGACCTGTATAAGGTCTAATGCAGTAAGCCTTGTTTGGCGACGTGATGAGACAAATATCAGAACAGGTTTTGTAGGTGAGTGTGTACATATTGCAGCATAAGCTGGTTTGTTCATGCTGTTCATCCTCGGGCAATAGTACTTTCCTGGATATCCCTGTTCCAGAAAAAAATTATGCGTAAGCTCCCAATTCTTGCACTTTCAAATCAACCATAAGATTTTTTTTAAAAAGGGTAAACAGTAAACAAATATACCTAACCTATTCAATGTCCATCAATGTAATATTAGATTGAAATCTTATAACATAAAAGAAAAGATTGAATGACCAAATTGCATTAGTCATCACACATTCCCATCCTTTTAGAAACCTTCAAATAGCAGTTTCTGCAGGCAATAGGAGTTACTGGTGTTTGACAAGAGAATGGGACTTCTCATCCCCTCAAACCCTCAATAATGTCAAGTTGCATAAACATACAACACAACTTTCCTTTCCGTAATAGCAGTTTGAGAAGCCAGTTCTCTGAATCACGAAATTTTAAAACCAAAATCTTGTAATCCATTGAACATTTTATCCTAATCAAAAGATTCTGATGGTAGGGGTTTAAGGAAGAATATCTTCTTTTGTGATTAAAGTTATTACACCTGGACTCAATAAAAAAGAGGAAACTACACTATTCTGCGAGTACAAAGAGCTTGACAACAAAAAGGAAATAAAAAGCAGGAAAACATATAATGCTCAGATCTGAAATATCAATAAACTCAGACAAAAATCACAATGATAATCTTTCTTGGTACATGAAATCATGGAAACCACAAAATTATAGAGTAGATTATTGCTTGACCAAAAATAGTCAATGGCTATGAAGGTCTTCCGAACCAATATTCCAGCTCATGCTTGTAATTATTTCACGTAAATAACTAGTTCCCTCTTCCAACACCCTCTTCAGGACATTAGAATGTTATAAACAGACTAATGGAAGCAACAGGACCGATGTATAATGTGCCATCATTAATCATTCCATATGGAAGAGATTTCAGAGTCCAAAACCCTCAACATATTGGCATCAAACGCATTCAATAAGAGTATGAAGGAAGCAAATTAATGATATGCAATGTCAGTAAAAGCTAGTGATCATTATTCTCTCCAGTGTAACATCATAAATAAGTTTAGTATAAGCACCATCACATAAATGGCACCCTTATACCCAAAAATCTTGACAAAAAAATCATCCTTACAATATGTTCCCAGTTTTACAATATGTTCTGTAGTTTTGAAAGCTAAAAGAGTAGGTGTTAAGAGTTAAGACCCACATGTGTTTTGAAAAATATGTTTCATCTTTTCTCTTGCACCTAATTTGTGTATGTTTATGTTGAACCTTTGAAATCATCAAGGAAAATTTCAAAAGCTCAACACTGTCAAAGATACCCACTAACCTCAGAGGAAAGGAGGAAGAGGGACAGGGTCATATGGAAGAGAAAGTGTTACACAAGTAGCATGAGATTTAGGAAGTGATGCCATAAAACTTTGAACTGAAATACACAAGAACCATAAAACATAAACAGATGAAAAATCATATGGAGAACTGAAGCTTCTTACCTGAATATGTACTTCAAGAGGCACAGGCCTCACACTTGGTTTGAAATTGAAGAGTCCAACTTCACCAACACCCAGCCAATCAGCCAAATCACTAATTAAATGTTAAAGCAGAGAGGTCACGACTAATAATAAGATGACAAACATGAAAGAAAATTAAGAGTTAAAGAAATATTAAAAAAAAGGAACACCAACAAAACGTATCACAGATGTTTTTGTCCCTTGTCACTTTTAACTCCGCCTCTAATAGGGAAAAACAGGGCAAAGAGAAAACAAAGATACACTAGCCACCAAGATAAATTAAATAGGGTCACAAGTGGGAAAATTGATCAAAACAAATTCCGAGCAGGCAGAAATGGTATGAATTTGCATGGTTTCATGAAAATACTTATTCAAATTAATTGTAAATGTTAATGATTGTAGACAGAAGAATATGTAACTAATAGAATATTTAAAGGACTGATTAGAGGCTTAATTAGTGTTGATTTACTTTTATATATATTTAACTTTACTTTACTCTGTACAAAGTATTAAAGGATACCTTTCCTCATTTTGTTACATGGTATAAGAGCTAATCTTTGGTTTCTTGAGTTTTTTTCCAAGCTTTCGTTCTGCCCAATGAGCAGTAACCTTAGCTTCCATCTTCAGTTTCAATTCTGCCTAGGGGAGCAAAACTTTAAAATTCTTTGGCTCAGGTCACCCATCCTAGGTGACCATTTTCCCTCACTGTCAGCTCCTTGGGAGCACCACCAGTTGACCGACTTCTCCTTGAAGACCAGTCACTGAAAGCCCTAAATGTGAGCCTCACGCGCCGCCTAAAACTTCTGCATCCTCACACAATGATGTCTCGCCCTCCAACAAGTTTTTCAACATCACCTCTCCTCTCCATCACCTCTGTGTACTTGGTTTTGCTCAATCCTTGCTTCTCTGTGGTTCCATACGTAATGGTGTTATTGGGGCTTTGGTTTCTCAAGTTCTTTCACTCAAAACCCAAATAGGGTAGTTTACCCTTAGTTATCTTTTCCTAGTCATCAGGTTTTTGTTTGGTTTAGAAGAATAAGAAGTATTGCTTTAAATATCACTTGTTTGGCTTTCTTAAGGACCAATTTAGTTGCAACTCTGGCTGTCTTGGAACTTGTTTGGATACCCTTGATTCATTATACTATTTTGCCTCTTTGGCTGATGAACAAAAACACTTAGTTGTGACTAATGTTATTCTTGTGATGTCTAAATAGAAGAATATAAGTTGACTGGTCTCAATTATTTGGACTAGTGCAAGACAATTTAGATTTAACTCAGAAGCATTTTAAAAGACCATCACCACACTGATGATCCACCATTAAACCATCTTCATAAGGAATGGCTATAGATGATGTCATATTATTTTTACAAATCTGAAATTCTATTGACAATGAGGTCGCCAATCTAATTAACCACTGTACGTCAAAAAGATGACGGAATATTTTCAACTTTTTGTATTCAAGAAAAGGGTTTCACGTATTTATAAAGTATGCATGGGGTTTAATCAAGCTGAACAACAAGACCAATCTCTTCAAGCATATTTTATGAATTTCAAAAAGAGCTATGAAGAATTAAATACTTTTGCTAGAGATTATGATTTGATTAATAGAATATTTGGAGATTATGATTGATTATGATTATGATTTTATCAAGAAAATTTTTAGGGATTATGATTGATTATAAGGAGCTACTGATTTTAAGCATTCACAATCCCTCTTCTCAATTTCTCTAAATTCCTCATTTATATCATGGTATTAAAGCAGGTTCTCTAATCCCGTTCTTGATTTCTACTTTCATACTCTCACAACCGGTGACTCACACCCATACCTTTCTCAATATAAAAAATAAAAAATAAGACTAACCTTAACAATCTAATCCCAGAAACACCTTAAGCAGCCATCAATGCCAAAGGCAGAGGAAGAGGCAACGACAATGAGTGCCTCACCAGCTCCCACACGTCACCGGAAACCACCAGTTAGCCGATGGGTGTAGTGCACGCGCCACCTTCTGGTGACATTCTATTGACCCTATTGATATGGATTGAGTCGCACCAACTCCAAGAGCCCGTTGGTGATGTGTTTTTTTTTTGTCTTTAATTGCTAGAAATTGGATTTGTGTGTTTAACCATAATGGCTGGTTCTGTCATAGTTGTATCTCATAGTGGTTTGAATTTGTCTCAGTCCCTCTTTCGTCATTGGAGAGTTGTTGATATTTGGCGTTCAATTTTTTGCACTGTTGTTCTTCACTCAGTTCTCATTAACATGTTTCTTACTATATAGGTTGCATCATAAGTGACTCCAAAACTGCAAATGTTGAAGGATAGCCACCCATTACGATTCAACAAATCACAAATCAAAAATTGAATAGAATGAAATGTTGCTTGGGAGAAGGTGGTCATTGTATATCTCAAAGGCCTAGGTAGGTACGAGCATCTCACAAATCCACCTCTTGATATTAAGTCACCAAGGCACAAGAAGTGGGAACAACATAACAACCAAATAATGACAAGCCTTTGGAATGTAATGGAGCCAAATATTGCTAACATGTGTCAACATGTGAATTTCACAAAGGAACTATGGGAGTATTTGAGACTCTTATTTTTCAATAAAGTTAATTGTATATATGATTTATATGTGGAATTGTTCAAGTGTGAGAGGGGAGAGAAGAACTACACCGAATGTTTTCAAAACTTTAGAATCTACTTGTGGAACATTCAGCAACCCAACTGATTACAACAAATAAGGATCAACTTCTGAAAAAAAGAGGAGTTATTTGATATGAGATACTTGGCTTGCTTAAGATCAGAATATGAAACAATTCGAGCCCAAATACTGGGTGGCACTAAACTCCCATCACTTGCCGAGATACATTCACAGTATCTCAATCCTTGAAGCGACCAACATAAGAAAGCGATGACACGTCTATT
>JANSVA010000006.1:34253729-34275567 GCA_025504915.1 Erythroxylum reticulatum | reverse complement strand
TGAAGATGATAAACTTGTCAATCGTGAAGAGTATCAAACACTAGTGGGAAGACTAATCTATTTGTCTCATACTAGACCAGATATTGCTTTTGTCGTGAGTGTTGTTAGTCGCTACATGCATGCACCATGGAGACAGCATTTAGAGGCAGTCTACAAGATCCTACGGTATCTAAAAGGTACTCCAGGAAAAGGGCTACTATTCAAGAAAGGAGATTAAAGAACAATTGAAATATATACTGCTTGAGATTGGGCAAGTTCAAAAGAAGATAGAGGATCAACCATTGGATATTGTACTTTTGTGTGAGGAAATTTGGTTACTTGGCAAAGTAAGAAGCAAAAGGTGGTAGTCAAGAGCAATACTAAAGCTAAACTAAGAGTTGTTGCAAAAGGAATGTGTGAAAGTCTTTGGTTAAATAAAGTGTTGATAGAATTGGGAAACGGGTTTAAGATAACTATAAAACACTATTGTGATAACAAGGCAGCCCTAAGCATGGCACACAATCCAGTCCATCATGAAAGAACAAAACACGTTGAGGTTGACCGACATTTCATCAAAGAGAAGATAGAAGATGGGACAATATGCCTAACATATGTTCCAACAAAGAAGCAGACAATTGATGTATTTACCAAAGGACTCTTAACGACAAGCATTTGAAGAGTGTATTAGCAAGTTGGACATGATAGATATCTATGACCCAACTTGAGGGGGAGTGTGGTCAAAGATATGTATATCTCATAATATTATGATTTGATCATAATCAAATCATTTAGATTAGATTATCTTTTAGATATATAGTATCCTAGGATTATATTTCCATATTTGTACAGATTTTTCTACCTTATTCTATAAACCTATTCATGTATGTTTATCCTACAGTCTCTAATCAAGAGATATAGAGCAAATAAGCTCTAATTCACAAAGTTCAATACGTATCTCTTCTTTGACATCAAATCTAACGCCCAATGATCTCCTAATTGCTCTTTGCAAAGGTCAATGTCAATGCACGTATCATATTTCCTCTTTTGTTTCTTATTGTCATTTGTCTCCCTCTTCTTATTCTTTTGTTGACTCACTTGATTCTACGATTCCAAAAAATTGTTCACGAAGCCTTATCTCATTCTATTTAGCTTGTTGCTAAGATAGAGGAGATAAATACTTTTAGATGTTACTGATACTTGAGATTTAGCGAACTTACCTATCAAAAAAAGGCTATTAGATGTAAATGGGTGTTTGCAGTCGAAGTCAATTATGATGGATCAATGGCTTGACTTAAAGCACAACTTGTGGTAGAAGACTATGCTCAAACTTATGGTATGGAATATTCTAATACTTTCCCACTTGTTGCTAAACTAACCTCTATCTATTTATTTCTAGGGCAACTACTTATGATTGGCATTTACAACAATTGGAGATAAAAAAATGTCTTTTTATACGTTGACCTTCAAAAGGAAGTGCCTATGGAGCAACCACCTTGGAGCTTCTAGATGAGGGATACTAATGAAAATCATGGACATACTCACATCGAATATTTTTCATATGCTGATTAGGCAAGTTATATGATTGAACGAAAATCTACTACTAGCTACTATCTCTTTATTGGACGAAATTTGGTCTAAAGGAAAAGCAAGAAGCAAAATGTTGTATCCAAATCTAATGCAAAATGTGAATACAAATCTATAGCAAAATCAACATGTGATAATGTGGATATATCAACTATTATCTGAAATTCAACTTAAAGCCTCAATACCAACAAAATTGTGGTGTGATAATCAAGTTGCTCTACATACTCTTCTAATCTTATGTTTCATGACTGAACTAAACATATATAGATTGACTATCTCTTCATTCATGAAAAAGTGCAGTAAAACTTGATATCTACAGGATGTCAAAACTGCTGAACAATTTGGAGATATTTCCAGAAAAGCTCTATACGGTGCTTGGGTAAATTATATATGTACAAGCTAGGCACGATGTTCTAATATTGTGTTTCATGAATGAACTAAACATATTTAGATTGACTATCTCTTCATTTGTGAAAAAGTGCAGTAAAACTTGATATCTAAATGATGTCAAAACAAGCGAACAATTTGGAGATATTTCCACATAAGCTCTATACAGTTCTTGATAGGATCTAAGGGGGAGAGAGTGATTTAGACAACAGGAGGGACAATAGAAAAGAGAATAAACCGTCAGTATGGAAAGTGTACCCCAGAAGAAAGAACAGTGGGGCAGGGGGGGAGTTAGTTAATAGCTGATGTGGCTAATTAGTTAGGCGTAACAGAATGAATCTAAGAGAGGGAGGTTTATGTAGGGGGAGGAGAGTAGGAGAGGAGGCAGAAAGAGAGAAAAACTTGTGACAGAAGGGTCATCAAACCTTCTGAGGAGCATTCAGCTTTGGATAGTGAGAAATACTATACATCTTTACTATAATGATATATACATTACGGATATACTTCAATAATACAGTAAATCTCTAGTGTTCTAAGACTAGAGTTCTATCAGATATTGGGTAAATTATATTTGTAACAAGCTAGGCATGATTAATATGTATCCTCCAACTTGAGGGGGAGTATTAAAGACTATATAGATAAGAATATGTAGCTGATAGAATACTTTAAGGCTTAACTACAGGCTTGATTATAGGGATCACGTTCCCTAATTATTGTTGATTTATTTGTACATATATATGTAACCTTATTCTATACAAAAAATTACGAGAAATCAATACCTTTCCTCCTTTCATTATAGTAAAAATCAACAAAAGGTACTGTGTTATATACTAAATTGCCACCTATTCCCATAATGATAAATCTCCATGGTTGCAATATGTCTTCTTCTATGCATACAACATCACTAATCTCAATCTTTTGGTGCTTAGTTATGTTCCTCATCCTTGAATGTAACATCCAAAATTTACCATACTTCATTGTGCAATGTGCACTCAGAAATTCTACTCAAAATTAATTTTCTCAAATCCTAACAAGAAACTCGTGTCAACCTTTTCCTGATAATTCTCAAAAAAAAATTTAATTCTCAAAAAGAATTCCTGATAAAATTTTGCATGCTAGAATCCTATAAGCTTTATTTTAGGTTCCTTCGTCATTAAATTATAATTCTAACAAAATTATATGATATATATGAAACCCACTGAACTAACAATAACAAAGAATGCTAGTTAACAACCATCATAAACTTAATCCAAATGACACCATAGTCTATAGAGACATTTTTGTCAAAACATTGTTACACAAACAAAATCTATTTTACAAAGGTGAAACGGTTAGGCCTCCAAAAAACAATGCAAATAGATGGTAAGATACACTTGCTTAAGCATATTGCATAATATGTGCAGTTACAAATGTATTCAGCTATTTTAGTATTTAAGAAAAAACTTTGGTTGCAACACACATAAGTTATTAACTTCAAAAAGACGTGCAATAAAATTATAAAAGCAACAAGCATAGTGATGGAGATGTTAGAATTTGGTGCAAAAGATTCCCAAAGTGACTACTTATTAGCTAGATTCAATTATACAAAAGGATGAGTATAGAGAGAACTACACAACAACAAAGTAAAGATAGAGTTGATAAAATTAAGAATAGAAGGTCCAACAATTAGAAAAGGTGTTGATTGCGAAGCTAAGCAATTGACGATGGAATAGATCAAAGTGTACTTTAACTACTGTGGCAAGAGGAATCAATATCAAATTTATGGATTTTTTCTCACACCCTTACCTTGCATTTGCCAAAGCTGTAGAAAGACCGACAAAACGTACCATACGCTCTGTTTGAGATGAAATGTATCTCATTCTTGAAACAATGACCTGGAACAACAAAGTTCTAAGGTTGAGATCACAAAGTAAATAAAGTAAATATCAAACAAGATGAAATGAAGATTGGTTTTCTAAAGAAAGATGATCCAACAATGAAATGTCTTTGTTTGAAATAAGGCATTGCAATAGACATAAGTCTCCAACTTAATTGATTGACTAAGTTTACCAACTTTTATCTAGAACAAGCCATGTCAGAATTCAACAATGCAGGTTCTACTAACATCACATAAGGATAAACAAAAACAGAATACAACCCAAAACTTTTCACTAGGAACAAAGTTTAATATTCACAATATATCAATGTCATAATACCAGCATAAACTTGTATAATTCCCTCTCGAAGCCTCTAAATTGTCCCATTAGAACATCTAGTTCAACATAAATATCCGTTCGCGATGATTTTAAGATTCTATAATAACATAAAAAAATGTCGCATTTCACAACGAATTGTATCTTTGAATGAAACTACATAATCAACAATTATAGAATTATATACTTGCATTACTGATAAATTATAAGTTGTATGATTTTGAATGAAGTAATAATTACGTTTCAAGGTGTTCTTTTCGGCATACAAAAAACTCAGCTAATTTCCGTGTTGCTATTCATCTAATAATGAAGATACTAAATAGAGTTTGAACTGTCACTTTTGCGATCTAACTTGAGTGCACAGTTTTTAGTTTTTATAATATATTGATACAAAAATATGCACAAGTTTAATACTATATAATTCTAATTTCATAGCAAAGTGCTTTTCTACATTAAGAGGTAAGATATAGAGCATGTGCGAAAAATTATACAAAAAAAGGTACAAGTCCATTAACTTTAAGAAGTCATAAGTTACTCTAGAAAATAGGAATCTTGGTGATTCTAAAAACTTGTTTTCCGAGTAATGTTTAATTTGAGAAAAAAAAAATTCATAATGTTATTTTACTCGAATGCAATAAATACTATAAATTTGGGTATATTCATTAGTCAAAGTTTGACCTTATTGGTTACGTGATTTGTAACTTATAAATATGAAGCCAATCCATTCCAATTCTTTCATAAGTAGATGTGTAAACCAATTTCCAGCTGAATTTTTTGTTAAATAGTTAATTACATTAAGCCTCTTTGCAGTTTTTTCAAAAAGTCCCCTATTGTTAAATAATCAGTCACATAGGCAAAATTCAATCTATAGGGAGCTTTTTGACAAACATATATAGAGGGACTTTATGTAATTAACCTTTATGTAAGAAAAAAATTTTGAAATTAAAAATATGAAATATATGCTTTTGTCTTAAAAATAAGGAACTCCTCTTTTAGTGTAGGCAAAAGTGAACTTTCATAAGACATCTTAATTTTTATCTCTATAGCCAATATTGGTTCCCTATCCCCAAGCTAGAATCACCCATGACTAAATCACGCTCTTAATTGTTGTGAGGCAGAGCCTAAACTCTACTATCAAATGGGTCCTCAACTTATTAATAATCGTGTAAAAATAGAGTGCTCAATATAAGGAGCCATTTTCGAAAAGTTATCAATAAACTTATGATGTAGGTTGGCAGGTTAAATGACCAATGACAAGCCCATACCATTATCATAAAAGCATTTTGCTATAGAGCATTCACATTTGGATGCTCTTATAATGTTTTTCATCAATCACTAATTGCCACAAAATTGATTCAACATCTTAAGATGCTTTGCTCTTAGAAATGCTTGCAAACTCCTAGTAAGAAATACCTCAAGAATTGGCCCACGATCAGCTCCCAGCAAGTGAATCTCATCTAAGATCATGAGACCAACCTATTAAGCAACATTTACAATTAATGCATGCTGTGCATAAGGAAAAACATGAATAATGATGCTAACTTTTCATAGTGAAAAAACAGCTAAATCTTACATAGATGTACCTTTGTTACATAATTTCTACTATGCCAATTTCGACTAATACCATCCCACTTCTCAGGTGTAGAGATAATGATATCTGCTGACAAAAGGGCAGTTAAGTCTGGTGTATAATCTCCTGTCATTTCAACCTGGTAAACATTCTTTTAATTCAGTAGAATTTCATGGTGCACACATACATACAAACACATGAGCACAAAAATAGAACTGAGAGGACTGAGAGCACTAATATACAAAAATCTTTTATCAATATATTGGAGTACCATTTGTTTTCCTAGATAGGAGACTAAACCCTTTCTCCAATCGTAAATTCTTTCTCGAACAATAGCCTTCAATGGTGCAATGTAAATAACCTACATTAAATACATGAAAATGAGATAAGAGAGGGACACAAAGGTTGTAGAATTAAATGTTCAACCAACACAAGAAAGCAAACTGAGCAATATAACAAGAGAAAGTATCATACCAACCCAAAATGCAGTTTTTTTTTTTTCTAATTGATTTATTCCCTAGTATTTAACCTAAGAAATCTATGGCGAAGCATAACATTAATCATAATTCATTATTTCCTAGTTCAGTTTCCTTTCATATTCCAAAATTAGCATATAATTTGGTTTTCATTATCAACAGTATCTCTGGAAATCCTGATTCATCTTTTCCAAAGCACTTGTTTCAGTTAGAATTGCCATCTGCTGGATACAAAATCTGGTCACTGCATGTTTTCATTTTTATTTCTTGAATACAACTTCTTCTAACACCTAAATTGTTCTGTATTGGCAGGGAATTAGAAAAAATACCTTCATATCAGGCTGAGTATTGAAGAGACGAAGCATTGCAAGTTCCGCAGATATAGTCTTCCCACTTCCAGTGGGGGCTCCTAATAAAACATTGTTGTCTGTGTGATATAATACATGAAAAATCTGCAGTTCCAAAATAAAAGCATTATATGATGTATGCAAAGTGAAAAGAGAAAAGAAAATTAGATTTATTAAACCATACCTGTGTTTGTATAGGATTGAAATGGGAAAACTTGTACAAGGCTTCATAAGTACTGTTTCCGAGTGAAGTAACAGGAAGAGGCTTTAGATCTAGAAGCTCTGTGTGAGAGGTACGAGCCTAAACCAAGAATAATATTTCGTAAGATCTTTGAAGGAAAACAGTGATATACCAAACTGAAAAGTTAAATCACTCAACATTCTCCAAAATAAATCAGAATAAGAGAATGCACCTCAGGCAGTGCTAAGTTATGAAATGATATAGTGTAGAAAGCTTCTGCGTGCAACCAAGAATCGGAAACAGCGCGAATGTAGTATTGTGCTGGATGTGGTTCGAATATTGGCACAGTGAAGGAAAGTTTTTGAGGTCCCCCCCGAGCCATCTTCTTTGTAAGAGTGAAAAGCTCTGAATGGTAGATGTGGTCATTTTCTGAGTCCTGATAAAGTTACCGATGCTCTAGTTATAGATTATCCAAAATTAGGCACCTTATTTTTAACAGTAGTAAATAATTTCTGAAGCCATGCCCCTGGCTCCAAAACTGACACTATAATCATGTAAAACACTCGTTGTAAGAAATCAAAATTTTAGAAATGATCATGAGCTTTCACATAGGGATAAAATGACATCACTAAGTAAACAAAAATCCTTGGTACATTGATATTGGTACTTCCTATGTGACAAGAGGAAACCTTGTTATATTCAACTGCAACAGCTCCAGCATAGGAGCAAAACTAGGAAGGGAGGGGGAAAACACAAAAATGGAATGCTTAAATAGGAGCAAAATGAACCTGCATTACCAACTCTCTGAGTCTCAACATAAAAGGAGAAGAGGATCACTGTAGCAAAGTCAAACTAGCTTGGAAGTTCAAACTAAGATTAAGATAATTCAGTAATATAATTTATTACATATTCCTGTATACAAAGCGCCAGATGTAGAATTTATAATTAACATACTAAGTAGCACTTAAGATGGTACAGATTACTATTAATTGCTAATAAGCACTGGTTCATAATTACATAGTCAGTACACCTCTATGACACATAAAGGCAAACTTGTACAATTAAAAAGTCAACATTAGACCTGAAAGCTTTCTGCAGGTTTTAGGTAAATTCTTTTTCACAAAACTAGAACAAAAGATAATTTCACATCCAATACTGCTTCTTTGAGACATTAAAATGCGAGTAATAGTAGATACCTCAACAAGAATCCACCAACGTTGTGCAGCACCATGGAAACGATCTTTCCATGAGAAACTTGGAGTTATGAGCAAATCCACCTAAAAGTTCAATATCAGCAAGAGGATCCTCAGCTTCTCAATTTGCAATTATTATGAGAAGATATTTTTGTGAAGACATCAAATCATTACCTTCAAAACAGTTCTGGTGATTGGACTTACAGTTGCTGATAACTGAATTGATGGAAAATAACCTATGTACTGTTTAACCAACTTCAGAGACAGTAGCCCAACCCAAACACCGCAAAAAGAGAAAAAAGAAAGAAAACGAAGTGATTACTATCACAGATGTCCAAGTCAATGTAGTGGAAATACTAAAGAGTTAAAAAAACTCAATGTAATATATATACCTTTCCTCCATGTGCATATCGAATAAGAGCTCCAATATCCTTTTCCTCCATCTCAAGCAGATGATCTAGGTCCACCCCTCGTTCTTCAAGCTTCCGCAATATCTAAACCAGTTAAGATATAGAATTATACATGCGCTCTGCATAAACATCAAGTAAAAGAACAACAAAAATATGCAAGACCAACTTCTGCTGAAAGATCCTTGTCAAATTGTCTAAGGGGGTGTTGATGAGGCCAAATTTGGCGATCCACAGCCTTGCAATATTCCAACATGAATAATGACATCTCAGGCCATCCTCTCCGTAAGCAAATTTCAAATAATGCCCGCATTATGCGAGCCAAGCTTGCACTTATATATGCAGCATCAGAGACCAGAGAAAATGTATCAATTGAACCACGGGAGATGTACAACTGCAAATTCATTTAAACAGCATATTAGGCATTTACTGTTTCCATACTTTGGATGAAGTGTCAGTTATTAAGCAAAGGACCAAAAACCTGGATAAGAATTGAAATCTTTCCATATTTGTTTGAAGGACCACCCTTAACTTCTAAAGGACATGAAGTGCACAATAACATCTATAGCTCATTCTGCTCCTCTTCTCGAACAACAATATTCTCAAATTCAGAAGAGTGGGCAACCATATCAATCACCTACAACAAAGTGAAAATGCATCAAGATAATTGTGAAAATACTAACATAACATAATTTAAGTCCAAGAGTGATTGCAATAAATTTTCCAGTCAAATAATCCAGAAAATAGCTAGCTGATTAATATATGAGAAGGACTTCTACATGATCAAAATGGAGATGTCAATGCTATAAAGAATAACCTCACTATCATTCATGTAGCGTCTCAACATTTCATTGTAAGTTTCAACACTTGAGTAGTGGATATAGAAGTGGCTTGCAATGCGACCAAGCTCTGTACAATAAAAATTGCCACTTTTCTCATCAAACCGCATCATTTTCGCTTTATCAAGAGCACGTGCAGCATCTGCTACGAGAGCTCGTTGCTTTAAACTCAAAGAGGGATCCGCCATCACCTACCAAACACATATAAACCATATGAATAACCTAGTTATTGAACAACATACACATAACTGATGAAATCTAGAATGCTGTAATATTCCAGTTTTTGAACCCCAAAAAGTGCAGATCGAAGAAAATAAGGAAAACCTTTGGTTGCAAGTCAAAAAAGATTGATTTATAATCCTGTGCACATTACTGCAACTTTTTAAGCATGTGGAGTCAAATGCATTTTTTATTGCCAGACATAAATAGCCATACTATACCTCATCCCATCCAACACCATATGCCAAAGGATTCTGCCTCATCCTGATAGCAAGATACGTATAGCCAAGCCAAGCACAAGCTTCTTTGACATTAGTAACAGTTCCCAATGCCACCTCCGCATTTAGATTATCTTTCAAGGAGCCAATAAACTGCAAATACAAAGGAAAAATCACGAATTAAAATGTAAACCAACTATCATCTGCATATAGCAGTTATTGCAAGGATGCAGCATTAACCTACAATCTGAACAAAAACAAAAGATAGATGCTCGCAACAGGATTACAGAAAGTTAACTTCTTAATACAAATGATAACAAAAAATCCTTTGAACATCTAAACTCAACAAGACCAGAGAGAAAATGGCCAGATGATCCAACAATGATACATATTGCAAGTTGATATTGAGATAACTATATTTTTAATCCCCCTACTATAGGCAATTTCCTATTTTCAGTACCCCTACCTTTTCTTTGAGTCTCCAACGTTGACATTTTTCCTATTTCAGTCCTGTTCATTAACTCCCTTACTAGAAGTGCATATGTAGCAATCCATCTCATCAAATAAATGACATAGAAGCCACCTGGATTTTCCACTAACCATATTTAAAAGGCCTTGCACACCATCATCCAGAGCTCCCATTGTAGTCACTGTCTGAACATCTCCAGATACACACATTACACCCCATACTCCTCTTCCTCCTACCCACCACCAACACCCTCACCGAACCCCTCTTGTCACCACTAGCCACCCCACTTCCCTCTGCAAATATCACTTCCATATCTATGTCCACCAATCCTAGCACTTACCCAAATATTACACAACCACAGCCACCTTAACGACCACGACCATCACCATCCCAACCGCCACTATTTCAAGTAGAAGATACTCAACTCCACCACAAAAACCAAATAGAAAACATGATTGCCAAGCTGGGAATGGAAGACATCTATTCCTCAACTTAAGGGGGAGTTTCGAGTTGTCTATTTGCTATAAACTTGTTTAGGAAACTCAATTTCTTGGTATTTCAAAGATTGTGGGATCCTAACTATTCCTTCCCTAGGAAAGTGTGGAAAAGAAATTGTAATCCTAGGAAATTGTTTTCTTTACCTAGGAAAGTTGAATCATATGAAACTGTTTTTATTTTCCAAGGAGAGTGTAGAATTATAAGAGATTGATTCATATTTTTCTCCTACACTAAGTTGCGTATAACCATATAATTCTAATTCAATTGTAAGAAGACAATTCATTTCCCTTCAATTTTGCGTCAATATATGTAATACCTTTACTCCACAATTATCTCAATTAAATTCTATGTATGACTTGGGAACAAAGAGAAGTTTAAGACAAATAATCCAAAACATCAAATGATTGAAACGGAAATGTGACAAGTTGGGACCAAGTACTTTCACAATTAGTGCAACACACCTCAAACAAATTCCGTGCATGACTTGGGAACAAAGATGAGCTCAAGACAAATAATCCAAAACATGAAATGATTGAAATGGAAATGTGACAAGTTGGGACCGAGTACTTTCTCAATTAGTGCAACACATCCCAAATAGCTTTCCAGTACGATAACTCATTCAACTTGTACCATCACATGGCACATGAACAAAATTGATCAAGAATCTGTACTTACAAAAGCAGCATAACTTTAACTAATAATCAAGATCAAAATGGCTATTACAATTGCAACACATCTAATATCATCTGCCACATTAAAATTAAAAAACATAAATCCATTTTACAGATAAGCAACATGTACATTGTTGTAGTGGAAAAGCTAAATAAGGTTGTAGACATCCAGGTAAAGCTAGGCCTAGTTCAAAATCTGAACATCTGACAATAATTTCATATAATGCATTACTTAGCCAAGTAAACTATAAGGTTCTGAAACACATTAGGCTTCTAAATTGATAGACACCATGAAATTCTTGGAGTTAAATACTAAAACAAAATTGAGAACAATAATCTTGTTTAAAAGGTACGAAAAACAACTACTCTAACAACCATGTCCCAGGTCAAACAAAAAATAGCAACCTGACTTTCTATTGGAAGTTGGCTTGTCAGCAACCTTAAATAGTATGCTAACTTATCATGAGATGTGATTATGATGCCTTCACCACTCTTGTCAAATTGAGGCCTCCCAGCCCTTCCAAAGATCTGATGCAATTAGACAAAAGAATAGTAGCCATTAAATGAACAAGGGAGCCACTTCCATGTTTCAAGACATATATAGAGTCTAACCTGCATAACATCAAGCATCCCTAGGTCACGCCATCCACCAGCCTTTGGATCATACAATTGGGTTCCCTGAAGAGTGACACAACAAAAATATTGGACATACTGCAAGAAAAGGAAATAAACTAAAGACATCTCACAAAAATTTAGAAAAACATTAAAAAAATGGAAGAAAAGTGTTTCATTTGAAAGATTTGAGATTCTACAGCATTTTTTATATGGCATTATAATTTCCATGCTATAGTTGCTAGTTAGGTCCAGTAGTAAATTTTGATCATTTTATAGCATTACTTGAAGAAAGATAATTCATGCACGTTTTCTCTGAGGCAAACTATAAGCACATATCAAAGAACCAGTCTCTTTGGAAAACAAAAGCCAGGGGAAACTATTCAGTTGGACCACTTAAGCAAACAACCAGCCCTGTTGCAAACAAAGAAACTGGCTGTCATAATAACACATAAATAATTGGCAGCCCAAGGAATCAAGAGAACAAAAACAGTTCAACCAATCAAGTTTCAGTTTTAATTCTTTTAAGAATTCATTCAAGTCCTTCAGCTTTATAAAACCATGTTTTCTCCCATAATAACTTGACAAAACTTTAATGACTTTTAAAAGGTTATCCAAGTGCTTCAACTCATTAATTCGGCATAAATATGACTAATTAATTGCATTAAAAGCTTTAATCTTACTTTTAATATACTAGTTTTCTGTATGATATTTGGCACAATTAAATAAATAATAATAATAATAATAATTTTTTCTACAGTTTCTCAACTAGAAGTTACATATTACAACCTAGTTTGCAACTATAAACAGTCTTTATATTATCTTAATTGCCAAATTGCTACAAATACGACCTTTTCAGTGACTGAATATTTTTAATATTCACCAATTTAAATGATATGTTTTTTTTTTAATATTCAAATGATATGTAATATCTTTAAAGTCTATTTGAAACATGGTGAAAAAATGGAATTATATTAACATATATCTATCATCAACAACTGCTTTAACTCCAACTCAACCTTAATCCTTTATGGATCAGTGGCTCTTAAGGCAATGATGCTCTTGTTTTCTAAATATCACATGATAATATTGGCATACCTAAGGAGGTCTTTTCTTCTTGTCCATGAATTAACCAATATTGATAATAAAAGGGTCAAATTTTAGACCTTTTGACAATCACATAAAGCCTGAATTTATAGTCTCAAAGTTCCAACTTTAAATATATGCAAGATACTCTGATACACATGATTCGACATAAACATATCATGTTATCCATCAGCTAAAGTAAATTTTAAAATTTCTTCAAATTCCTAGTCTTTATCAAGTGTTTTAAATGACACATAGTGATTCTGGAAACTTCATATTGATAGAATTATTTAAAATTCATATAAATAAGCTAAGTGTAACAATAGGTATACTTTAAATTATTTAATTATTATGTTATCAATAAATTTATAAATTCAAGTGATAGTCTTTTCATATTAAATTAAGTCCTCACTTATTTGCTTGATGTGATTCCTTATTTTTTAATCTTTCAAATTTTATTTACGTTACACAAATGAATTAATCCACTTCAATTCCAGGTCATATTGACCCTCTATCTTCCTTATGGCAAGGTCATTGGTCAACCTTTAAATTTCAAACATGAGTACAAGTGAGACTATAATATGAGTAAAGTGAGACTATCTTATCCAGTAAATTACATTTAGTGTAGGCTTTCTGATTTGCAAGGAAAGGTAGGATACGTAGGTTAAAAAACAGATAGAAAAGGAGATGAGGGGAAAGAAAAGAGGGAAGCACAAACCTTGATCACAACTGTGTGTGCAGGTAGGTTTACGCCCCATGCTAAAGTTGCTGTGCAAACTAGTATCTGGAACAGTAATATATCTAACTTCAGAAAAGACACCAAGTCAACATGTTAAACAGATTAATCTGAGCACTTTCACCTTTAAGAGTCCATCAGAGAAGAGGCGCTCAGTCAGGCCTCTATCTGCACGTAGCATCCCTGCGTGATGAACACCTATTCCATATCCAAAAAGTTCGACTAGATCTTTGTTTCTAGACTTAACCACTTCTTTCTGAAATCACATATTAAGGAAATCAATGACCATGACATTTCCATAAGAAAATAAGTTCTATTCCTCACCTTGATTAGGCCAAATTGTGGATGTTCATCATTTTTTAAGAGCTCCAGATCATCATGCTTCTGAGCAAGTTCAACCTATTCAAAAAGATGGCTAAGATGCCTTAAAATGATGCAACAATAAATAGATAAAGATAAATAACATATTGTCTAGTATTTATATAAGTGTGTTGTCTCCCCAGGAGTTCTAGATATTCAAAATTTTGTCCATAAGTGCAGGATCATTTTAACTGTAGTGTTGTTTACATGAGTGAAAGATAGCCTCTTTCAGTAGCAGTAGATAGCCTCTTTCAATAGCAGTAATTCACCTACTAAAAGGCAGTTTATATAAATAGCAGGAATGCACCGACTAAAATTCCACATGTTTATTGATACCATCCTTGAAGATTGAATAGGCACCATCAATCTGTATAATTCTTGCCTATAAATATTCTAACTCCTTTGGGTTGAGGCAAAATTCAACACTTCACAATGTTAATGTAGTATGTATTTTAGAATAATTATTATCAAGATCATAATATTTGATATGTCCCAGTATCACCAAAAGTCAACGTTAACATCCTCAATGCCTCTAATATTAATGACCCCTTTGTGGTGCAAGTATGAGTACTGATATCCCTCTCCCATCCCATGTGATAAGTGGGTGTCAAATAATCAATGGAAGATCATCAGATAAAGATAGTACTAAAACTATGCGGCAGAACAATGCAGCACAAATGGAAATAAGGAGATTAAGGAGCAGACAAGTTAGAACAATATATCGAAGCAAAATGCATCGGAGTTTACTTTTAATAAGCATGCAGAAAAAATGTACCAGCTTCTGAGCTGTTTTTGCTGTATCTTTTCGTGAATGAACAAACACCATGGCCTGATGACCCTGTCTTAACGAATCAATAACCTTAACAAAAAGGTATCATCAATTCATTATCCTCCATCTATAACACTGATTAATTGGTTAATAAACAGAAAGGATTCATGCAAACAGCTACCTTCTTATAGCAAATTTCATTCAGCAACTCATTACGAGCAGCAAAGTTATGCTCACTGATTCCAATATATTGTTGTGCAAGAGGTACAGGACGATAACTAGAATCAAAAAAGAAGAGGCCAGTCTCTGGATTCACTCTCAGAAATTGAGCAACCTTAAAAAGTCAATGTTAAAGATTTCAATTTCAAGTAAACCAGTTCATATGGATGAAAAGGTACATGATTTATGTTGCAGTAAAGACCTCCAAATAATTAGGTAGAGTGGCTGAAAGTCCCACAATGCGTATCATTGTCTGTGTTGACTCCACCTGTAAACCATTAGAAGGAATATGTGAATGACTCTTAGCTTGCCAATCTTTCACGTGCATAAATCAAGTTATGTAAGAAGTAATATCACTATGAAGACATTAGGGGAAACCAATTTCAGCATGGATAGAACAACTAAATGATAAAATGCTGAAGAGATTAGTTTTGAATTCCATCATACAGATAACTCAGCAAGAGCTTACCTGACGTAGGGTCCTAGCCACTAGTGCTTCTATTACAGGACCTCTATCATCGTTTAAAAGGTGCACTTCATCAATTATTAAGAGCTTCACCAGCATTGAAAGTGACATGTCACTGCTTTTGCGAGTAATGACATCCCATTTCTCAGGTGTTGTCACAATCATCTGATTTAAATGATCAGTTCTTAGCACCACAGCGACTACCACAGCACTAAAAGCATGCTTTAAACTGTCAAAAACAAGACAATAAACAAGAATAACCTGTGTTTCTTCCAGTTCACTCTTAGAAAGTTGCATGTCCCCAGTAAGTTCTCTCACTGTCATATTCAATGGTGATAGTCGATGGCCAAATGTTGACGTGACCTCCGCAGCTAATGCCTACAGAAAGTTCAAGAGATAAGCAATTCACCAAACATTACAACCAGCTCGCAACCACCAAGCTATATGTTGCATGTACCTTCATAGGAGCAACATAAACTATCTTAAATTCATCTTTATGCAAGTAACCATCCCTGAAATGTTGTCCAATCTGAAAAACAGGAAAGGAAAACATGGTCAACTGCATAAATGCTTAACACATTCTATCAACACACCACCAGAAGCTATACTTTGTACTTGGGACTACTAATTAGACCAAGATAACAAGCTTATATTTAACCGACAAACAACGAATCATTATCCCAAAAAGCTACGCAATCTGGATAAACTATCTTAAACAATAAAAAAGTACACAAGATGCTTCAGAATGTTGAAAAAAAAAAGAAGAAATATGCTTTACTATACACATGGGAAATGCATAGTGATCATATGATGCACCTGTCAAAGTGATTTGCCAACATCATGAGCTAAAGTAAACACCACTAAGGAATAAACAAAACATTTGCAAGTCAATCACTAAACTTTTGTTCAGACAATTGGATTTTTTGAATTTGGAGCATATAACAGTATCACCAATTTTTTGCAATTTTGTTAATTTATTTAAATGTAAAAATTATGAAAATAGTCGATCATCAAAAATTATGCATATTTGCAGTAAGCTTGCTAATATTTTTCAAATCCTTTGTAATAAACTATGCAGTAGTTTACCCTCAATGCGGTGTCACCTGCAATGCTCCCCATACCATAATAGAAAGAAAGTTGTTACGTGCCTCATATGAAAATGCATGACATAACACATCATGGGTATAACTCCATCCTACAGAAACTAGGATGAGAGGAAGCCTTCAATTACACATTCGCAAGCACAAAATTCAAAATACCTCATGTAAAATAGAGATCATTGCTATATTTGTTTTGCCAGCGCCAGTAGGTGCACAAACCTGCAGAGAGGTTAAAGCTATAGATTTCTTAAAAAGTTCTTTCAGCCATAAGTTCAATGTATGGTTGGATGTCTCTTAAATCAACCAGAATTAAAGAATTATCTATTGCCAACGGATCAGATGACAATTCATCAACACTCTGACTTTCATTTTAGGCAGAGCAGGTTGTTGAACAGAAACTTAAACTCACCATTCAACACATTTTCACTAACAACTTAGCTGCACTAGTTTTCTTAGGAAATTGCATTTCCCTAGGTTATTTACTGTAAAAGAAGAAGATAGAAAACATTTGTTTCAAACCAATGACTTTGATAGACAAAATTGAAGATGAGAAATCAGGAACTTGTCTGCAAAATGTGCATGCTAGCCTTTGCTAATAGAACCAAGGTAAAGGGAAGGAGTGGGGCAAAATAGTAGCTTGAATGGGTAAATCTATTAAGTTGAACTGAAAAAGTTTCCACAAACATGCAACTCTTTCTTAATTATCAAATGTAAAATAACAAGCTCTTTAGAATTAGTAATACATGTCAACTAATACGTCCTCTGTTATATATATAAGAGCTTAAATACAGTTTAAGTAACTCACAAGAATGTTTTCATTAGTGAAATAAACAGTCTGAAATATTCGGCTTTGAATACGATTCAGAGATTTGTAGCCATGAAAAGCAGCTTGAGCAAAGTCATCTAACTCCTTTATCTCAATCTAACAACAAAATCCCAAAGAGAAACAGGTTATGGAAAATCCAGATAAACGCAACATGGCAAAGTGTCTACATTGAATTGCCAAAGCTACAATAGATGGGTTACACTGCCATCATACACTCATGTTCTAGAGTCATGTTCAGAAAGAAAGAAAGGGGAAGAGTGAGAGAGCAATATTGAGAGATAAATAAAAAGTGGAAAATGGCTATTACTTATACTCGGATAATGAAACAATATTTACGACATGCAATTTCTTGGCACAAACGTAACTCACTTCCTCCTAAAAATCTCTGAAAGAGTGAATTTGCATAAATTCCTAATATGACCAGAAATTTTAGAATGCAGTTTCTTGAATATGCCTAACTTCTACTAAATATCTCTGAAATATTAAATTCACAGAACCATTCTAATATCTTTTGTAAATTAAGACCAGAATTTTAGAGAGCAGTTTCTTCAAAGCCTATGCTTAAGTTGTTGGATGAGGTCCAGGACTAACTCAAATAAGGCTTCGCACACAAAGTCCATTATGCTGAAAATTGTGGAGAAAGCAAGGGCCCTACAACATGTTATGTTACAATTAAACTTAATCTTGACGTAAATCAAAGGAAGTGCAGTTTGAGCTGGATATTGTCAATCATACAGGTACAACATTAGGAAATAATTCAACCGTATAAAATCGATCATGAGTAAATCAGACAAGTGAAAACAATGTAAATGACTAAATCAGAGAAACAAAACCATAAGAAAACAGGAATAATTGATTTGTTATTGGGTGACACCATTCCCACACACCCCAACCCCTACTGGTCACCACAGACACATGCATAGTGATCTATTTGTAGCTCAGGTGAAGGCTGCCCTTCTTGGAGGAAGAGGTTTAAATCTAGACATGCTTTGCCCAATAAATGAATACGATACGAAACAAATAGGAATTTGGATTTCCAAAGGCAACATGATTGCAAAGCAAGTTCATTCCTAATATATCACCAAAGATTTCTTGTGAGATTTGCAGCATCAAAATCATTCACAAGATTCACATCTTCAAGAACATTGTTGATAAAACTTATCACAAGAATTTATCATTTTCATTGACACATCTTTTTAAGCGCTGTCTTTTCAGGCATAGATTATAGTAGAAGATTTCAAACTTATCAATATATTTACTCTCTTTAAATTTGTGAGTCAGCCAGTTGAATTTGGGAAGAACGAAAAACTAGCCTAAGAATGAGTGAAGAAATGAATTAAAAAGATAAATTTGCAGATGTTTCAATAGTTCAAATTTGAAGATATTCTCTCTATTCAACAAATGAAATGATGTTACTCTCAATAACAAAGACGCTAGCAAGTTCTAGTTAGAACCATCCAGAGAATCTACCACAAGAGTGAGAAATCTAGATCAACATAAATTACCAGCTTTTCTCCAGGTTTCATTTGTGCAGTTGGTGTTGGTGGAATAACAACTTCCTCATAGCCTTTGTAGTGTTTCCTTAGAGTACCTTGTGGAAGAGCAGTTACTGACATTGAATGTGGCCCCGGGCCTGACCCAATTGCATCATCAAGAAGATTCTTTCGCTCACTAGCTTCAAGTAAAGAAGAAAAACTTGCGCCCGAAGCTTCATTCTCTACTCCATACTCAGTCCCACGCCTATGACGCTTTTCCTCCTTTCGCCGAAGTTTATCAATTTGCCTTTCAGTTTCTGTCTGGACAGTAACCTAATAGCAATGCTTATTTGTTACTTTTGTGGTAGTTCCAATTTTCGATGAAAACTCAACTCCAAAAGGCACAATAATAGGAAAAAGAAAAACAGCTATACCTGGGTGCCATAGCTAGGCATCTTTAATTGTGTGTTCATAGCCAACTTATCTGATCTCAGTACTGAGAAGCCACGATGGATAGCATCAACGAGTTCCTTCCGATGCTGAATATGGAGAAGAAAATCTCAACCCTAGCTCCCAAATATTTTAAAATTTTCCTCAAAATGGCGACAATCAATCAACTATATAAAAAGATAGAACCGTAATCCCAAGAACATATAAAAGGAATAGTTTTCTTTTAATTCAAGCCAGTCAATCACTATAAAATGGTGTTTGTTGGTGTGTAAGAGTGTGTGAGAGGAAGAGGAAGGGAGTGAGATGAGAAACTTGGACAAACAAATTTTAGGTTTTTGCAAATCAATACCATCAAACTAGACACAAAGGCGAGTAGCAATTGCCATGAAAAAAAGTTATCAATAAATTTCAGAACAAATTAGACTCATTTTTTGTTAAAACAGCGAATTAGTACTCCACAAACTATAATTTCCTGAAAAGTATGAATTATCATTAAAAAAATGTATGTCTCATAATTCAAATCAGCTCACAAGCAACTTGACAAATTGTCCGCACCAAAGTTACAGGCTAGATGAATAATCTTATTTCTTACCAGCAAAATTTCTTGCACAGTTTCAAACGCATTATCACCAACAAGATCCAATAAGTCACTGGCTATCTGAAATTGAAAAACAAAGTAGATAAAGGAAACGAAACTTAGAGATTGTCTGTCATTAGACATAGGTTCAAAATACTCATCAAGTAAGAGAAAAAAGAAAATAGTAACAAGTACCTCCTCACCAGGCTTGTCCGAATCGACTACACGACATATAGCCATGGCTAGATCATCACGAGAAAGCTGTGAATTGCTCCCATTGACTATCTGATTGCAAGCATCTCTCAACCAACTCAGATTAAAGTTTCCTCCATCAGCAACAGAATGATTATTTACATTATCATTATGATTATACCAGCCATTGTTATGAAACAAAGGTCGATCATCACTCAGTAGTTCCAGATTGTCCAAATCGACATCCAACAGAAATCGAGATGGTGCTTGAAAAACAAGCTCAGAACCAAATTCCAGTTCATTGTCAACATCGTTTGCATGTTTTTCTAAAATAAATGCAGCCCCATAATTACCAGGTTGCAAATCAGAGAGCTTCCCTGACAGAGTTGCTGCTTTCTGTATGTTGGTATCTGAAATTGCATGACCAATGAGCCTCTGCAATGTCAACCTGCATGTCAACATCAATAAATACAATAACACTCCAAATCACATGATAGCATCTTGAAACAAATTTCTTAGATATTGATTGGTCAACCCAATTGTATATAAATGAACAAACAGTATTCCCATAAGGTTCTAGTGTATAACCAAAACCTGTTTCATAATAAACATATACCGCCCCAAATTTGTGACTTGATAGTCAATCTAAATTGAAAAAAGAAAACAGAAAAAGAATGTGTTAAGACTTCATATTCTTACTTCTTCTCATGAAGAGTGCCATTAACATTCCCTCCATCTCCCGGTCCTGGCCCTGGGCTGCCAAATAAACGGTAGACAGCAAGCGCCACTTCGCGGAACTCCTCAGAGGGAATTTCTCCATCTATTAATTCCGCAACAGCTCCAATAAACTGCTTGTATGCTTGCCGCACTTCAGTTGAGGCTGTTCCACCATTTCCGTTTCACTTAACTCAGTCCATAGAACCTAGAAATCTAATACGTATGTACACGAAAAGTAATAATACCGTCTTCCCATCGATCAACAATCTTCTTGGCAAGTTCCGACTCGTCAACCGAATTTCCAGTACTAAATCACCAAAACAAAATTGAATAAGAGGAAATTCGTCAATTATCAAACATGAATACATAAACAAACCAATTCAATTTTATCAAGAAGGTCGTTCAAATAAGAATACATGTCGCACAATACACAGTCAGTCAACAGCTTTCCGTAAAACAAAATTTGACTCGAGTTATACTTACTTGGAAGGCTTGAGGTGGTGTTGAAGGGTGATCTTGCGTTGGAGATAAGCCTGGTCGACGTCAAATGGCTCTCTAAGAGAGTTGGTCAAGCGAGGAAGCTGCATTAACATTGTTTAGGGTTGGCTTCTGCTGATTCAGTTACTTGGGAAAATTTGATAAAGTCAATAGTTGGCAACTGAAGCGTGCGAGAAGACGAGCGATGCAACAGGTTAAATAAACTTTCGGCCGGGGAGATTGAGTGAATAAGTAATTTCTTTAGTATAAAAATTATTTTTAAAAAAGTTAACTGTTTTGCTGTAAATTTTAAAAATATTTTTTATGAAAAAAAGGTTTTTTTAAAAGCTAAAATACAACTTTTTAATAAGCTCAAATTTAGAGCTTTTCAAAAAAGTACTTTTTCAGGCAGATTTTTCAGATAAATTAATGAACTTATTTTTTAGCCTCTTTTACTTTTATGTTTTATACACAATTCTCACAACACCACAAATACATTTTCACGTTTATTTTGAGATTTATATAATATTATTTGACTTTTTTATA
>JANSVA010000006.1:34228043-34243069 GCA_025504915.1 Erythroxylum reticulatum | reverse complement strand
TTGTATGTTTTAAGATTAAAGTAACAACCCACTTTATTCTTTAAAACATACTTGATTCCAGATTCATTTAATAGTGTCATTAACAATAGTCAACTACTATCATGATATAAAACTCGTCATTCCCTTGAAGTAAACTGCTTTACTTACATGGAGATAAATCGCAACACTACAGTCTAAACCATAATTAAGCGATCAACTTGATTATTCAATTATGAATCAATTAATTTAGATTCTAATAATATATATATTTCCCATACATCTGTATGTATATGTATATTACTTACAAAAGAATCTCTGTACCTTTTAACTAGATATATAATGCTCTTACATATAAACCCAAACTCTTTTGTTTCATTAATAATAAATATTTTCATTACAAAACTGTAACCGGAAGAAAATTAAATTACATGTAAATGTACTTGCTTTCCAAGGCACTATATTTACATAACTCCAACAGAAAACTTGTGATGCAACTCTCATGGGGCTTATTAGTGAAAATTTTCATAAACCTAGCCATCACAGTGAGAACTTGCTTTCTCAATTCATATGGTGTAACAATGCCACATACCATAGTGCTTATTTAAAATCAAACTTTGGAAATGAACTTGCAGGTGATTAATTAAAACTTAGTATTATCATAAGAAATCTATGTACCATATTGCTTTTTCAAGCTCTTTTAAGGTTTGCAAACTAAATAAATTCTTATATGACTTGAAACAATGTATTTCTTAGTGGTACACGAAGCTATCCAATTCTATGTTTTCTCAACAATTCACACGGGCATCTTCTTACAACTTTCAACAATAAAGATTTTAGGCCATTAAATTTTTTTCTAAGCTTGGAGGTTGCTCAATCTAGCATTAGAATTAATATATGTATGCAAAAAATATGCTTTTGATCTTTTTTTTAAGGAAATTGGTTTTATTTATAGTAAACCAATTTCCACTTTTTTATTTTAATATAAAGTTAGAAAAATAATATGTAGTTGTTTTTTTTTACTTCTTAATGTCACTTCTTATAAGATAGTAGTTAGCAAATTACTTTATTTGACTGATACTTATATATGTTGTCCATCAATTAAGTCAATATATCAATAAGCCAAGTACAGTTCATTTGTAGCTTGCTTATAGGGTATTAAGATATATTAAGGATAATAAAGATTGAAGTCTTATCTTTCCTAAAAAATTCTTCTATAAAGTTGTAAGATTCTTATGACTTAGAATGTGGTGATTGTCTAATCACTTAGGTAGAATTGGTTCTGATTGAGTTTTTTAATTATGAAATCATAAGGTGGGATAGGTTGGTTTCAATTTGGAGGCAAATGGTCAAAGACCTATAAAACATAGGGGAAATGAAGGATCAAATGATGGGTAAAGTAAAGATTAAATGTTCTGTAAGATTAATATGAATACTACCATAATGATTATTATATCTAGCTATGAAATCACTTTTTTAAATAACAGTTTTGCAAAATTGAGTAATGTTGATATATTTTTTACGTATATGAAGGGATTTCATTAAGCGGATCAAGTAAATTTTAAAAAAATTTAAATCCGATAATAAGGATCGCTTCTATTATTGTTAATTTTTCTTATATTTTATTTGCATCACAATCAAGTTTATATTCCTACAAGAGGAATTGTTAAACCATACTTTTGGTCTCTAAAGAAGCTGTATTCCTCTTCGGTTCACCTTGAATGTGAAACAAGAAGGACGCCGAGTTCGTGCTAGCGTTCTCTTCATCCACACCTAGCTTCGTCACCTGTTTCTTAATCAATTACTCAATTGATAATTGTTTAACAAGTTATGAGAGAGAACAATGGATAACAAGAACAAAACCTATATCCAAGTCTGCCCAAATGTAAAAATCTGTATAGCTTCAAAATATTCTTTAAATTCCCACAGCATTTATGGCAATTAAATCAAGAACGGTTTTGAAACAACATACTTAATTCCTGACCTTTCAGTACTAGAATAGTGATAACTTCTTCTGGCAAACTCCAAAAGACCTGAAACTTTCACCACTAGATTCTACACTTCAAGGGATACAAAATTGATTGTCATTTGTCCAGAATGGTTATTGTTTACCCTTTCAAATTCCTGTTCAAAGTCACCTTAAAATCTGTCGTGAATTTGACGGCTATAATAATACATCTATTCTCTCCCTTCATTTGTTAAAATAAATTTTTTTGGGCTTGGGCTATAAATAAATTTATATTTCATGAAATTTATATTATTCTTATAATATACATTTTAAATAAATTTATTTCCCGTCCAGGCTGTCACGTCATGTGACAATATTTTAATATGTACCTTTATTTCATCAACAAGAAATCTTGTACACTGAAAAATATATTTTCTTGTTTCCCGTTCAGTTGGTATGACCTATATCGAGGATCTGTGCTGTGTTGGCAATGAAATACAACATTTTATTTCATAAACTATAAGTGGTATTCTAGCTATACATTACAGCTACCCAAACAACATAGATGTTTAGTAAACCTTTTATGTATCATGATCCTTCTAGTAATGTTATCATTAACATTACTTGCATCCATTCCTTGCCTTATGATATTATGATTAATATACAAAGTAGGACTCTGTCATCTTTGTATTATAATTGTTTCTTGGTCTCCATTAAGTAACTTATAAATTATAACTGTACCTCAGTAATATTGGATTCATTTATAATTCTACTTTACCAGGGGCCCATAGCATATCATTACTCATTATTAATAAGTGGAAATGATGCTATTTACATGTACATTTTCCCGCACAAGTTATATATAAAGAACTATTATTTTTATCACCGCTTGTTATGAGCAACTTTTAATAATAATTACGTTATACATTCCTCATGTGAGGAATGAAAATATATGTATCATTCTTGGAATCAAAGACATGATAAAAACATTAACGACACAAACACAATCCATATAATGTTTTATTTATTAGGTCTATTCAATATATGAAACCCTTCATATATTCGTGTTATTAAATGATAATGCTTTATCAATGTTTACAAAACTACAACATACTTTTAATCAACATGACAGTCTTATGTGGCATATTAGTGTTCCTGCTAATATCCAAGACCTGTGAACATTTTAGAACTGAATATTCATATTATTTAGAGTTCTGCGGTTCAAAACCAAGTGCATCTTCTTGAACACTTCTAAATAAATATAAAACTCATAGAAAAATATAAATAATATTCAATTCATAAATATAACATATAAAAGTAATCATCTTGGATTACTTTTAGAACACAAATCTAACAATCTCCCACTTATTCTTAAAATTATCACTTATACATTCTTATGTATCAACTCTAAGACTAGGGGTTAGCTTCTGACTCAGTTTGTTATCTTTATCCACTCTCCATGTTCCCTCAGACCCATGGAATCAAAGTGGACTTTGCTTTTTGCTTGAGATAAAGGCTTTGTTAGCGGATCTGTTATGTTACTATCCGTTTCCACCTTTAATAATTTTATTCTACCCTCTTCTATGAAGTCTCGAATGACAAAATATATTCTATCCATGTGTTTGATCTTGTGATGTGCCTTCAGTTCCTTGATTTGTGCAATAGCCCACTATTGTCGTAAAACAGTTCCAATGCTCCTTGAATAGAAGGAAGCACATCAAGTTCCTCAATGAACTTCTTGATCCACACACCTTCTTTGTTGGCTTCAACAGTGGCTATCACTTCAAATTGGGTGGTTGAGTCAGTCGTTATTGATTGTTTAAATCTTCTCCAACTAACGGTACCCCCATTCAGAATAAAAACATATCCAGATTGTGACCTCTTATCATCATAATCAGTCGTAAAACTTGCATCAGTGTAGCCTTCTACAACAAGCTCCCTTTTCTCTCCATACACAAGAAACTTATCTTTAGTCATGTTCATGTACTTAAGGATATTCTTAACCGTAGTCCAATGAGTAGGACCTGTATGGGCTTCATGACGACTTATCATACTCAGAGCCTTCACGAGATCAAGTCGTATACACACCATAGCATACATGATAGAGCCATAATAAGTTGTTATTCTTGATATATTTTAGCTCTATTTTGTCATCGTTTTTGCATTAAATGATGTGAAATTTCCTTTAATTTTGTGAATTTGATACTGCTCCTTTGTTCTTGGTATTTGCAGATGATTGGGAAGAAAATGAACTTGAGGAAAGCACGGTCTACCCGTGTAAATTCACACAGCCCATGTAAAGTAGAAGTTTAAAGTTGAAGATCCGAAAGTCACACGGTCAGACCATATAGATTCACACAGACCGTGTCTTTCGAAGCCAGAACACATAACCAGATCTGAAAGTCACACGGTCTACCCGTGTGAATTGACACAATCCGTGTATGATGGTTTTCATAACAGTTTTCAGTGATTAAAGGTAGTTTTTGAGATACCAAGGGCGATTTTTTTGGAGAAAGCTAAAAAGGGATATTAAAAAAGGAGGAGAAAACCAAAGAGCAATTGAAGAAGAAGAAAAACTGGAGATTGAGAGATCAAGATTCAAGAAGCAATTGGAGTTCCTTTTCCTCCTCCTTCCATTTATTATTTATCTTCAATGTTCATGTTTATAATTTTTACTTTTAGGTTGAATTCAATTATGAATCTGTTAATTTTATTATTCTGGGATGTTTGTTTCAACTTGGGATTTATGTATTAAACCTTATGTCTTTACTTTTAAATTCAATGTTGACTTGATTTCAGTAAAGTAATTTTGTATGATATTGATTTGATCTTTCTAATCTAGGGTTTCTTATTGAATAATGATAGATGTTAAACTAATTACTGAAAAGTGATGTTCAATGTCTGAATTGCTAGATTAGACTTAATTGAAAGAATATCTTGAAATAGAATTCTTCATTAGAAGTACTTGAGATTAACCACTGTGTTCATTGGGTTGGATTTGATTTTTGGTTTAGGAAACTGGTTTAAAAATTGGAATCAACACGTTAATTACTTCGAAAGAACTAATTGATAAGAGTGGGCTAATGTACTTGGATCATTATTTTATTTCATAAGGATTACATGATTTCTTTGTTGAGATGAATTCTTAGAATATTAGCTCAAATTCTATTAATCATGCATTAATACTTCTTTAACAACTGAATTTTCATATTTGATTGCTTAGCAAATTTAGAAGGTATAAATTTAGTACTTTGACCTAGTCCTTATGGATCGACACTTGATTGCTGCAACTAAACCTATACACTTGCGGAGCCTATCAAGTTTTTGGCTCCGTTGCTAGGGACTTTTCTCAAATATTGAATTTTTCTGACCAAAGTTGACTAAGCTTTACTTAATTCATTTAGTCATAGGTTTATTTGTATTTACTTTGTATATAAACTTGTTCACTCTTGTTTATGTTTCTCGTGTAATGGTGAATTGAGATTTATACACAATTTACTTTCACATCCCCATTTGATCCTGAGATCGAAATAAGATACCATAAGAGAAAGAAATAGAGGTTTGTAGATAAGAAGAAGGTGACCCCTATCAGTAGTAGCAATACAAAGGCAGAAGGAGTAGGACCACGACTCCATGACTATACAGAGCCAGGAGTTCAAGAAAACACTTCGGGGATTTGAAATCCAACTGTGGAAGCAAATATTTTTGAGTTGAAACTAGCTCTTATTTCTATGGTTCAACAATCGCAGTTTGGAGGGTCACCTGTCGAAGATCTAAATATGCATTTAACAGTCTTCGTTGAAGTTTGTGACACTTTGACAATGAATGGAGTCACTCCTGATGCCATTCGTCTTCCCCTTTTTCCATTCTCTTGGCTTCATTCACTTCTAGCTGGATCTATTACTACATGGGATCAACTCTCCAGGACATTTTTAGCTAAGTATTTTCCTCCAAGCAAAACGGCGAATCTCAAGAATCAAATCTCAACATTCACACAGAAAGATGATGAGACACTGTATGAAACGTGGGAGCATTATAAAGATTTACTTCGGTTGTGTCCACACCATGGCTTACCATTTTGGATGGTCCTTCATAATTTCTACAAATGATTACTTCAGTCAATAAGGACCTTAGTTGATGCTGCAGTTGGTGGAGAAATTTTGAATAAAACTTATGTTGATGCATACAATCTCATTGAAGAAATGGCTCTCAATCACTACCAATGGTCTAGTGAGTGAGGAGTAGCAAAACGTACTCCAGGTAAGTATGATGTTGATGCACTTACGATGCTTTCTGCTAAAGTTGATGCCATAACTCACAGGTTAGATCACTTGAATGTTAATTCTGTGAATGCTAGTAGTGCTACTTATGTAAGTGAAATTTGTGGTTCTGTTGATCATGTGTCGGTTAATTGTCAAATTGGTAGCCCTTTTGCCCAAGATTAGAGTAGTGATCAAGTTCATGCCATAAACCATCTTAACCAAAGACCTCAATTTGACCCACACTCAAACACTTACAACCCAAGTTGGTGAAACAATCCAAATTTCTCCTGGATGAATAACCAAAACCTCCCATGTCAGCCAAACATTAGGCTACCTCCTGGTTTTCAAAGACCTTCCAACTCATCAGGACCACCAAAATCAAATCTGGAAAGTATGATGGAGTCTATGTTACTAGGCCAAAGACAACAAGATGAAACCATCAAGAAATTAACCTCTAAGGTAGACTTGTTGGCTGCTCATAACAAGTTACTTGAGAACCAAATAGCAAATTGTGCTAGTTCATCAACCACACCACTAGGTAAATTACCTAGTCAACCTAAAACCAATCCTCGGGAGCATTGTAAAGCTATAACGTTGAGAAGTGGAAAGCAAATGGTAGGACCCCATGATCCTAGGAATGAATCTATAAAAGAAAGCACAGTTGAAACTCAGGACAGGACTCATAGAGAAACAGAAGTTGAGCTGGAAAAGGAGAGTGAGGATAATTATCCTTCTAAAGAACTACAAAAGCCCTTCTAAAAACCTAACACTCCACTAATATCCTTTCCTCATAGGATGGCCAAAGCCAAGTTAGATGCTCAATTTGGGAAATTCTTAGAAGTTCTTAAAAAGCTTTCCATCAATATTCCTTTCACCGATGCACTTTCTCAAATGCCTTCTTATGTTAAGTTCTTAAAAGAAATTTTGTCAAATAAAAGAAAGTTAGAAGAGCATGAAACTGTTGCCTTGACTGTTGAATGTAATGTTGCCATTCAAAACAAACTTCCTCTGAAACTCAAAGATCCTCATAGTTTTTCAATCCCTTACTAAATTAGTAAAGTAACAATTGAATGTGCTTTATGTGATTTAGGATCAAGTGTGAGCCTAATGCCACTTTCTTTATGTAAGAAGCTTGAATTGAAACCTACTAATGTTGCTTTGCAATTAGCAGATCGATCTTTTAAATATTCTGTTGGTGTATTGGAAGATGTACTTATTAAAGTAGGTAATTTGTATGTGCCTATTGATTTTGTTATTTTGGAAATGGAGGAAGACACCCGCACTCAAATCATTCTTGGGAGGCCATTTTTGGCTACAACAGGATGTTAGATAGATGTGAAAAATGACAAATTATCTTTTGAGATTGGTGAGGTTTATGTTCAATTTGACCTTTCAAAAGCTACTAAATTTTCGAGCTTGTTTGATGATTGTTTTAGAATTGATATCATTAATTCCATTGTAAATACCCATTTGTCTAACCAACATTCGGATGATTTTCTTGAGCATATTTAATTACTAATGAAACACCAAGTGATGAGATTCCAGAAGTGGCCATGGTTGTTAAAGCTTTAGCAAAACTCCCTACAAATTACAAGGCCAAAAAAGAGCAGTTTGAAGTTTAGAAAGTGGATCAACAAACTAAAGTGAAAGCACCTGAGGTAGAACTCAAACCACTTCCCTCCAATTTAAGGTATGAATTTCTGGGTCTTGATTATACTTATCCCGTGGTTGTGAATTCTAAATTGGATGTTGTTGATACTAAAAAGCTTGTTACCGTTTAAACAAAGTATAGAAAGGCCATAGGTTATTCTTTAGATGACCTTAAGGGAATTCATCCTTCTGTGTCCATGCATAGAATCTTAATGGAGGATGACTATAAGCCCACCATTGAACATCAAAGGAGATTAAATCCTAGTACGTAAGAAGTGGTCAAAAAGGAAATTTTAAAATTGCTTAAGGCTGGCATAATTTATCCTATTTTGAATAGTAAGTGGGTTAGTCCAGTTCATGTAGTTCCTAAAAAAGGACGGATGGTAGTAGTGACAAATGAAAAGAATGAACTCATTCTAACTAGGACTGTCACCAGGTGGAGAATGTGCATAGATAACTGTAAGTTGAATTCTATAACTAGAAAAGATTATTTTCCCCTTCCCTTCATTGACCAGATGTTAGAAAGACTTGCTAGGAACTCTCATTTTTGATATCTTAATAGGTATTCAGGTTTCTTCTAGATTCCCATTCACCCACAAGATCAAGACAAAACTATTTTTACATGCCCATATGGTACCTTTGCATATAGGAGAATGCCTTTTGGTCTTTGTAATGCCCCTGCTACTTTCCAGTGTTGTATGATGGCCATATTTTCTAATTTCATTGAAAACATAATGGAAGTGTTCATCGACGATTTCTCTGTTTACGGCTTGTCATTTGATGATTGTTTGAAATATTTGTCAAAAGTACCATAATATTTAAAAACCAATTCTTTTCCTCATTTCATTACACAAAACTGAAAGTCTATATTTTTTCTTTCAACTTTTAATACAAGAACATCATCAACCTAGTACAAAAGTACTACATGAAAGAGGAAAATCTATATATATACAATCTATCTAAGCCGTCCAAAAATCCCAACTGTCCGACCTTTAAGCCATGACCTCTCTTGCCAAACACAATCAACACAGCGGAAAAATCCTATCAGTGGCTAGAGTCATCTCTCAGTCTTGAAAAGACGACGTTGCAATTTTGGTGAGTTTTGCGAACTCAAATGAGGTAACCATTTTATCCAATGGGTTTTATTACTGTAAGAATTTGATCTAGAAATCAAGGATAAAGCTAGTACTAAAAATGTAGTAGCCGATCACCTTTCCCGGATTACTGTTCCTAGTGAAGAATGTCCCATTGATGATTCCATTCCTGGAGAACAACTATTAGTTGTATCATCTCTTACATCACAATGGTATGCCGACTTAGTTAACTACATCGTTTGTGGAGTGTTCCCACCAAAAATTACTTATCAACAGAAGAAGAAACTCATCTCTGATGCTAAATACTATGTCTAGGAAGAGCCATTACTGTATAAATATTGTGGCGATGGTATTTTTCAACGATGCTTACCTAAAGATGAAGTTCAGAGTGTTCTTCACCATTGCCATTCGACAGTTTATGGTGGTCATTTTGGTCCAGATAAGACAACTGCTAAGGTTCTCCAAGTAGGTTTCTTTTGGCCTAATTTGTTTCGTGATGTAAGGCACTATATGGCTACATGTGATAATTGCCAGCGATTGGGAAACATATCAAAAAGAGCTGAGATGCCGTAAACTGGAATATTAGAGGTTGAATTGTTTAATGTTTGGGGAATTGACTTTATAGGTCCGTTTCCTAAATCCTATAACGATATCTACATTTTAGTAGCAGTGGATTATGATTCGAAATGGGTAGAGGCAATTGTGACTTCCACGAATAATGCTAAGGTGGTAATCAAGTTTTTGAAGAAACATATATTCACTCGTTTCAGACTTCCAAGAGCCCTTTTGAGTGACAATGGTACTCACTTTTTTAATAAGCCCCTTGGGAACCTTTTGCGGAAATATGGTGTCTTTCACAGGATTGCTACACCTTATCACCCTCAAACAAGTGGGCAAGTTGTAAGTTTCTAATCGAGAAATCAAGAGTATTTTAGCAAAGACAATTGATAAGTCAAGGAAGGACTGGTCTTTAAAACTTGACGATGCTCTTTGGGCCCACTATACAACTTTTAAAACACCTTTGGGTACGACACCATATAGGATTGTGTTCAGCAAAGCATGTCAATTACTAGTGGAGTTAGAACACAAAGCCTATTGGGTTGTCAAAACTTCAAACTTTGACATGAAATCTGCTGGCGAAAAGATGGCAATGTAATTGAATGAGTTGGATATCTTGAGATTGGAAGCTTATGAGAGTTCTCGCCTGTATAAAGAGAAGACCAAGTTGTGGCATGACAAATATATTACCAAGAAACGATTTGAAGAAGGTGATTTAGTTTTGTAATTTAACCCTCGTCTTCATCTTTTTCTAGGTAAACTCAAGTCTAGATAGTCTGGTCCATTTTTAGTTCTACAAGTGTTTCTACATGGCACGGTCGAGGTTTGGAGTGAAATTTCTGAAGCCTTCAAGGTCAATGGATAGCGTCTGAAGCCCTATTTTGCAGGACATCCATTAGGTGCGACAACAACTTTGGCACTTTCTAAACCACAACAAAACTAACATCATTTCACGGTTTGCTCATACCATTTAATGAGCCTTATTTTTATACATTTATTTAAGTTATTTCTTTTGCATTTTCTTTATTTCTTTCAAGTTTGTCAAGCAAAAAAATGTTCTGTGACTTACACGTTCTTCCCGTGTGAATTCACATGATCATGTATCTCTGAGGTGATTTTCACCCAAAAGTTACACAATCTGACCGTGTATATTCACACGGACCATGCAACTTCTAGCCTAAATTTTGATTTTCACTTGAAAGTCACACGGTCTAAGCGTGTATATTCACACGGACCGTGTGACTCTTAGCCGCCCACTCACTTCCTACCCGAAAGTCACACAGTCGGATCGTGAATGTTCACACAAACTATGTGACGCTCTTTCACTAACAGCTTCGTTCATAACCCCTCTCTTTTCTGTCTCTCTCTTTACATTTCATTTCTTCCTCTTTCTTCTCTTAACTTCTTAATCCTAAAAATTTCATTCTAGCATTCTCTACTCTTTACTCCACCATTCTTCACTCCTTCATCATCTTCAACCTCACCTCCATCACCCGAACCAATTTTTATCTCCACTTTTACCATTTCTCTATTCCTTCATCCTCTTTCTTCTCTTCATCTCCTTCACCAATGGGACCTAAGAGGAGAAAAACCACACTTTGCGAGTCAAGCACCACCCACACTGAATCATCTCAACCATCCCATTGAATAGGTAATTCCAATCCTTTTGGTTTATCTGATACCAATGATTGTGCTAGATATGAAATGTTGAAAATAGACCTCTAATTGTAACTCAGTATTATGATGAGGACACTTTTAAGTGACTTGGATTTATTAGTTAATATTTATAGACTGTTTGGTGTTATTGGTTTGCAAAATTTTCTGGATGTTAGGTGCTCAATATATTTGAACATAACCCTAGAATTTTTTAGCACAATTTCTGTTGAAGTTTCTTACGATCATGATTGTCAAGTAGGCAAGATTTCCTTTCAACTTTTTAGCAGCCGACACACTTTAAACTTGGATGAATTTAATATCATTTACTCCATGCTTACCGGCTTAGACATCATTCATTGTAGGGTTCTTTCCTAGCCACTTAATTCCTGTGTGTCGCTATTTAAAATATTGGGGAAATTTCAATAGGTGGTTTAATTACCCCCATTGCTTTAGCTTTCGGCTTTGACCCCTTTGCCAATACAGATTTTCTTGTGCAAGGCTCGGAGCGACTTAATTACCCAGCTCTGAAATCTATGCATATGTGTAAATTGATTAAGGGACACCGTTGCTAGGTCTACCCCAATAATGTCAAATTCTGTTTACCAAGTCCAGCCCGAACCACTCTTAGTGACCCATCCAACATTGATTGGATGCCTTTACTCGATCACACCACTCCAGATCCATTAGATGCTTACCCCTCTCCTCCTACCCAATTTATGTCAATACCATCCTCCTCATTCCAACCCTCGCCTTCCCACTTTGCTCTTAGTGCTCTCCACTTTACTCTTACCTCTATCCAAACTGAACAAGCTGCTCTCTATGCCTTAGTTACTGATCAAGGTCACTATCTCCTTCATTTCGGAGATACTCTTTCCACTCTTCATGCTAATCAAACCACTCTGCAGCAAATGGTTGAATCTTATAATGCTCACATTCAAAATATGACAACAGCCTTCAACTTGTGGCGTTAATGGTCCTCCTCTCTTGGTAACCCATTACCTCTAACCCCCCCATCTTCTCTATGATTGACTTTTTCCCACTACTCTTTTCATTAGGGACAATGTTTCGTTCTAGCATAGGGGAGTTAAGTTATTTTGCTACTGTGTTTGTTTTGTAACTACTTCTGTCTTTGTTATGTTTTGTTTAGTTATTTAGTTCTTTTAGAACATTAAGGTGGTTTGTTATTATGTTTTCCTAATGCACTCACCTTTTTCAATTACTAACTCTATAGTAATGGTGGAAGCCCATTCATAACTAGGTTTAGCTCTGAGATAAATTGACCTTCTATCCAAATTCTTTTAGTCAGCTCTTTAAGTCGAAAGGGACTAACTAATTTATCTTCATTGGGGACCACGTTGTTGTTTCTATTCTGTTACTAAACAATTGCTTGCTTGGCTAGCTTTTAGTCATTTAAAACAAAAAAAACAAAACAAACAAAAACAAAAACATGGTGACCTATGTGAACACCAATACTGGATGAAGTTAGTGGAACTACACCATCTTCCCTTAAGTTCTTGAATGGATGGAGTTGCTAGTATTGGGAGGAATTTTCCCTTTTGGGTCGTTACAATTTTCGCAAAATCACACATCTTCAGTATAGCATGAATGACATGGCATTTGTGTTTCTTAAGTGGCTTATGTATGGAGCAGCTAGCAATTGGGAGAGTTAAGTCCCTTTTAGGGCCGTTTAATGACTCAAAACAACTAAGGGTGTTCTTGGTCTTTAGTACCCCTTTGAGATGCAAGCTACTGGGGAAATACCTAATGAGGTGCCCCTTTGAGGCGTGTGTTACTAGGGAATAATAATATTGATTAATAAATTTATCACCAAGCACTCCTTTAAGATGGAGGGGACTATAGGGGGATGATCCTAATTTGTTTTTGAAATATTTATTTGCACTCCATTGAGTCTCGATTGATTTAAAGATGTTGATGAATATCTATTGTGATTAAGTTTGATTGAATCTTTGAGCTAAGCTTGTAGAAATCATGAGTGATGAACTATTACTTGGAGCAAGTATTTGATTAAATAAGATGCAACAAATTGTTTTGCATGATCTTATGATCTTACCTTTATAACATTTGAGCTATATTTGTTCCCTTAATTTGCCATTAAGTTTGATTTGCTTGAGGACAAGAAAAAGTTTAGCATAGGGGAGTTTGATAAGTTGTTGTTCTTATTATATTTTAGCTCTATTTTGTCATCGTTTTTACATTGAATGATGTTAAATTGCCTTTAGTTTGTGAATTTGGTATTGCTTCTTTGTTCTTGGTATTTGCAGATGATTTGGGAAGAAAATGAAGTAAACCCGAAGAAAGCATGGTCTACCCATGTAAATTCACACAACCCACGTAAAGTTGAAGTTTAAAGTTGAAGATTCGAAAGTCACACGGTTAGACCATATAGATTCATATGGACCATGTCTTTCGAAGTCAGAACACATAACTAGATCCGAAAATCACACGGTCTACCCGTGTGAATTCACACAGTCCATGTATTACAATTTTCATGATAGTTTTCAGTGATTAAAAGGCAGTTTTTGAGAGACCAAGGGGGATTTTGCTGGAGAAAGCTAAAGAGGGATATTCAAGAAGGAGGAGAAAAACAAAGAGCAATCAAGGAAGAAGAAAAGCTTGGAGATTAAGAGATCAAGATTCAAGAAGCAATTGGAGTTCCTTTTCCTCGTCCTTCCATTTATTATTTATCTTCAATGTTCATGTTTATAATTTTTACTTCTAGGTTAAATTGAGTCATGAATTTGTAAATTTGCTTATTCTAGGATGTTTGTTTCAACTTGGGATTTATGTATTAAACTTTATATCTTTACTTCTAAATTCAATGTTGACTTGATTTCAGTAAAGTAACTTTGTCTAATATTGATTTGATCTTTCTAATATAAGGTTTCTTATTGAATAATGATAGATGTTAAGCTAACTACTGAAAAGTGATGTTTAATGTCTGAATTGCTAGATTAGACTTAATTGAAAGAATATCTAGAAATAGAATTCTTCATTAGAAGTACTTGAGATTAACCACTGTGTTCATTGGGTTGGATTTGATTTTTGGTCTAAGAAGTTGGTTTAAAAATTGGAATCAACACGTTAATTACTTTGAAAGAACTAATTGATAAGAGTGGGTTAATGTACTTGGATCATTATTTTATTTCATAAAGATAACATGATTTCTTTGTTGAGATGAATTCTTAGAATATTAGCTCAAATTTTGTTAATCGTGCATTGATACTTCTTTAACAACTGAATTTTCATATTTGATTGCTTAGCAAATTTAGAAGGTATAAATTTAGTACTTTGACCTAGTCTTTGTGGATTGACACTTGATTGCTACAACTAAACCCGTACACTTGCGGAGCCTATCAAGCGAATTGCAGAAGAATATGGTACATCATTCATGATTTCAATATCTTTACGTGACATAGCACATTGAGATTTGTTAAGTGTTATACCTTGAGTCATTGGCACATTTCCTTTCTTGGAATTCTACATGTTGAATCGTTTCAACACTTTGTCAATGTATGTATGTTGACTTAAGCCAATGAGTTTATGAGACCTGTCTTTACATATCTTAATCCCTAAGATATATTGGGCCTCTCCCAAATCTTTCGTTGAAAAAATATCTTTCAATGAAGTTTTCATTTGCTCCATTAAGGTAATAAAGTTGCCTATCAATAATATGTCATCGACATATAAGACCAAGAAAAGTACATAGCTCCTACTGATCATCTTACATACAAAAGGTTCTTCCTTACTTTGGATGAATTCAAGACGTTTAACCTCATCATCAAAGTGTTTGTTCCAATTCCTGGATGCTTGCTTCAATCCATAAATGGACCTTTGAAGCTTGCATACTTTATTACCATTATT
>JANSVA010000006.1:34213321-34227943 GCA_025504915.1 Erythroxylum reticulatum | reverse complement strand
AATAACCCAACCCCCCCCCCCCAATTTCAGACAAACATTAGGCCACCTCTTAGTTTTGAAGAGCTTCCAACCCATCAGGACCTCCAAAATCAAATTTGGAAAGTATGATGGAGTCTATGTTACTAGCCCAAAGACAACAAGATGAAACCATCAAGTAATTAACCTCTAAGGTAGACTTGTTGGCTGCTCATAACAAGTTGCTTGAGAACCAAATAGCAAATCATACCAGTTCATCGACTACACCACCAAGTAAATTGCCTAGTCAACCTGAAATCAATCCTAGGGAGCATTGTAAAGCTGTGACATTAAGAAGTGGAAAGCAAATGGTAGGACCCCATGATCCTAAGAATGAATCTGTAAAAGAAAGCGTAGTTGAAACTCAGGACAGGACTCATAGAGAAACAAAAGTTAAGCTAGAAAAGGAGAGTGAGGATAATCATCCTTCTAAGGAACTACAAAAGCCCTTCCAAAAACCTTACACTCCACCAATACCCTTTACTCATAGGATGGCCAAAGCCAAGTTAGAAGCTCAATTTAGAAGTTCTTAAAAAACTTTGCATCAACATTCCTTTCACCGATGCACTTTCTTAAATTCCTTCTTATACTAAGTTATTAAAAGAAATTTTGTCAAATAAAAGAAAGTTAAAAGATAATGAAACTGTTGCCTTGACTGTTGAATGTAGTGCTGCCATTCAAAACAAGCTTCCTCTGAAACTCAAAGATCCTAACAGTTTTTCAATCCCTTGCCAAATTGGTAAAGTAACAATTGAACGTGCTTTATGTGATTTAGGATCAAGTGTGAGCCTAATGCCACTTTCTTTGTGTAAGAAGCTTGATGTAGGATAATTGACACCTACTACTATTGCTTTGCAATTAGCAGATCGATCTGTTAAATATTCTATTGGTGTATTGGAAGATGTGCCTATTAAAGTAGGTAATTTGTATGTGCCTGTTGATTTTGTTATTTTGGAAATGGAGGAAGACATCCGCACCCTAATCATTCTTAAGAGGCCATTTTTGGCTATAACAGGATGTCAGATGTGAAAAATAGCAAATTATCTTTTGAGATTGGTGAGGAATGTGTTCATTTTGACCTTTTAAAAGCTACTAAATTTTTGAGCTTGTCTGATGATTGTTTTAGAATTGATATTATTGATTTTATTGTAAATACCCATTTGTCTAACCAACATTCGGATGATTTTCTTGAGCATTGTTTAATTACTAATGGAACACCGAGTGATGAGATTCTAGAAGTAGCCATGATTGCTAAGGCTTTAGAAAGTCTCCCTACAAATTACAAGGTTAAAGAAGAGCAGTTTGAAGTTCTATAAGTGGATCAACAAACTGAGGTGAAAGCACCTGAGGTAGAACTCAAACCACTTCCCTCTAATTTAAAGTATGAATTTCTGGGCCATGATTCTCCTTATCCTGTGGTTGTGAATGCTAATTTGGATGATGTTGATACTGAAAAACTTGTTAGTGTTTTAAGAAAGCATAGAAAGGCCATAAGTTATTCTTTAGATGACCTTAAGGGAATTCATCCTTCTGTTTGCATGCATAGAATCTTAATGGAGGAAAACCATAAGCCCACCATTGAACATCAATGGAGATCAAATCCTAGTATGCAAGAAGTGGTCAAAAAGGAAATTTTGAAATTGCTTAAGGCTGGTAAAATTTATCCTATTTCAGATAGTAACTGGGTTAGTCCAGTTCATGTAGTTCCTAAAAAAGGAGGGATGACAGTGGTGATAAATGAAAAGAATTAACTCATTCTAACTAGGACTGTCACCGGGTGGAGAATGTGAATAAATTACCGTAAGTTGAATTCTGCAACTAGAAAAGATCATTTTCACCTTCAATTCATTGACCAGATGTTAGAAAGACTTGCCAGGAACTCCCATTTTTGTTATCTTAATGGGTATTGGGGTTTCTTCCAGATTCCCATTCACCCACAAGATCAGGACAAAACTACTTTACATGCCCAAATGGTACCTTTGCATATAGAAGCTTTTTGTTCTTTGTAATGCCCCTGCTACTTTTTGGCGTTGTATGATGGCCATGTTTTTTTATTTCATTGAAAACATAATGGAAGTGTTCATGGACGATTTCTCTATTAATGGCTTGTCATTTGATGATTGTTTGAAAATTTGTCAAAAGTGTTGTAAAAATGCAAAGAAGCTAATTTAGTTTTGAATTGGGAGAAGTGTCATTTTATAGTCCAAGAGGTGATTGTACTGGGTCATCTAGTTTTCAATAAAGGTACTGAAGTTGACATAGTAAAAGTGGAAGTAATCGAAAAATTGCCCCCACCTGTATGAGAAGTTTTCTTAGACATGTTGGTTTTTACTGGCGATTCATCAAAGATTTTTCTAAAATAGAAAAACCTCTAACACGTTTACTTATCAAAGATGTACCTTTTGAATTTAATGAGGATTGTTTGAGTGCTTATTATAGGTTGAAAGATGCTTTAGTTACAACTTCGATTATGCAAGCACCTGATTGGAATCTTCCATTTGAAGTGATGTGCGATGCAAGTGATTACGCTTTGGGAGCTGTTTTGGGACAAAGAAAGGACCACAAGCCTTATGCCATCTACTACACTAGTCGTACTTTAGATGAGGCTCAGATCAACTACGCCACCACCGAAAAAGAAATTTTAGCTGTGATTTTTTCTCTTGAAAAGTTTAGGTCTTACCTAATTAATTCTAAAGTTGTTGTCTTTACAAATCATGCTGCTATTCGTCATTTGTTAAAGAAGAAGGATTCCAAGCCACGTCTTATCTAATGGGTCTTATTACTACAAGAATTTGATCTAGAAATCAAGGATAAAGCTGGTACTGAGAATGTAGTAGCCAATCACCTTTCTAGGATTACTGTTCCCAGTGAAGAATGTCCCATTGATGATTCCATTCCGGGAGAACAACTATTAGCTATATAATCTCTTGCATCACCATGGTATGTCGACTTGGTTAATTACATCGTTTGTGGAGTGTTACCACTAGAAATTACTTATCAACAGAAGAAGAAACTCATCTCTGATGTTAAATACTACATCTAGGAAGAGCCATTATTGTATAAATATTGTGTCGATGATATTTTTTGATGATGCTTACCTGAAGATGAAGTACAGAGTTTTCATCACCACTGCCATTCGACAGTTTATGGTGGTCATTTTGGTCCAGATAAGACAGCCGCCAAGTTTCTCAAAGCAGGTTTCTTTTAGCCTAATTTGTTCCGTGATGTAAGGCACTATATGGCTACATGTGATAATTGCCAGCGATTGGGAAACATATCAAAGAGATCTAAGATGCCGCAAACTGGAATATTGGAGGTTGAATTGTCTGATGTTTGGTGAATTGACTTTATGGGTCCATTTCCTAAATCCCATAATAATCTCTACATTTTAGTAGCAGTGGATTATGTTTCGAAACGGGTTGAGGCAGTTGCGACTTCCACAAATGATGCTAAGGTGGTAATCAAGTTTTTAAAGAAGCATATATTCACTCATTTAGGACTTCCAAGAGCCTTTTTGAGCGACAATGGTACTCACTTTTGTAATAAGCCCCTTGAGAATCTTTTGCGGAAATATGGTGTCTTTCATAGGATTGGTACACCTTATCACCCTCAAAAAAGTGGGCAGGTTGAAGTTTCTAATCAAGAAATCAGGAGTATTTTAGTCAAGACAGTTGATAGGTCAAGGAAGGACTGGTCTTTAAAACTTGACGATGCTCTTTGGGCCTACCGTACAGCTTTTAAAACACCTTTGGGTACCACACCATATAGGATTGTGTTTGGCAAAGCATGTCATTTACTAGTGGAGTTAAAACACAAAGCCTATTGGGCTGTCAAAACTTTAAACTTTAACATGAAATCTGTTGGTAAAAAGAGGGCAATGCAATTGAATGAGTTAGATATCTTGAGATTGGAAGCTTATAAGAGTTCTCGCTTGTACAAAGAAAAGACCAAGCTATGGCATGACAAACATATTACCAAGAAACGGTTTGAAGAAGGTGATTTCATTTTGTTATTTAACCCTTGTCTTCATCTTTTTCCATGTAAACTCAAATCTAGATGGTTTGGTCCATTTCGAGTTCTACAAGTGTTTCCACATAGCACGGTCGAGGTTTGGAGTGAAGTTTTTGGAGCCTTCAAGGACAATAGACAATGCCTGAAGCCCTATTTTACAAGACATCCATTAGGTGCCACCACAACTTTGGCACTTTCCGAACCACAATGAAACTGACATCATTTCACGGTTTGCTCATACCATTTAATGAGCCTTGTTTTTACATATTTAGTTAAGTTATTTCTTTCACATTTGCTTTATTTCTTTAAAGTTTGTCAAGTAAAAAAAAGGGGGGTTTTGTGACTTACATGGTCTGACGGTGTAAAAATCACACGGACCATGTAACTTCCAGCCTGAAATTCACATTTCACCCGAAATTTGCACGGTCTGATTGTGTCAAATCACACAGACTGTGTAACTTCCAACCTGAAATTCACATTTCACCCAAAAGTTACACGTTCTGACCGTGTATATTCACACGGACCATGTGACTCTCAGCTTGAAATTTACATTTCACCCGAAAGTCACATGGTTTGACCGTGTATATTCATACGAACAGTGTGAATCTCAACCTCCCATCCACTTCCTGCCCAAAATTCACATGATCTAACCATGTTAAATCACACGGACCGTGTGACACACTTCCACTTCCAACATCATTCAAAACCCTCTCTTTACCCTCTCTCTCTTTACATTTCATTTCTTCCTCTTTCTTCTCTCATCTTCTTAACCTTAAAAATTGCATTCTAGCATTCTCCACTCTTCACTCCATTATCATCTTCAACCTCACCTCCATCACCCGAACTAATTTTTATCTCCATTTTCACCATCTCTCTATTCCTTAACCCTCCTTTTTCTCTTCACCTCCTTCACCAATGGTACCTAAGCGGAGAAAAACCACACTTGGTGGGTCAAGCACCACCCACACTGAATCGATAATTCCAATCCTTTTCGTTTATCTAATACCGATGATTGTGCTAGATATGAAACATTAAAAAATAGGCCTCTAATTGCAACTCAGTATTATGATGAGGACACTTTGAGTGACTTGGATTTATTAGTTGATATTTATAGATTGTTTGGTGTTATTGGTTTGCAAAATTTTCTGGATGTGAGGTGCTCAACATATTCGAACATAACCCTGGAATTTTTTAGCACAATTTCTGTTGAAGTTATTCACCGCTGTGATTGTCAAGTAGGCAAGATTTTCTTTCAACTTTTTGGCAGCCAACACACTTTAACCTTGGATGAATTTAATTCCATTTACTCCATGCCTACCAGCTTAGACATCATTCATTGTAGGGTTCCACCTAGCTTTGACCGATTTCATTTTTGGTCTCGAATTACTGATGGCCCATCCTATAACCCTAGCTCCTCCAAGGTCACATGCATAAAAAATCCTTGCCTTCACTATGTTCATCGTATATTATCCAATGGGATTTTCGCTAGAGTAGATAGCACAAACGTTGTTCGCTCCCCTAAATTGTATTTTTTATATGTTATAGACCATGGTGAACCTGTTGATGCCGTTTCTTTCCTAGCCACTCAATTCCTGCATGTCACTATTCAACCTACTGGGGAAATTTATATCGATGGTTTAATTACCCCCATTGCTTTAGCTTTCAGCTTTAACCCCTTTTCCAGTATGGATTTTCCTGTGCAAGGCTCGAAGCAACTTAATTACCCAGCTCTGGAAGCTATGCATATGTGTAAATTAGTTAGGGGACACCGTTGCTAGGTCTACCCCAATAATGTCAAATTCCGTTTACCAAGTCCAACCCGAACTACTCTTAGTGACCCATCCAATATTGATTGGATGCCTTTACTCGATCACACCACTCCATATCCATTATATGCTTACGCCTCTCCTCCTACCCAATCTACGTCAATGCCATCCACCTTATTCCAACCCACTCCTTCCCATTTTGATCTTAGGCTCTCCACTCTACGCTCACATCTATCCAAACTGAACAAGCTGCTCTTTGTGCCTTAGTTATTGATCAAGGTCACTATCTCCATCGTTTCGAAGATACTCTTTCCACTCTTCATGCTAATCAGACCACTCTGCAGCAAATGGTTGAATCTCATAATGCTCACATTCAAAATATGACAACTGCCTTCAACTCGTGGCATCAGTGGTCCTCCTCTCTTGGTAACCCTCTACGTCCAACCCCCCATCTTCTCCATGATTGATTTTTTCCCACTACTCTTTTCATTGGGGACAATGTTTCATTCTAGCATAGGGGAGTTAAGTTATTTTGCTACTATGTTTGTTTTATAACTACTTCTGTATTTGTTTTGTTTTGTTTGGTTGTTTAGTTCTTTTAGAACATTAGGGTGGTTTGTTATTGTGTTTTCCTAATTCTCTCACCTTTGTCAATTATTAACTCTGTAGTAATGGTGGAAGCCTGTTTATAACTAGGCTTAGCTTCGAGATAAATTGACCTTCTATCCAAATTCTTTTAGTTAGCTCTTTAAGTCGAAAGGGACTAACTAATTTACCTTCATTGGGGACCCCATTGTTGTTTCTATTATGTTACTGGAGAATTGCTTGCTTGGCTCGTTTTTAAATATTTAAAAAAAACATGGTGACCTATGTGAACACCAATACTGACTGAAGTTGGTGGAATGGAACCATCTTCCCTTAAGTTCTTGAATGGATTTAGTCGCTAGTATTGGAAGGAATTTCCCCTTTTGAGTCGTTACAATTTTCACAAAATCACACATCTTTGGTATACTAATTCTAGCCGGCATGAATGAAACGGGATTTGTGCTCCTTAAATGGCTTATGTACAGAGTAGCTTGCAATTGGACAGTTAAGTCCCTTTTTAGGCTATTTAATGACTTGAAACAACTGATGGTGTTATTGGTCTTTAGTACCCTTTTGAGATGCAAGCTACTGGGGAAATACCTAATGAGGTACCCCTTTAAGGTATGTGTTACTGGGGAATAATAATATTGATTAATAAATTTGTCACCAAGCACTCCTTTGAAACAGAGGGGACTATAGGGGATGATCCTAATTTGTTTTTGAAATATTTATTTGCACTCCATTGAGTCCCGATCAATTTAAAGATGTTGATGAATATCTATTGTGATTAAGTTTGATTGAATCTTTGAGTTAAGCTTGGTGGAGATAGTGAGTGATGAACTATTACTTGGAGAGAGTATTTGATTAAGTGAGATGCAACAAATTGTTTTGTATGATCTTGTGATCTTACCTTTATGACATTTAAGCTATATTTGTTCCCTTAAATTGCCATTAAGTTTGATTTGCTTGAGGATAAGAAAAAGTTTAGTATAAGGGAGTTTGATAAGTTGTTGTTCTTGATATATTTTAGCTCTATTTTGTTATCGTTTTTGCATTGAATGATATTAAATTGCCTTTAGTTTTGTGAATTCGATATTGCTCCTTTGTTCTTAGTATTTGTAGATGATTTGGGAAGAAAATGAAATAAACCTGAGGAAACCACGGTCTACCCGTGTAAATTCACACAGCCCGTGTAAAGTAGAAGTTTAAAGTTGAATATCTGAAAGTCACACGGTCAGACCATGTAGATTCACATAGACTGTGTCTTTTGAAGCCAAAACACATAACCAGATCCAAAAGTCACACGATACGTGTATGACAATTTTTCATGACACTTTCATTGATTAAAAGACAGTTTTCGAGAGACCATATAGGGGGGATTGGTTGGAAAAGAGTTGAACGAGTGAGATTCAAAAAGGAGGAGAAAAACAAAAGGCAATTGAAGAAGAAAAAAAGCTTGGAGATTAAGAGATCAAGATTCAAGAAGCAATTGGAGTTCCTTTTCCTCCTCTTTCCATTTATTATTTATCTTCAATGTTCATGTTTATAATTTTTACTTTTAGGTTGAATTCTGTTATGAATCCATAAATTTTCTTATTCTAGGATGTTTGTTTCAACTTGGGATTTATGTATTAAACCTTATGTCTTTACTTTTAAATTCAATGTTGACTTGATTTCAGTAAAGTAATTTTGTCTAATATTGATTTGATCTTTCTAATATAGGGTTTCTTATTGAATAATGATAGATTTTAAACTAAGTACTGAAAAGTCATGTTTAATGTCTAAATTGCTAGATTAGACTTAATTGAAAGAATATCTAGAAATATAATTATTCATTAGGAGTACTTGAGATTGACCATTATGTTCATTAAGTTAGATTTGATTTTTGGCCTAGGAAACTAGTTTAAAAATTGGAATCAACACATTAATTACTTTGAATGAACTAATTGATAAGATTGGGTTAATGTAATTGGATCAATATTTTATTTCATAAGGATTACATGATTTCTTTGTTGAGATGAAATCCTCCAAGATAATTAGCTCAAATTCTGTTAATCGTGCATTGATACTTCTTTAACGACTGAATTTTCATATTTGATTGCTTGGCAAATTTAGAAGGTATGAATTTAGTACTTTGACTTAGTCCTTGTAGATCGACTCTTGATTACTGCAACTAAACCCGTACACTTACGGAGCTTATCAAGATGTGCACGTTAGGGTCTTCGTCTTAGAGTCCATCAAATTGGACTGACTTTTGTACCATCTGAATGATTCTCGGCTTAATCTCAAAATTGTTCTCTTATATAGGCAATCTCATGATGCTGGATTCCATGGCATTTAAGTCTGGCCTAGCATAGTCGAACATTGTTAGTGGTTGGTCCACATATTATGTGATTCTTCGATGTCCACGTGACCTTCCAAATCCTCCATTTCTCAATATAGTTCAAATTCCCTAAGGTTTGTTCTATGACAATTCCTATACACAGTTCTTTCTATCTCAGGATCTATATCAAATAAGTTCTCAGTGTTACTCTGGGTCATAAATTGGCCTAGAGTCTAACCTAAACTAAGGAAATAAACTATCTAACTTAAATAAATTAAATAATGTAAAATAAGAAGAAGCAATTAAAACAAGACAACCTAAATCAGGTAAAGTAAAAACAATTAAATAAAACAAGACAAAAATCAAAAGTAATGACTATATTAACAAAACTAAAGTGTTTCTAATATCACCGTCGCTGGCAACGATGCCAAAAACTTAATTGACTTATTTTGTGAGTTGGTCAATTATGTAATAAACCACAAGTCAAAGTGTAGCTATAGCTAGTACCGAAAAGTACGGGTCTATCCCATAAAGACTATGAATGCTAGTACTTACCCTTTCCCTATTATATAGCCTAAAGATTGATTTTGGATTTTTAATGAAAAATAACTAAAATGAAGGCAAGTAAAATAAAATAAGAAACAATAATGAACACAGAAATAATGGAATTCACTTAGAAAACTATCGTTATTAGAAATTAGTATATAAGCTTAAATCCCCTTAAAACCTTAACAGATTGATTTTCTATCATGCAATTAATTGTTGATTAATTAGACTATAAAGACTGTTATGTTATACTAGTAGCTAAACTTAAGTCTTCTAATAACTAATCCTATGGTCTCTAATCGAATTAATCAAATTAAGTCTTACAAGATTTCACTACCGATTTATGAGTCCCTCTATTAGAATTGACCTTAATCCAAAGGATTTATGTCATCCTATCTCTAGGGTTGTAATCAACTCTTTATAATTACGATAGATCTATTCAACCTAGGACTTCTTAATCTCTATGTATGAAATCAGATTATCAAGAAAGCACATAATCAGATCACAAGAATCAATCAAACCAATTGATTAATAAAGGAATCAAATTATATCATAGTATTAACATAAGGTTCTTCTAACTTAAATACTAACTGGACGTTTAGTTACACATGATTGAACATAAAATCAAATATACATAAACATAAACACGAATCGAAAACAATGGGTTTATAATTCTAAATCTCCCTTGATGTCTTCTATCAAATTTTCTTATGATGTAAAGGCTTGATCTTGTATTCAAATGGATCTTTCAATGACATATTCATGTTTTCCACTTCTTTGGACTAAATTAGCACCTAGAGAATGACTCCCACATCTAGAAATTGGCTCCTAACGTTTCTTATATGATTGCCTCCAAAACTTTGATTTTATATGAAAATCTAGGTTTTTGGGTTATGTACAGTCGTACACAGGAATGTGTATAATTGGAAATCATCAGATATCGCAAAAATACACAGGCGTGCAAAAGTGTATGATTATGCACTCCTTCCAAATTGCTTATTTCTATTTTATATAGCGTTTTCGTTCAAATTCTTCTCTTTTAAGCCCATAAAGTCAATTATCACCTATAAACACACTTGAAGTGTATTAAGTACCAAATACATAATAAAATTACAAAATATCAAGCAAGAATACATTAAATATGGTGTAAAATGTATAGTCAATTAACCATATATCAACTACCAGTGAGGAATGGTTGGAAGATGAGTTTTTTCTATAAATAGTAAGAAATTGTTATATGAAAATACTTGCCTAAGAAGTTAGGTTTAAAGATGATAATAGGTTTTGAAATTTTGGATTGAAAGATCTGGCCATGAAGTGAAAGTGTCTAAAGAGAGGTTAAAGCATCTCTTTAGAATAACATATACAAAGATTTTCACAATGAGATATTAACCAATAGAGACAAATTTTTACAAGAATTTAGCTATTTTTTTAAGAAAACATATCTAAGAACTAACAGTTTTCCTTTAAAAAGTTAGGATTATATTTTGTAAGGTATCTCCAACCATTAGGTGATCACTTTTAAGATTTATTAAATAAAGAATCAGGATCCAAACATCATCTTAGTGGAATAAAATGTATATGAATTTAAGAAGTTCATCTAGATTCATTTATGCCATAAATTCTACATTTTTATTTATTTTTTAATATGTTTTATTTCTAAGAACGCTTTCTATGTTTTGATAAATAAAAACCTTAATGGTTATTTTTATATATATTGTTTCAATATTTTTTTTGGAAACTAAATAAATTCATTGAAGGAATTATTTATAAATAAAACATAGTACAATACCATAAATAACATCCAATTTGCCTAATAAGTCTATTTAAATAACACAAGCTAAGGAAAGTGAAGTTTAAGAGAACTTATAAGGCTAATTTAGAACAAAATTTACGAGAGAGATTAGAGCTAATAGCCCCAGATAAAGCAACCATTCTAAGTCTAACTATGATATAGTTTAACAATTCATTAGTAGGCTACTATCCCTAAAAATCATATAATTGCTCTGTCTCTATCTTTCTCTCCCACCCCACCCCATCCCCCTAATATTAGGTGCATTAGTATGCCAAAGCCATTCTTAAATAATTTCCTTTCACCGCTACTATGCATATTAATCTTCAGAGCCCATTCTAAGATACAATTCCAATCTTTACTAAAACAACGTAGGTTAAAGAAAGTTGAGGTGTAATTACAACTAAAGAATAAATGGTTGTGGTCCTTAAAGACATTTTTACACAATACATATTTAGAATCTGCAAGTGGCAATTTAAGCCTTCCGTAGTTCCAAGTCTTTGGGAAGCTATAAGCCATAATACAAACAAGTGTGAAGGAGTCATGCCTAATTCCCATACAAATGAGCACCAAAAGCGTATTAAAGAGGGCCTACGAGAAGTTTCTTATAAAAAGTAGTGAAGAACTTCCTTGAGTTATCTTAAAGCCATTGTGCACTATTAGGAGAAATCTTATCAAGAGTGCAGTATGACATTCATCCTAGCATATCATTAAAGCCTCTGGTGTCATTAAAAGGCTAGTTCTAATTGCCATCTTTTAGCAGTGATTTCACCTTAGAGTGTTTAGGAACAAATAACTTGAGAGAGGGGAAATCCTTAAGCTTATATAATAGCCACAAACTATTTGCCCTTAAGCTTATATAATAGCCACAAACTATACAAATAGTCCAATAAAAAATATGTTTTCTCTCTATTACCTATCATGTGTTTCATATGGGGTTACATCTAACTCCTTATGCACAAAATTTGTTATAAGTTAGCTGAGAAAGCTAAGTAAGTTAATTTTATGCCTATTGTCCTTATGCTTTTCCTTCTTAAAAAATAAATATAAATCTATTTTACCTAATGATTTCCCTTTTCAGTATAAAGTCTCTAAAGTCTTTTTTACCATAATTATTTCGTTCATTATGCATATATGAGTTAATCTTAAACCACCCTATTTCTTTAGTGAGTAGATAAAGCTCTAGTTGATATTATATATCTTTGTTTTACTGCTTGTACCACTCCAAATTAAGCTCCTGATTAGGTTATCAATCAACTTGATTACTCTTTTAGGAAGAGTAATCTGTGAGCACCAATATAAGTATATATTAATATAGACTTAAGTAGCTAACTATGATCTCCCTCTATAGGAGAAAATTTTGTTACACTATAATTGTAACCATCTTTAAATAAAGTTAATCAATGGGGAACATTTAGAGGGTTATCGTACAAACCTAAAATCATCTTAAATTTCAACAAGGTATTAATAAGTAGATTGATTGAAGAATAATAGGCGCAACATAACATAATTAGTAAAGGATAGCTTTAATATTTCCAATTTGCTCTATTTGTAATGGTACTTAAACTTAGGTGTTTTTCCATTGTTTAGAGTAGTTAATATATAGAGGATTTCAATCTATACTGCAAAGTGGTAATGTGATGTGGGTCACCTTGTCTAAGAACTTGGTCTTCTTTAAAGGAAGTGGAGGGCTCCCCATTTACAACGACACAAAAGTATATTGATTGGATCCAGTTGATAAACCACCTTGAGAAATTAAGAGCATGAAAGAGTTGAGAATAATGTTCTAATTCACATAATCAAAAGTTTTTATAAAGTCAATCTGTAATATACAACCATTGATAGCTTTCTTAGATTTGTAAACTTTGAAGAGCCCTCGTACAAGCATTATATTATCATTAATACATGTCCCACTCCCATAGGCACCTTGATAAGGTTAATAAATTTAAATTGTCATCTTCAACTTATTAGGTAGTATTTTTCATATGGCTTTATAGATCACATTGTAACAAGAAATGGGTTTATAGTTATTTATCCTATAAGGGTTGGGAACTTTAAGAGAAAAAAAATAGAATGCAGAAAGAATCATGACTATGGGGAAAACAACTGAGCCAAGAGACATTGACCAAAAATCTATCCATATTCCTTTGAATAAACCATGTCCCATTCTAACGGTTACTCTAAGTGAACTATTGACCAGTTTATTTAAGGTCGACTATCCTTGTATAATATGTTAATTGGATGAGTTCGTGATACCTGAAATGTGTATACCTCATATTGCATTAGGATTTAGAAGGAGATAAGGTGTAATTGTAATCAACAGCTAAGATCTAAGGGGAGTTCATTCTATAACTAATCATTTGTAAGTTATCTCATAACTAAGATCTTTGAAAATCTTGATTCATAAAATATATCACTATAAGGGCCATGCAGTTAATAGGGTCCTTTAAAATCATTTGATAAGGTATAAATTGATATCAACAAGAATAGTTAACTAGATGAAAGAAAGTAAGGTAAAAAAGAGAATTGTTGTCTAAAAACTATACCTTTTCTTAAATTGGTTATTTTCTATTTTGGTCTTAATAAGACCAAAAAAATGTGCCTTATTGAGTGTCAAATAGTCTTTAAGAGCTAGGTGCTTATTTAGGCTATTTAATGCTTTAACATTCTGAAATAAAGAACTCATTAAGATTTGTTGGATCTAGCCTTCCTTCTCATAGATTTATGATTGCTAGTACTAGGATCTAAGCTATTACCTCTAAGAGTTTATTTACTCCCATCCTTTACCTCATTGTCGGAGATTTAATAGGGAGAAGGAACATCCTAGAGGGGACCATTATATGCTACATTCCTTGTAACTTGCACATTGCATATTATACTATTATTTACCATACCTTATGTAGTAAATATAACCTCAAAGTTCTCAATCAATAAGTTTCCTAAAGGCTCCTAAGGAGGATCAAAGGAATTGATCTCTTCACACTATAAACCCTTTCCACCTACATTGTCACTTTTGACACATTTCAACCAATGGATTAACTCTTTGTAAAGCTTCAAATTCTTTAGTCATATGGGTGGTTTTGGTTAAAAGGATCTGTGGCTTGTGCTTCTTCACACAAAAAAAATTAATCAATCATTTCCTTAAAGATTTCTAATAATAGGAATTTTTAATTAAATCTTCCATTAGTTTACCTACGTCATTAAACGTAATGATCTTAATAAATTCAAGTAGCTCCCTTTTTAATCTACTTTTATACAAACTTGAGCAAAGCCTATATGTTTTAGATTTCTAGTGTTTTCATCTAGAATAATGGCAACCCCTATTGAATTGGCAACATAACTCGGTCCTTTTAAAGACCAATATTCCTTATAATCTTATGAAAGTTTTCCTAAATAACCATTGTCTTCATCACATCTTTGTCTAAGGAGTCTCTAAGCTTCAACTTTTTAATGAATATTGACTTACCTTGCACATGTTATGGACCCATATTAATAACCTTCTTATACCACCCCTTCTATGGAGAACCTAAAAATGAAAAACTCATCTTCATTAATCAAAGGAAAAGCAAGACCCTTGTCCAAAA
>JANSVA010000006.1:34199242-34213221 GCA_025504915.1 Erythroxylum reticulatum | reverse complement strand
GGAAAAATTAGTTTTCCTACTTTAATAGTTAGGTTTTCTACTACTTCAATTAGATACCTAGTAAACCTTTCAAGTAATTAGAGTGACACTATTATTGGCTTAAGCTCTCATATTCTAAGTTTCTTAAAAAGAGATAAAAGTAATACTTACACCTAAATCATATAAGAAATTATGAATATTAGAAGCACTAAAATTTAAATTTAATGGTAGTTTATTTTACAATATTACACTACACTCCTCAGTTAAAGGTATAGTAATATACTCATCAAGTTTATTTTTATTTTTAGATGATTTCCTTTAAACTTTGCATAGGATAATATTTACCTACTGCTTTTGCAAACGAGAAGTTAATATGTAACTTCTTGAAACTATCTACAAATTTCTTGAAGTTATCCTCATCCTCCTTCTTTAACCTCTAAGGGTATTAAGTAGTTGACATATAGGATTTAATGATAGGTTGAGTCCTGGTTGTTGTACTGTTCACCTAGTTTAACCTTTGAACTTCAATCCCCTTATCCTTTTCCTTATAATTGTTCAATTTTTACAAACATCAAATGTTTAGTTACTCCTCAGTAAAATAGCTAACACCCTCTCTTTTTGGTTAACCTCTATGCTCCCAAGAAACTTGTCTTAACCTCTTTCACTTACTAACATAACATAATGTTCTTATTCTTATATTGAATTAATAGTTATTTCTTACTTTATAGATAAGAGTTGGATAAACAATGTTAGGGTCTCCCGTGAAAACATTGATGGAGTGAGAATGTTTATGAATTTTGTGGTTGAAAAAAAGGGCAAAGAGTGTGAAATTTCATGCCCTTGTGCACGTTGCATAAATTGTTATATAAGGTCTTAGAGGAATGTTTATGAACATTTAATGCAATTTGGCATGGACCAATCATACATTCGTTGGGTTTTACATGGTGAACTACCAGAATATAGATTTATCTTTAAGGAAGAAAGGCTTGACGCTGCAAATGTAGACATAGATAGGACGGGCAATGATATTATGAAGGTGATGGTGATGAGGAGGATGACGGGATGCAATATTTACTTGATGATGTGGGTATTTTCTTAAATGATTGTCCAATTAATCAGGATGGAATGAGTCCTCTTACAAGCTTCGGAGATTCTATTATGGGTGCCTTTCATGAATTGTTGAGTTTAGCAACTGAAGAGTTGTACCCTAGATGTACAAACTTTTCAAAGTTGTCATTTTTAATAAAGTTGCTTCACTAGAAAATATATAACAAGTGGAGCAATAAGTCATTTGACATGTTACTTGCTCTGCTAAGGATGTATTACCTAATTATAAATCTTTATTGAAGTCCTATTATGAAGCGAATCAATTTCTATGGAGCCTAGGTTTGGGTTATGTGTTGATACTTACATGTAAGTACGATTGTTCCCTATTTTGGAAAGAGTATAGGGACTTGGAAAGTTTTCCCCATTGTGGAACATCAAGATGGAGAATTATTGATGGCAAGGGTAAGAAGATACCTTATAAAGTATTGTGGTACTTTCCATTAATGTCCAGATTACAATGATTATTCATGTCAAGTAAGACCGCTAAATGAATGACGTGGCATAATGATAAGCCTAAAGGTGACAATAATACTACGGTTCATCCTTCTGATAAAGAAGCTTGGAAGAGCTTTGATGAGCTATATCCTGAGTTTGCCATAAAACCACGTAATGTTAAACTAGGCTTAGCAACAGATGGATTCAATCCACATAGCAAGTTGCCACTTTCATATAGCGTGTGGCCTGTTGTTCTCTTAGCATACAGTTTACCCCCTTGGATGTGTATGCATGAGTCATTGTTTATGCTATTGTTAGTTATTCCATGTCTAAAAGCGGTTCGGAGAGACATTAACGTCTATATGAGACCACTAGTAGATGAGTTAAATGAGTTATGGGAACATGGTTTTGATGTTTAAAAAGGAGAAAATTTTTGAATGCACGCAGTTTTAATGTGGACTATCAATGACTTTCCAGCCTATGGTACTATTTCTGGGTGGAGCACAAAAGGCTATAAGGCATGCTATGTTTGTAAAAAGCACACTCCTTTAATGTGTAATTGTCAATAGACATGTTAATGTGAATGGTTTTATGACATTGAGTAATAAGAAACAAACAACACATCATTAATGAACTTCTTCTAGATAACTGTAGCAAGCAATGATAGCTAGTCACTTGAAATTCCAGCAACCAATCTGTGGCCTTAGAATGATAAAAAAAATTAAAAACTGTTATGAATCAAATCTTAATTAAACAACACATTATTATTAGTAGTGAAACAACCCCTTAAAGGCCAACCCCATTGAAAAAAGTTGGGTAAATGAATCCTAGAAGGGTTACAGCTGGAGGATCAGGGGACAGACAGATAAGTGATATAAAAAGAGATTTTGGTATTTTCTTTTCTCATTCTTCACTCTTCAATCCTACTACTTTTTCATATTCTTCCATAAAAAATCTTTTAAATAGATATACTTTTTCTCTTAATGGAATATATCCTTCATTATTATTATTTGACAAGAATCCATCACCTTATACATGCACTTGTCCCAGTGCAGTATAGTATTATCATTAACGAGTCATATATTGGCCTTTGAAATAGGCTTCAGAATTTGATCTAAATTCCATCCAACTTCAGTCAGCTCTACAATATGATTTGATCATGCTTCTTTCCTTTAATGACATAAAGAGTCCAATAGGGAATGGCAAATTATCATTCTTCTACTTTGATAACTGGAACAAATTGGGAGAGTAAATGAAACTTAAAATTAGCATGCTGCATATCCCTTTCAACATATCTACTTTGTTTATCTCATCAATTTATTATCTAATGAAGTTTTCTTTGATTTTGTAAAAAGCTAGGATGCTTATAACTCGAATTAATCATGATGTTTATTAGCTTTCTCTATTGTTAATAAACATTCTTTCATTTTCCAAGAAAAATGTTCTAATATGTTTACAATTTCATAAGCTATTGTATTCTGGAATGATTTCAAAATCTTATATAATGTTAAGGTACTACTTTTTCAATGTTTCATTTATCCTTAGAAGTGTTGTTTTGATTATACATGGACAGTAATCCATAAGTAACAAATACATATTTTTTGTGCAATTAAGAAATCAAGCTATGGGAAGTATAAGTTTGAAGCCATTTCCATACTTGTTGTTGAGAAGTTTGGTGGTTATTCAAATGTCTGTTGCTTCATTTTTTCATAATGTAGAGACTATAACCTTAGTTCAGTAACAATTGGATATTGCTTCGTTTCTATCAACTGTCTTAATTGTCCATTCTTGTATTTTGTATTGATACCCACTTGTAAATCAACTGAAGAAGTCTAATTGGGGTATAAGTGAATGGAATACAAGAAGGTTTTAGTGGCAGACTTATAAAATACAATGAAGTACAAGATCTGATTCTATATTGATGTATAGATTGCTGGTTGAATTGGGACATGATTTCATTATAGTTTTATACGGTTTTAGGTTTAGTTTTATGTTCAGAGGGTTCAGTTTTATCCTGACTTCTATAGTGTCCATGATGTTACATGCAGAGGAAGACATTAATCACCACCTGCTCTTTTTTTTTAGAGTTAAATTAGATTAAGCATTGGATCTTATGCACTCATCTACTACTTTATTCCAACTTGTCATTTCTACTTTATGCGTTTTTGGTTTCTAAGGTTTTTACTTTCTAGGCTACAGATGTATGTTTTTTTTTTTGCTTGTACTCTAGAATGTACACAAAGAGGCTTAGGTTTAAACTTTAAATATGGTAATCTGAATATATTCCATATGTTTACTCATCAACTCCTTCCAGGTTGCAGTTTTTATGTCATACGAGTGATGTATGATGTTCTGTGATTGCTATCCTGACTTGGTTTATACCTATAAAGTGGACTTTTGTTTCTAGAAAAGAAAATCAAAGTTGAGGATGGTACTTGTCAAAAAGTATGGAGGAACATTTCAATCAATAATTAATTGAATAATACATGTTTCTTGCACTGTTGGCCTGAGAATTTTAATTTAGTATTATTTGCTTCCTATTCCTCTCATTATTTTCCCTGTCTTCCTCTACATGTAGCATCATGGACTTTCACTTGTAACATCATTTCAGGTTTTATAATCTTTCAGCAGTGAATATGCATGTGACTAGTATGATTGTCAGTTTTTATTGTTTTCTTTAAATATGGTTTATGAATATTAATTTAAAATCTAATGTTGAATTCAATGCAGGTGATTCACATGGGACCTGGTCTACCCAAGAAGAAGAATAAGGTTGCACCAAGCAACTTAATACTGACAAAACTGCAGTCACGGTACCGTTATCTTATTGGAATTGTAGCTAATGAGTCATCTTCTCGTACATAGCTAGAAGATCACACACCTACACCTTGTGACCTTACTCCAACACCAAGAGATGTCACATCTATGCCTATTACTTATCTTAGAGATAAGTATGAACAACTTTTGAATATGTGACGCAATATTAGTTCTCCATCAACTTATCAATAGATGCCTCCAGCTTCTAATTATTAGACACTAGTAAATAACACTACTCTTCCCACTGTGGGCTCTTCTTTTGCAAGCAATGTAGGTATGATCTTTCACATCACATTGGTGAAATCTATTAAGTTTAATTATTTTGTTTATCTAACCAATTAAGAGTATGTTATATGCTAATTATAAATGATTCCTTTGCTATTTTAGGATCCACGATTGATCTAAAAAAAAAGGGGTGTCACAAAAGGACACAAATTGGCAAAGATTAATAAAGCGATAGGTAAGAGATTGGAGACAGAGATCTCCCCTGCTGAAGGGCGACTAACCATCTCCGTATAGAGATCTCCCCTGCTGAAGGACGACTAACCATCTCCGTATAGTCTGCCAAATTATCGAGTGAGATTGGTGTGATATCCTGAACTTCCTTACCTGTAAGAAAAAAAATAGAAAAAAGTACTAATGAAGAGTTGGACATTGCATTTGATAAGTTAGACGTAAGTATTATAAAACTATCTAATTTGTATATGTTTTCCATATGCCTAAAGCTTTGAACAATAATTTATAATTTTTTGCAGCAAAAGTTGGAAGTCAAGGGAATGAGGACTGACAACGAAGTATATGCTGCTGTGAAGAAGTTTCTTGCTTTAAGGTCTAAATATCAAAGATTTCATTTAAAAAAGCATTTTACTAAGCACAGAAAGGATGTTAAGCTGCATAATGTCACAGTGGCGGAGAGGATGGATTTATGCAAATATTGGGAGCAATCACCTACAAAGGTTAGTTTATTTGGTCAAAAAACTTAATTTCACAACTATTTTGACAACTAATTATATTTTAGTATTTATGAATTGTGATTTATAGATGTTATAATAGATTTTGTTACGTGTACGATTAGGAAAAAAGTCAAAAAGCCAAATTGGTAAGAGTCAGGTCAAATGTTGACCAAACTTCAACTCCAAGGCCTTTGTAGCGATATGACATGAAATTATGAGTTGTTATCTTTTTAATTATATTTTACTTTGATTGACATTTCAAAATTTATAATAAATATTACTAGTAATTTATTTCTATACAATAGAGTGACAAAGATGGAGAAAAGTGTGACCAGATGAAGCCATAGTATCACACTCATTATGATGAACGTAAGGGTCAATGGACAACTACCGAATGCAGAGAAAAATGGGTGAGTACATAGTTCATTTACAAATATTTCTTAAATGAGATTGTGTATATAATTAATTCTTACTTTTTCAAGAATTGATGTGTAAGGAATTGGCAGAGTCAATAGAATAAGGTCATCTGATAATAGTGGATGAAGTGTAAGACAAAGTCTTGGGCACTAGATCAGATTACGTTGTTAGCATGGGAGTTAGGACTCGATCACAAAGGAAGACTTTGGTCAGAAAGAGACTTCGAGACGAACTAGAGGAGTCGAAGAAGGTTAATCAAGGGTTACAATCTCAAATTGATGAATTGAATAAAAAAGTTAAAAAAAATGGAGGATCGATTAACTACCGAAGTCGAACAATAAAAAAAAAGCTCTTAGAACTTTTATGATCTACACATAATATTCGTTTAGATTTGATATAAGTACTCATATTGATATATTAATCACTTCTGATGTATTGTTTATATTAATTAATGTATTATGACATGTTTCAGAATTGCAATTAAATAATAAATTGTCTACATGTATGAAATTCTTGTTATACATGAATAATTATTAAAATTAATAATTTACTAAAAAATTAAATAATTATTAAATAAATAAAATTCATAAATAATATTGAATGATTATTAAATAAATAATATTTAAAAAATTTGTTATTTAAAAAATAATTATTAAAAATCACAAATTATTAAATTAAAATTTTTTTCGAAAAATGAAAAAAATAAAAGAAAAAATAATTATTAAAATTGAAAATTTAATAAATTAAAATAATTTTTGAAAAAATTAAAAAGAACTATTTGTGACGTTTTTCTAAGGCATTCTACGATGTTTTTAAAACATCGCGAAATGTAGCAACTTCCGCGATGTTTGTAGGAAATGTCGGGGATTCTTTCATATTCTGTGACGTTCTAAAAACGTCACAGAATGTTATAGATTCTGCAACGATTTTAGAAACATTGCGGAATGTGAAAGAATCCGCGATGTTCCTTACAAATGTCGCGGATTGTCCAAACTTTCAATGACATTTTTATAAATGTCACGGAATGTCATTGTTTTTTGTGATATTTTACATAAAACATCGCAGAAACCTTTTGTCTACACCACATTCTGTGACATTTTTGAACATTCTGTGACGTTTTAAAAATGTCGCAAAATGCCTTGTTTTCTTGTAGTGACGTGTACATGCCTGATAGAAATGACATGTTGATTATCTCACCTTCACTGTACATATCATGGCATCATAAACTAAACCATAAATCACACATTTTCTAAAACTCAAAGGGTTATCATGTTATATCAAAAACCGTAATTTATATTGTTTCATTTAATACAACATCATCCATGTTCATACAACATTGTCCTGCGAGCTTAAACAACTTAGTCCATACAAAAAACTACAAACATGAAAGAAACAACTAAGTCCTCAATTCCCAGTTGATCGACCTTTAAGTCATATCTAACTATACAGTTGTGCAAAATATGCTTCTATAGAGTCTTAGAAGCTAGGTCATCTCACTCTCGAACATGAAAAACAATCGTGCAATTTTGATGACTTTTGCAAACTCAGCAGAGTTACCATTCTTGATGGTTCACTCATGTTGTAAAACAAGATCAATTATCGCATGTAATCATACATTTTAATTCCACTAGATTAGTATCAAATACTATCACAAACATTATCATTTCTCAGTTAAACAGTTCAATCATATAACAACATTCACACAACTTTGCAAATCATTCAATGAACTCAAATTATATCCTGATGCAATATGCATAAGACTCTCATTCGTTTTTATACTATTGTGATTATGTGTTTTTACAGTATCCCAATTTATCGGGCTCTATCTGTCTGTCTATCTTTCCCTTATCCATTATAGATATAGGGCTCATTAATCACAATGAGCCATAGGCTCAAACCATATATGAGAGAGCTTAAAGCTCTTATCAATAAATATCAGTCACAACTCCTTTATATTACATGCATTCGAATGAAATGCATGTCATAATTCAATAATCAAATTCAATCACTTTCTTTTGCAAGTATTATGACAGTTTAACAGTCATAGTAACAGTAGTTATCGGAATCGGTCGGGCATTCAACTTTTTATTTTAGAATCATAAAATCATTTTGGCAGTTGTATTTACATCCACTCAGTACTTCCAATATCATTTCCATGTATCAAAATGCCTCAGACAAACATTATCTAGAATACAGTACACAGTCAACACATTTTAGTACAATTCAATAAGATAGCATTTCAGTAATATACATAACTAGAAGGTGAGACCATCTTAGGTTACTCACAGTATGCACCAAACAACTATTGCCTTGAAGTCTCGATAATGTCTGGATACTGTCGCTCATTGCGCTCCTCTATACATATAATACATGCAAATATCACAATATTGCACAATTATTTACTCATTAATGCACATTAATGTCTACTAAATATGTATAATGCATGTTCATGATAATTCCGAGTTTCTAATCATTAATCTTATCACAATGATCATTCGGATATCCACATTCAATTGATCAACTCAAATTTATTTAAAGATATACTTTCGGGTCCACTTTGCATAATTAATTTCATTAGGAAAGTGAAGGAATTTGGTAACACTTTTTTTTAACCAAATTTTCTACCATGTCTTAAGTCTCTATTGTTACCAAGATCATTTAATTTGGCTTAATATTCCTAAAGTTATACTCAATTTACTTTGGACTGTTCTAAAAAACCATATCAGTACTCTTTATTCAACTTCAAGTCAAATTCTGTAATTTTTAAAGATAGAATTAGAATTAAATATCTACAAATAATTTGTAGCTTTATGTCTCTTGTTTAATTAAAATTAAAAATCATTCCATTTGTAACTCTACAAATCTAGATATAATAAACATACCAAAGTATGTTCAGTAAAATATTCCAATTCATACTATTCCAACAAATTCCCTAACTTTCATTCAATCAATCTTTTTCAAATTATTTCAAAAGGCTACCAATTTTTATGGAGAGGTATAACAATGTGTTAGTAATCTATTGGTTTAAAAATCAAGTCATTTGGATGTCTAGAGAAGAAGTTATGATCAAAAGAAACAAGACTGTTTAGTATGAAAAACAGCTTCGGGTACATGATCGTGACTTTTAACTTTCGTAAAATCCCTCAACTTTTAGTCACAGGTCTGCAATATTCTTGCACACCCGTACGTGCTTCACAAAATTTTCCATAAAATTTTCTTTCCATTACAAACTCTTATTTTCTGTATTTCTATACCCAGTACAAACTCTAAACACATTAAATGCAAGCCTATATAGTAATTGATCAAAACCAAAACTTCACATACACTTTCTCTGTCTACTGTATTTTTCCAGATTTTTATTCTCACTTCAATCTTCTTCAATTAACACAAATGACACTCCAACTAATTATTTAACTTTAATTTTAGCTTAACAACACAAAACAATCCAATAACCATCAAAATCCGATTCTCATACATGCAAAATTCCAGTTTTTGCATTTTATTCTCTAACTACTATCATCTAATGAATTTTTCCATATTTCTACTCTTTCATTTCATCACAAAATTTTTTATTTTATCGACTCTATATCATGACCTCACCTACATCTTCATTCCTTATTATCAAACTCGTTTAAACTCAACTTCTTTTAAAACACGTGAAACATATTTCTTCATTCATCTATAGTGGTGTCACGGGTGCGAGTTAATTTCTCACACTCGTGCATCCTCTATATCCAGAATTTATTTGTTTCATCTTCTAATTTTCTCATTACTATATTATTCAGCTCATATGTAAATCACTTATACCACTTTCTTCTTAGTTCAACGCAAAAAAAAAAGTCAAAATCTAAGATTCACATCTAGTTCCGAAACTAACATGTTCATGCATGTTTCCATTTCTACACTTTTCTATCTTTCAACAAATGCATTTCTTTTCACTAACATCTATACTTTCACGTCATTTATACCATAACCTTCCCTAATCCTCATTTCTTATGATCAAACTCATTTAAATTCATATTCATACATACTCCACATATTCACATGTGAACAGTAAAAACAACCCATATTCATTTTTCTGTAAACCAAAAACACAGTATAAAGAGTATGTATATATTCATTTTTGTAATTATTTCCAGTCACTTCATTTATCATAACCAATTCAATTAAGTTCAAACATCACCAAAATACCATTAAATCATTACCAAAATCACTTACTTGGTTCAGCATAAATGCCAGCGACGGAGTTTTCGATGGATAAAGAAAAGTAAGGACAAATAGAACAGCCCGATGTTTCAGTTTGTTTTGTCTAACAATATCTTCGGTATGAAGAAACATCAACAGAGGAATGCTACACCAAATTCATACAGTACATGGCATTTTGCATGTTCTTGTACGTATCATTATACAATATCACACATGTCACAATTTTATTGGTCTATTCGTTTTTCTTATTTTTCTTAATCCAAAAATACCCCAAAATTTTCCAAAATTCACCAAAAATTTTGAAATAATCAGAATATTCTCCAAATAAGTTTTCAGCTCCAATGTTTCATAATTCACATGTTAATAACATTTTTAACAATTAATTATCCCGAAAAATGTCAATGAATGCATGCACAAATAATTGTAATGTGTAAGATCAATAGTATCGTGTATGTGTATGTCACATTATGAATAAGCATGAGTTATGCTTCCTAATTTCTCATTAATCTCTAATAAACACCATTTAAACCTTAATTTAAGTGACAGATGTTATAATTCTCCCCTCCTAACAAAAATTTTGTCCTCAAAATTCTTACCTGATGATTCGAATAGGTGGGGATATTGTCTCCTCATATGATCCTCAGTATCCCATGTTGTTTTCTCAGTCGAGGGATTTCTCCAATGAACTTTCACTAATGGAATCACTCAGTTTCTCAGTTTCTTTGTCTTATAACCCACTATTTTAATTGGCTCCTCAATTTAACTCAAATTGCTATCAATCTTAATATCTTGAGCCGGTAATACATGCGTAGGATCAAATCTGTATCTTCTTAACATACTCACATGAAACACATTATGCAATTAGGACATCTCATTAGGCAAAGCTAATTTATATGCTAAAGGTCCAATTCTCTCAAGGATCTCATAAGGACCAATATATCTAGGGCTCAACTTGCCATTTTTACTAAATCTCAGTACACCACACCAAGGTGATACTTTTAGAAAGACTCTATCTCCAACATTGTATTCCATATCCATTCTATGTTGATCCACATAACTTTTTTGTCCATCCTAAACCGTTTATTCGATTCCTAATCAATTCCACCTTCTCTACAGTATCTTGTATCAGTTCTGGACCTTCAATTATTCTCAAACCTTCCTTGTCCTAGCATAGAGGCGATTGACATGTTCTGTCATATAATGCCTCATATGGTGCCATCCTAATGCTCCTATGATAATGATTGTTATAAGCAAACTCAACCAATGCTATGTACTAATCCCAAGCTCCTTGAAACTCCAATACATATACTATAAGCATATCCCCAATAGTTTTGATAGTTATCTCACTTTGTCCGTCTGTCTAGGGATGAAATGATGTACTAAAATTTAGCTTTGTGCCCATAGCTGACTGTAAGCTCTTCCAAAATCTCGAAGTAAATCTAAGATCCCTGTTTGATACAATAGACACGAAACTTCGTGCAATATCACAATCTCAATCTTCGAGCCAACTGGTCTAATGTATTGTTCTCCCATACTAGTATGAAATGGGCCGACTTAGTTAATCAATCCACCACAACCCATATTGCATCATTCTACCTCAGAGTCTTAGGCACTCCCATTATAAAATCCATAGTAATTCATTCCTATTTCCACTCCGGAATAGGTAACGAATGCAATTTTCCAACTGGAGCCTAATGCTCAGCCTTAACTTGCTAACATGTTATATATGTAGGAAACAAACTCCGATACTTGCTTTTTCATTCAGGGTCACCAGAAATGTTGTTTCAATGTGTTATACATCTTAGTAGTACTAGGATGCATAGCATAAGCGACCATATGAGCTTCTTCTAAAATTTCCTTCCTCAGATCATTAACATTAGGCACACAGTCTCTACTTTAGCCACAATGTATCATCTTTAAATTCAAACTCAAAATTTGTATTCTTCTTAACTTTCTCAATGAATCTCACCATTTTAGGATCTTTACTCTATAATCTTCTGATCCAACCTTGCAATATTGGCCTCAGTTTTAATGTAGATATCAATGCTTCATTATGCTCTAGATTTAACTTTGTATTCAAAGCTCTCAACTAAATCAAGCTTAGTAACCTCAATAATTGAATATGAGCTACATTGGTATTCGACTTTTTGCTTAAAGCATCAGCCACTACATTAGCCTTCCTCAAATGATACTCAATTGTGCAATCATAGTCTTTCAGTAACTCTACCCATCTTTCTTATTTCATGTTCAACTCTTTCTGTCTTAACAGATACTTTAAGCTCTTATGATCAGTGTATATCTAAAATGTCTCGCCACATAAGTAATGTCTCCAAATCTTTAGAGCAAAGACTAATGCTACAAGCTCTAAATTATGTACTGGGTAATTAATCTCATAAGACCTTAATTATCTCAATGTATAGGTTATCACCTTACCATGCTGCATCAATATACATCCCATTCCCTGATGCAACGCATCATTGTATACCACATATCACTAGATCTTGATAGAATAGTCAATAATGGTGCTGTAGTCAACCGATGTTTCAACTCTTCAAAACTTCTCTGGCACTCTTCATTCCATCTAAATGCCACATTCTTCCTTAGAAGTTTAGTCAGAGGGTTTGAGATTAAAGAAAACCCCTCGACAAACCTCTGGTAATAACCATCTAATCTGAGGAAACTCTCGATCTCTGATGCATTCTTCGGTGTCTCCCATCTCATTACTGCTTCAATTGTCATTGGATCCACCTGAATACCATGCCCCGTTACTATATGACCCAGAAATACCACTTGATTAAGCCAAAATTCACATTTACTGAATTTGGCATACAGTTGTTTTTCTCTCATAATCTGCAAAATTATTCTCAAATTCTCAGCATGTTCCTCACTACTTCTTGAATACACCAAAATGTCATCAATGAACACAATTACAAACTGATCCAGGTAGGACTGAAAGCACTTTTTGGTATATCAACCTCTACTATCTTCAGTTGATAATACCAAAATCTCAAATTTTGCTCAATGAATACTCGAGCTCCCTGTAATTGATTAAATAAGTCATCAATTCTTGGCAATGAGTATTTATGCTTCACTGTGACCTGGTTGAGTTGCCTGTAATCAATGCATAATCTCAAAATACCATCCTTCTTCTTCGCAAACAACACTGGAGTCCCCTAAGGTGATAAACTGGGTCTAGTGAATCCCTTCTTGAGCAACTCCTGCAACTGAACTTCTTAAAGACCTCCCCAATCACGATAGTACTACCAATCGATGTACTAACCTCTAATCCATATCTTAAGAACTCTCTATTACAATGCAATCTAGATGTCATGTGCAGTGTGATAAATGAATGCGTAGATCCAGGATCTAGTAATGGATAAACCTCAAAAGTAAATAATGATAACACACATGCGATGACATCTGGAGAATCTTGAGCCTCATATCTCGTCATGGCATAAACTCTGTCTTGAGACTGCAGCTGATTGCTTCGTACCTCAATCCTCCCAGTAACACTTCCAGAACTCATCCTACCTCTACCATGACCTCTCTGTCCAGTCCCACTGGCTTGGCTCTGCTAAATAGTAGGTTATGTTACTCTACTCCCTCTCCCACCAGACTATGCTCTAAATATCAATGTACAATCTCTAATTTGATGATCGTGTGAGCCACACCTAAGGCAGGTTCTTGTCAATCTCTAGTATACACCACTATGCTTATTCCCACAATACTGACAAGCTAGCAACTAACTCGAAGTTACAACTCTATTATTCCTAATCTGAGTCAAACCAACCCTCTGTCTGAATCCTAACTGTTTAGATCCAGCTAGTGGTCTGAATGCTCGAGTGTAACGTTTACTGAAGCTTCTGCTAGAACCACTCTAAGACTCATTAGGCCTCTTCTGTTGGCCCCTAAATTCTTTTTATTAAATAAGTATGACTTCCTTTATTTTGAGGCTTTGTTTGATAAATTGTTTTTGGTTAGAGTTTAATTATCATGTAAATGGTATTAAATGGAGAAATTAGGATTTAGTTAGAGTATGGTATGGTGTTAGTTTAATTAAAGGAA
>JANSVA010000006.1:34159390-34198075 GCA_025504915.1 Erythroxylum reticulatum | reverse complement strand
GAAGATAAAAGATGCAGAGTAATATTTATCTTTTACAAATTTCCATATGAATCGATGAGAAGCTTGAAGGAGTTAAGCTTAGACCATGACAAGGACATGTTGGCTATACTCTAAGAACTGGAAGATTTTAATTATCAGAATGTTGAAATCTATGATGAGCATGGTTATGAGCATCCTGCAACAAATGGTGAAGAGTCAAACTTTGATATTTGCAATGAATTTGATGATAATGGTGAGGGGTTGTTTCAAGTTCAATTGGAGCAAGATGATGACTTCATTGTTATGCATATTAGTGATTGTAGAGATGATTTAGTTAATGATGACTTATTTGCAACTAATGATGATGAATATGTTCTGCGAGAACAAATTAGAAAAAATGTGGGAAGACTGTACATAGTGGATTTGAATGTGACAATATTGTTGATGGGGTTGGAGGAAGTGAAAAGGATTGCAATAAAAGAGGTGAGTATTCCAAAGATACACAAAGAGAATAAGGAAGTTCATATAGTGTAAATAGTGAATATGAGGATAACGATGTTGTCTTTAATCCAAAAATTGATATAAAAGATTTTAAGTTTGAAATTAGAATGAAGTTTAAGGACATGATGCAGTGGAGATAATCAACAAGAAAATATACAATTACAAATGGGTATAATATTTCAATAGCAAGATTTGGTGAGGTAATGGAGGCAACTTGTGGGACATAATGTCTTTTTCAGGTATATGCTAGCTGGACTAGAAATGAGAAAACATTTACTGTGAAGATAATAGAAAATAAGCATAATTATAGGAAAGTGTCAAGGAATAAGCAAGCTAGCAAGAAATGGATAACAAAATGAATTTTTACACAAGTTTAGGAGGAACCAAAATTATTCTAACTAAAATGATGGATGATCTCCAATCAAAATTTGCACTACAGGTCACTAAATCTCAATTTTATAGGGCTAAGTGAGAAGCTATTACTATGCTTCAAGGATCTATGGAAGGTCCTTATGCGAAGTTATGGTCTTATGGATATAAGTTACGACGAGCTGACAAAGATGGGAAGTATATTATTGAAACTAAACTTGATAAACATTTTAGAAAACCAATGTTCAAAAGGTTTTATATGGGATTTAGTTCTTTAAAATATTATTTTCTCAATGGTTATAGGAAAATAATTGGGTTAAATGAGTGTTTTTTAAAGACATTCCTTGGATGTGCTTTATTATCTGTAGTAGGTTATGACGGAAACAATAAGATGTTTTCTATATCTTGGGTTGTGGTTAAGGGAGAAAGTTACCAATTGTGGCATTAGTTTTTAAGCATTTAATAGAATATCTAGACATAAGTGGGAATGCATGGAATTTTGTTCGCAATTAGAAGAAGGTAAACTTTAAATATCTATACATGTGATGTTCATTTCTTAATGTCATTTTTCTTTTTCAATTTATGTACCCTTTTTTTTGTTACAAGGTTTAGTGGAAGCATTAAAGAATATGTTTCTAAAAGTTGAGCTTAGAAAATGTTCTCGTCATATCTATGCAAATTGTTCTAGTGCTTCTAAAGGCCACACATATAGGAGTTTATTTTGGAAACTAGTGAGTTATGCAACAGAAGTTGATTTTGATGAGTTAATGGACAAGTTGAAGAGTATTTCAGTGAAAGCTTATAAGGATTTCAAAAAAATAAGAAACTAGAGACATTTGTGAAGGCCTTTAAGAGCATAAGATCGAAGTTTAAAATAGTACATAAAAATATTTTATAGATGTTTAATGGATTCAATTGTGAAACTCATACGAAAAGCTTGATCAATATGTTAGAAGAAATTTAAGTTTCTTTAATGGATCATATACATGAAAAAAGGGATATGATGCTCAAGTCCATTAATGATGTATGCCTAAGAATAAGGAAGAAAATAGAGGTTGTAAAAAAGGATACAAGGCATTGTATGATTAAGACAAATAGGAATTTGAAATTTGAAGTCACTACTTTTACGGATAAGTTCATTGTTAACTTGTAAGAACAAACTTGTTAATGTAGACTATAGGATTTAACTAGGATTTGATGTAAACATGTTGTGGCTTGTATATCTTATTAGAGGGAGGATATCGATGCTTATTTCAATCAATGTTATAAGCATAATTATTATTTGAAGAGTTACTAGTATGCTATAGTACCCATTAGTGGTCCTAAATTTTGTTTGAAGACTGAAAATCTTTAGTCAATATTACCTCCATTGATCAAGAAGATGCCTAGAAGACCTAAAAAGGGAATAAAAAGGGATCAAACTAAAGAACCACAAAATCCAACAAATTGAGCAAGCTTGGAATAGTTATGTGAAGCCATCATTGTTATGAAATTGGTCACAATATAAGAGGATGCAAAAATACAAGTCAACCTTTAAGGCAAACTAAAATTGTTAAGGTAGTTATTTTAGTTGTAGAACAAATGTCTTTTTATTCATGAAAATTTATTAATTTTTTGTTTGTCTTCAATATGTATAATGCAACGAAAAAGAGAACGGCCAACTAAAATTAAATCCCCTTCATCTAGTTTTCGTAGTTGTCGGGTTTAAAAACCCACACAATTAGTATCTATAGGCTGAAATACTGCACCTTCTATATTAAGAATAGAGAAGAGAATGGTTAGTGAATGTTAATTATAATATTTAAGTTGATTTTTTAAACATATATAACATTATAATTCCTTTTATTTTTATAGTTAACTAGAGAGTACAAAGTAACATTTGGGGAAGTTAGTGGAAATACCTATTTTACAGTAAGTCATTTAAATACATATTTACACTACTTATATGTAATTATAAGGGAGAGAGTAGTATTTAGATAATTGGTTGTTTATACTTCGTAGATGGGTGAGAGTCAATGTCAAATGCTAAAACCTCCTAATACTAACAAAACAACTACTCAAGCTTCCTAAAATACAACTACCAATATGACTCCAACAAGAAGGAGGATCAAACTAAGGGCAAAAAGATCTACTCCTAGAAAATCTCAAGTTGTAGAAGATTGAGAATTTGAATACCAACTTCTGGTTATGTATTGGTCTTAAATATGTATTAGCTATCATTTGTTTAATAATTTTGACATGATTTGGTTCAATAATTTGGACATAGGTTCACTTTGTTCTATAACCATTATATTGTACAATTGCTATGGTTTGACTTTGTAACATTAATATGTCTTACCCTCATTGCCATTAATTAGTTAATTATCTTCAACGTAATCCTTTATTTTTCTTTTGTATATTTTCAAATCAGGATGATCTCAAACCTCAAAGAGTCCCAGGGGTTGAAACTATCAAACTTATTTATTATCATATATTTAAAGACATACCTGTTTTATATGAAATAGAACTTATGTATTGGATTTGAATTGTTAGATGTCACGAAAGCAAAGAGAGGGTAACCTTTGCACCAATTTTTATGTTAAATATATCCATTGTTGAGCCATGTTTTAGTCTATTATTCAAATAGGTTGAAAATTTGTAGGAAATTGAGAGTATGAAAAACATAATTTAGATCTAGAAATGAAGCCACATTCTCGACCTATTAGAACTTGACTATTTCAATAGAAGCTGAAATGGATCAAATACTATTTGTATACTCAATAGTTTCCTTGTTCTTTTAAGAAAACATACCATTAGCAGTTGCAAAAGAGAAAAAAGTTACATTTGCTCTTCTAACTATTACAATGTCTCCATTTTTTCCATACTTACGTATGAAGCCCAAGCTACGAAATCATATGGGACCTAGAAAATAAAGATATAAACATAAATATTAGACTTATGACAAATTTGCATTATACATATATATATTATTACACATACTTACTTCTTGCGAACAACAATGCATCTACTGAAAAAGACTCTTACCCTAACGCGCAAAAATGTTTTGACATATTTTTTTATAATAACAAATATTAGACCTATGACAAATTTGCATTATACATATGTATATATTATTACACATGCTTACTTCTTACGAACAACAATGCATCTTCTGAAAAAGACTCTTACCCTAACGCGAAAAAATGTTTTGACATATTTTTTTATAATAACAAACCTTCATCTCTTTTACAAATACTAAATACTCACAAGACACCTTTAAATTGAAATTTGATTAATTTTTTTATACTAACAACATTGTTAAAAAAATACTTGAAATACTTACTTTTGTACTGATGCATTCATAAAAATGTTGACCAATGTTAGGCTTAGCATTTGATATCCATAACTTTGTCTTATCATTACAATTTAGGCAATCAATATTTTATATATATATATATATATGAATCCAATTAAACTACCACATATAGTAATAAATACATATTAAAATTATTTTACCGTTGAACATCATGGTTTCTCTCTACAAAATTGAGAATATATCCTTTTAGCTTCTTTTACATTATCAAATAACAATAAATAGCTCCCTTAAATTCTTGACACTCTTCCCATGTCAAATATATACCAAGTGCATAAACAACGAAAGCTACATATCATCACACAAATATTTAATTACTCACTTAAATGTGCTTATAAGTCAAAGATATCTACTCAAAAGTTGCTTCAAGGTATGACATCACTAATAACACTAATAGGACTTTTTGTTCTTTTATCAAATGGACAAAGAAAATAGATCTAAACCATTAAAGTGGAATAAAGTTTAAGTATTATAAGATGTCCATACTATTTAAATAATGCAAAAAAAATGAAAGAAAATACAATTTTCCATTTCCATCTAAATAAACAAGCTTTTGAACAAATGTTCATAGCTCCAACTCCACATTAGCTATCATCTTTAAGTCAAATGTAACTTTAGAAAAAGGATACGTGTCTAGTCTCCTGAGGCAAGTAATGAAGTAGATTGTTATCACATTTGATTCCCTAGATATTGAATCACTAGAAAACAGAGGAATAAGGAGGCTACTTATAATGTTAGGGCTAATAATGTTGGTATGTTTCACAAGGCTAATATTGGAGTTGGGATTAGTGGAGTGAAGGGAATGCAGATTGATATCCTACTATCTTGCATATCAATGTTGACTATTTAATACGAAGTTCTTTTCATACAAGGAGTTCATGCATCTTGTGAATGATGGTTATAAGGATAAGTGATAGGATGGTGGGGGACTAAGAGTTGGGAAGTGTTGGAGCCTTGTAGAATCCCACTAGCTTCATATACTATGTCTTTAATGGGCCATAAGAAGTTCTCTTCATTTTCCCACCATTCTCACACCGTCAAATACATTAAGTGCATAACCAAGATGAAATAAAAAATGATGTGAAATGAAATGCTTACTGGTGTGAGAACACTCAATCATACAAAAGGAAGCTATTGTGCCGGTACAAAAAGAAGCTACTCTGTAGGTGTGAGAAGAATATGTCATGCGAAGCGAAGCTACTGTATTGGTGCCAAGAGAAGCTATTGTGCTAGTGAGAGAAGAAGTTGTCATGCGAGTTTGATTTAGGGATTTTAGTGATTGGCTATGAGCTTGTTGCGATGCAAAAACAAACTAAACTTCGTGCGCTGCTATGGAAGAACAAATTAAGGAGCTTAGTTCAATGTGAGAGCAAAACATAGTAGCTTGGTGAGATATGAGAATGAAGGGTTATGTGAGAACGAAGGGTTGTCTTTGTGATTTAGGGATTTCATTCCCAAAAATGACGTAGTTGTAGTTAGGTTATTAAATGATGTAGTTTTGTTAATCTTTAATAGTTATGCTAATTTATTCTAATGTGTATAATTTTTTAGGATTTTTAGAATAAATGGCAAGACATATTAGAAAACTTAATGGAGACACTAACATCGGGTTAAAATTAAAAATAATTAAAAATTTAAGTATTTAATTTTCACTTTTAAAGTTTAAGTTATAATTACAAAATTGAGCAAAGTTTAAGATTTTTTGTAATTAAACCATAATTTAATTATGATTAATTAATACATAAGGGTATTTTTATTGATTAATTTGAATGCTTTGGAATTAATTTCATCACAATTTTGATTATTATGAATTAAGTTACGGTTCATTGGATTTATTTGTATTTTATTATTAATCTATAACCAATTAATCATAAGATATTATTTTGGTGTTTGTTTGATATATACACTATCCTTATTTTAGCAATTTATATTATTTTCACATTTCAGGCAATAATGATAAAATGATTAAATGCAATGAAACAAAGACAAGAAAAGGAGATGCGGAGGAAGAGGCAACAAAACGAGAGAGTTCACAACATCCACCTTAATAGTCGACGTTTGCATACACCATATGCTTGCCACACATCCCATATTGTATTTCATAGCACTGACCTATATAATGTGGTTTGATAGGTTGAGGACGAAAGCTTTCAAAGATAGTTGAACCATTGAATGGGTGTGTTTAGAATACATTAAACTTGCTCAAAAAGCCTAAGAGCGAGTTGGTGTTAGAGGATGGGATCGCTTCTTTGTGATTGAGGAGCCTACATACAAAGAACTTACCTTAGAGTTCTTTACCATCTTCACAATCAAAAAATGGTATTACACCTAGTACTTCCAGAACATGATATAAGTTCAACTTCTCAAGGCGATGCATAGTATGAGATACACCTAGTTCTCACTATATAATAATAGAAATCTCAATATCTACAAATATATGCATTGTATCTTATAGTATAAGAGATTATCATTCCTACGAGGATTACACAATAGCTAACAATTTGAAGCTAACTTTATTAAGGTAACACAAAATTGGTTTGAATAAAATTAAATAACAAAATTTCAAAAAAAATGAAATATAACAATCAAACAATTAACAAATAAACTATCAATAAAAGATGAGTTTAATCAAGATTGAATATTTATGAATTATTCTTTCCCTATTTCATTTCCTTAGTCTTATTGAATCAATTTGTGCATTTGATCTTAGATTTCTTAAGGAATTGATTACTCTTTCTCAAGATCTAATCAATTAACCCTAATTGAATTCGAAATTTCCAGATTTGCAATCTCTTGATTAACAAAACTTTTCCTATTGTCTGCAATTCGATCTGAAGTTATCTATTAGATAATCAATTTCACAACCAAGATCTCTCTTTGATTAATCATTAATTTGATAATTATAAGTCTATTAAATTGCCAACTCTTATTATACAACCTAACACTGATTACTTTGACTCACTCTCTTGATTTGTTGTCAAGTTTATGCAAGAAAAATTATCATAAACATCTAGAAATATATCGAATTCAACAATAAATAAGTTCACAAAATAAATCCAGAATAATTCTTAATATAAGTAAACATCTCAAAAATCAGATTACACATCAAAGATAATTAAAGAAACAAAAAGGAAAAAAGAAAAAACTATTTGACATGTTAATCTGGAAAGTTGGGATTTCCTAATGCTCTTTTTGATCTCTCAACTTTGATTCACTTTGATGAATGGCTACTGAATTTTTTTGTTTTTTTCCTTGTTCTTAAACAGTGTATTAAGGTTCTATGGTTGTTTATAAGGTTTCCCCACTTAATTTGGTTCTAAAAATGGCTCCAAACCTTAAAAGATACAAAAAAGTCACGCCTGAAAATCTACTGCCATGATCATGCTCTTTAACACGATCGTGACACCTTTAAGCTTCTTCTATCTTCTTCATTCTTCAATTTTCTGATTTCCAACACTCACAAACACATCAAACACCTCTTAAAACATAAATTTAAGATTCAATTCTTGCCCTAAACCAAACAAACACTTAGAATACATACAAACATTAACAATAACATAATTCCAAGCCTATACACAATATAAGCATCTAAGAAATACTTTAAAATACACTTAAACATCTAGCAAAACATAGTATAATCTACACCTATCAACATCTCCACACTTAAACCTTTGGTTGTCTTTAAGCAAAACTAAAAACTACAAACATACAAAACACAAAACAAAAACATAATAACATAATCATGTAACAACATAATAATGATGCAATGGCATTAAATCTTATAAAATTAACTTAACCTGAAACACCAATCACTCAAAATATTTCAACATACTAACTTATTCTTTCATGTTTAACTTATTCCCTTTATGTTTAAGTGCGTTGATTTGAATATACATATCAATCGAAATATTAATACCCTATTCATACACCTATGGTACTTGTAAGCATACACATATGATTAGTGATCAAACAAAGAGGCAACTATCATTAAGTAACATTTCATGAAAATTCTTTCTATTTGTAAAATATTAATAGGTTTTATTTATTATAATACCATTTTTTCTTTACAGATAAGCTAGTCTTTGAATGCGAAGGCAAACACCTTGTCATATATGTCCCCCAATTACTCAATTTGGTTACGTTTTTTATTTAGTTTAGTTGGAGTGTCATTCTAGCCTTTTGACATGGAGATAAACTTTTTTTTATGAATGCCCCCGATAATTCAGCCATATCACAAATCTCAACTGACTAACGACTCTATTCTTAACTCAATTTTCTTAAAAAGGTCTAACAGAATAGGAATTTATTTATATTTATATTTATATTTATATTTGTTTTTTGTTTTTTATTTTTTTGTTTTTTATTTTTACTTTCATAGCCTAGCTCATTTCTTCTTAGTCAATCATTCTCATAAAAGGGTACTAATAATGCTAACCAACTTAATTGACTACAATTATAAATGTTTACGAACAAAAGTCGTAAAGTGAAAGAATAAGTGTCATATTCTAATTAACATATATATTCATCTCAAAGACATTTAAAACATAAAATTCATAAGTTACTATGCCTTTACAAATTTAAGTGTTCATGTTCAAAGCTAAACTAATTCCATTCAATTCTTGTCATTGACACATTGGCACAATGGACACATTATGCACAAAATATTCACATTATATCAACATAATCAAAAAATAACTCAATTGTAAAATTCACACACAATTGATATAAATGCCAAATTCATACACATATGATATGCAATTGAATATACATCCCTACAGTTAAACAACACATTGTCCTCAATGTAAAGCGAAAAATAATACAAATAAAGATAAATAAAAACATAGAAAAAGTTAAAGCAAGAATACTTATAGTGTGTTAGTGGTGACGGTGTTGGTGATGGAATCTAGAGATTCTTTGTTCCATAAAATTTTAACAATTCACTCCCTACAAAATAATCATAAAAATAAAAATAAAAAGTATCAATAAAATAAATTGAAAATAATACTTAAAAATAATAATAAATGAAGAATCTTATGTCTTGGGTGTCAAATAACACTTCTTTCACATCATTAGCTTGACGTACTCTTTTCATTTACGCTCAACTTGGGTCTATTATGAGTGGCTTACTTCCACCCATTTTGCCTAATTTCAATTTAGTAGCTTATAAATAAGCTCAATATTACATTATAATAAGAAAGACATAATTGATAAAACTAAGAAATCCAAGTAAGTTTAGTAATGCCCTTTTTAGTAACAAACTGTTAATAAAATAGGGAATAATGAAACTCCTTAAATCTTCAATTGAATCTGACGACTTGTCTTGAAAGAAGGTGATATACTCTTCTTCTTCCCCAATCACCCTCACCCTCTCCCCCGCTTCTTCATCTACTTATTGAACAGAGATTTCCTTATATTCTTCAAGCTCTATAACCACTGTCAACTATTTATCTTTCTCTTAGTTTAAAGATTCAACTACATCAATTCTCATAAATAAGCTATCCTCGTTTGGATTCTTTAATACCTTATTCATATTGAATTTGACTTGTTCATTTCCAATCTAAAGGATAAGGTTGTCTTCATGGACATCTACCAAAGCTCTTCCAATGTTTAAAAATGGTATACTAAGAATTAGTAGACATTTTTAATACTTTTTAAAGTCTAGCATAATGAAATCCACGGGAATGATAAACTTCTCCACTTTTACAGGTATATCCTCCACCACGCCAAACAATTTTTTTATTAATTGATCAGCCAGCTGAATAATTTAAAGAAGTTGGCTTCATATTGCCTAGCCCCAATTTCTTGAAAATTGTCAAAGGCATAAGATTATTACTTGAACCTAAGTCAAATAAACATTTAACAAATCTAAATTACCAACCACAAAGTGTATAGTAAAACTTCCTAAATCTTTCAACTGTAAGGGTATATAGTTAGTAATTATGGAGTTGTAGCTTTCTATCATAGACGTTGTTGATTTTCATCCCAAGGTCACCTGTTTGATAATGTCTTTAAGAAACTTTGTGTACATGGGTATACTCTTCAAAGCTTCCATAAAGGTTAAGGTAATTTGTAATTTCTTCAGCTTTTATATGAACATTACAAATTGCACATCCAATATGTTCTTATGTATTCTTTATGGGAATGGTAATCTTGGTGGATGTGGAAGAGGAGGAACATAGGGAGGATCCTCATTCTTCTCCATCCTTTTTGTTCTTATCTTTGTCTTCTACAAGGTGGAGTTTACCTCTCTTTTTTCCTATTGGTTCTTCTAGCTCTTTCCTACTTATAAGTGTGATAAACTTAAACTACTCTCTTGGATTTACTTATATATTGATCATAAGGTTTCCCACACTTCTTATAGAAAATTCATTAGCAAGCTTGCCCACTTGAACCTTTAGGTTGTGAATAGAAGAGGCATGATCTTTCACTACTTACTCGAATTTTCCTTCTATATTTGTGACCCCATCCAATTTTGAATCATTTACAATGGACTTGTCTTACTGAAATCCTGGTGAGACTCGAGTTCCTATTTAAGTCTCTGCATTGTTAGACCAAAAGAAATTCAGGTTGGTCTGCCACCTAGATTATATGTGTTCAAATAAGGATTATTATCTGCCTAACCACATTGTGCTTCATTGAAGTGGAATTACTGCACAATGTTATTTTCCACTAGAGAGCAATCAATTGTGATATGGCTCTTGTCTACATAGCTCTCATCCATGCTGAATTGCTTTAAATGGAGAGAAAGAGGTGGTTATCAGGCTACTTAAATGCTTGGTTAGGTTAGTGATCTCAGCCTGCAATGCATCACTAAATCTACTGCAATCATTCCTTTTAGATCTGAGAAGGTTGATTGTTGTCTACTTTGTTTCGATGTCCAATGACAGTTATTGTTTTCCATCTCTTTTAACAGGTCAAATGTCGTTTGCACTAATGGCTGTGAACTTCATTGATAATTGGCATTGAACCATGGCCTCATGAAGTCTATAAGGGTCCTTTACTCTCCATGATGTATTTCTTCCACCATCGTTTTTTGTATCTCTTCTTGTTGTTTAACTCTTTGGATTCATCATTCTTCCCTTGTGGTTTCTATATTGATGTGTCTTCTACATTGCATTCAAACTTTTCTTTTTTTTATTTCTTTGGATTGGGTACCTTAATCTTACAAAAAAGGTAACAATTCATTAAATCAAAGGAATTTCAATTGTCTTAGTGTTAAAATCCCCGACAATAGCGCCAAAAACTTGTTAAGCAAGTTTTATATCTAATAAAAAAAAACTCTCAATACCTATAAGTATATAGCTTGTATCTTGTAGTATAAGAGGTTATCATTCCCACGATGAGTATGTAATAGCTAACAAGTTAAACCTAACTTTGTTTAAGATAACATAAAATTAATTTGAATAAAATTAAAGTACAAAATTTAAAACAAATAATAAAACAAAATCATTAAGCAATTAGAAAATGAGTCGCTAATAAAAATTAAGATTGATCAAGATGAATATTTAGGAACTACTCTTTCTCTATTTTGTTTTCTTAGTCTTGTTGGATCAATTTACATGTTTGATCCTAGATTTCCTAAGGTATTGATTACTTTCTCTCAAGACCTAATCAATTAACCTTAATTGAATTTGAATTTTCTAATTTTGCAATCTCTCAATTCACAAAACTATTTTTAACGTCTTCAATTAGATCTGAAGCTATCTATTAGATAATCAATGTCAAAACCAAGATCTCTCTTTGATTGATCATTAATTTAATAAATGTGGGTCTATTAAATTGCCAGCTCTCGTTGTACAATCTAACACTTATTACTTTAACTCACTCTCTTGATTTGTTCTCAAGTTTATGCATGAAAAATTATAAAAAACATACATAAATATAATGAATTCAATAATAAATAAGTTTATGAAATAATTCTAGAATAATTCCTAATATGAGTTTAGAACTCTATAGACATGATAAACATCTTAGAAATCATATTATACATAAAGGATAACCACAAAATGGAAAAGAGAAAAAATTGTTTGACGACTTGATTTGGAATGCTAGAATTTCCTAATGCTCTTCTTGATCTCTCCATTTTGATTCATTTTGATGAATGGTTGCTGCATTTTTTTGTGTTTTTCTTGTTCTTAAACAGTGCATTAAGGTTCTAGGATTTTTCTCACTTAATTTGGTTCCAAAAATAATCCCAAACCTTAAAAGATTCAAAAAAGTTGCACCTAAAAATCTCATGTCATGTTCGCGCTCTTTGATTCATGACCGTACTTCACTTGGTTTAGCCTCTATCACAACCATGCTTCATTTGGTTCAACCTTTATCACGATCATACATAACCTCTATCATAATCATGCTCAATTATGCACGATCGTAACACCTTCAAGCTTCCTCCATCTTCTTCATTCTTTAATTTCTTAATTTCCAACACTTACAACTACATCAAACACCTCCAAAAAAATTAAAATTAAGATCCAATTCTTGCCCTAAACAAAACAAACACTTAGAATGCATACAAACATTAACAATAACATAACTCTAAGCTTATACATATGATAATCATCTAAGAAATACTTAAAAATATACTTAAATATCTAGCAAAACATAGTATAATTTGAACCTATCATTATGCTTGGGACTATAAACAATGATTTCATCACCATAGAGGAGTATGTTACTCAAATAGTGCACTCCTTATTAAGATTCAATGAAAAGTTCGTGTGGTGTACCATCAATAGGAGTGGTCGTACAAGCCAGTAAAATCCAAGGCAACATAGCTAATATCTCTTATAATGAGATAAAGACATATAATGGTTAGGCATACGATAGTTGGGAAAGCAGATAACACCATAGTGGTATGGATGGCATACATGTTTTATCTCTATAGTATGGTAAAGAAAACCCTCATCCATCTCGAGTACACCTTCGCCTAGTTCTTTAAACATTAGGCCTACAAAGCTTAAGTAGGAACAATTTGTGTGGCTTTGTATATAGTGAGACTGGCACAAAGTATATAATTGTGGGAGAAAGTACCTAAGATGACACCAATAAGGCAAATGGTATCCATCACTCTTAAGAAATTGAGAGCGATGGGGATATTTCGAAGAAGGTCGAATCAGAAAGGACAGATTTACATCCTATCAGGAGCCCAAGAGCCTACAACTATAGTTAAAGTAGAATAGATCACCTGGTACATAAGAACAGTAAAAAAGGTAAGATCTCTCGCAATAATAGTAGGAGACTCGAGCATCAAGATGATTCCTCTAAGAGTATATATACATCTAGGAGACCCACATCAGGACCAACTAAAGATCACCTAGTTAGGAAGATATATGTGGCAGATCTTAAGAGTGTGGGATCATGGATGGAAAAGGAGTTTGTCAAGATTACAGGACACCTCCAACTAGTGGTACCACCTCCACCAACAAGAGCCACCATATGATCATTAACTCCTCAGTAGCCAGATTCTCAATCTATTGTAGAGGTAGCACCTCATGATACCTAGGATATTTAACCGGGCATTTTTTGTTTATTTTATCTTTTATGTATTGTTTTCTTATATTATTTTGTCTTAGTAGTTAGCAGATTAGCCTTATTAAACTCATATGATGTTGTTTATTTCTTTTATTCTTTTTATTGTGAATATGCTAAACCATTGTTTCTATTCATAGATATAATTGATTTGTGTTTGTTTACTCTTTTTCATTGTTTAATGTTTTGTTTGTTTTGTTTTATTTTTTCAAGGATGATAATAAATGGAAATCAGGCCTTGAAATCAAACTTGTAGATTGGAAACTGATGAAGTACAAGCTTACTTTACTTTCTCCATATATTTATTCTTTTTGTGATTTGTTAAATTCATCAGGGGCAATGCTCCTTTTTTAGTATGGCAAAAAGGTATAGTAATTTTATGGATATAATGTTGACTAAAGCTTATGTTAATCTTCTTTATCAAGATCTTCCATTTGTTAATTCTTATCTTGAAGTATTTTTCAGCTATTGTGAATTATGGAATTTAAAGTATGAAAGGAAAAAAAATGATTAGATGGGATTTTACATGTTATATTATGAATTAATGTTTTGATTATTAATTTAGATGAAACTACCAAAAATTTTTCAGGTAGGAATTTTTAATGTGGGTTTTGAATCTAAGAGAATTTATTCTTAATATATATGCTCTATTTCCTTTGTTATGTGAATATCATGCATAATAGATGATTCTAGAACTTGCTTTTATTATACATGTTGAGACAATAGTTTTTAAATTAGAGGCGTTGAGATGATAAAAACACTTAGATCATACCATTATTAAGATTTTTCTTTGATTTTATGAAACCCTATTTTTCTTTGATTTTACCAAACCCTATTTTTATTCCTTAGGTGTAACCAATTTAAGCAATAACTTTTTTTAGATTATTTTATCCATAATACAAGCGAATAACCAATTTTTTTGTAGTTAGCCTTATATTTATCTTTGCACGCTAAAGGATTGTAATTACTTAATTGTATAAGTATTTGATTTGATTAAGCATGAAGAAAGAGGAAAGGTGTGGGATTAGGTACTTGATGTTATATCTTCTTATATGCTACTTATCAACAATTATTAAATTCTCCAAAAAAAGAAAATTAAAAAAATTAAAACATTTGTTTTAAGATGGTGAAATTGTGAGAAGGAGAAAGAGATGACACCTGATATTTTTTACATCTTATTTACATCCTATGTGGAGATTTAAATTAGTTAAATCAAATTATTACATGATCTTGGTTATGCAATTTAATCTATCCTTTACCTTATCCAACCTAAACCTCATTACATCTTTATGTAAAGATCTTTTTATTTTTGCCTCTAGGACATTTTATAATGGTGGAGATGTGATGTATTTGTAAGCTTATGGTTAAAAATCCATCTATATGTTGATTTGACAGTTGAATTGATTTTCACCCTAAACACTTTAAGTGATTAATTGAATCTTTTGTTGTAAGGGCATTAAATCTTATATCACTTGATTTAAAAGGTCATCAAAACTTCATTTGCAATGTTGGCTTATGAAAATTTGTTCTATGATTATTGATTCTTATTATATTTAAATTTGATTCTTGAGGCATGACATTTTAATGTGAATAGAAAGGTTGAGATGAAGAAGAGGGGGTATTAAGAAGAATTGATGAAATTACTTTTTACCTAAGGACAAGAAAATGTTTAATGTGGGCAAGTAAATAAATAGTGATTTATTCATACTTTTAGTCCCATATTTAATGCATTTTGCTTGCTTATTTAAGTACTTTTATTAAATTTACTACTTAAGTTGTTCATCTTTTGTTTCTAGTCTAAATCACTCACTTAGAGTGAAAAAGAAAAAATTTGGACGAGTTTAGAGCAATTGGGAGCTGTTTTGGTAGAGTTATAGATTGTAGGGCAGTGTACATAGCTGTATAAGAGAGAATGGAAGCGTGTTGAGGATTTCTTGTCGTATACGCCCCTATACGATGGAAATATGCCTTTGTTAAATTGTCAAAAGGCCATATTGATGGTAAACGACCTTGTTTGTGCATATTTTAGCTTTGGATAAGGTTACATGTTACTTTGAATAACACGGTAATTAACACACCTATGTTAATGCTCGTGTAAGTCACTGTATTTGAAATTCAAATTTAAAAATATAAGATTAAGCTACAGATAAAGGGAGGAGGCAAAAAATACACAAGGAAGAACCCTAAAATAGATGGGGGAAGAAGAAACAACCAAGGAAACCTGTGTGGGGTGGATTTTTATTAATTTAGAGTGAAGTTTTTGGAGATTTTAATGATTTTAACCATGTCTTCTAGGATTTCCAACTTTTTCTTTAATTTTAATGTTTTGTTTTCTATTATCATTAGCTAAATACCTTTTGGTATCTAGATTAGATGAACCCCAAGACAAATCTTGCAGTGATTTTAATTTAATTTAATTTAAAATTTTATTAAGATTCAATTATGTGTTTTTTGTTATCCTTAAATTAATATTATTATCATATTTTTCATGTATGATTTAATGCAATTGAGATTGTGAAATCCAAAGTATAAATAGATCTAGTATAATTAAAAGGAGTTGTATGTAAACCTAAAGATAGGGTGACATAAATCCTCTAAATTAGGGTCAAATTTACCAGTGAAATTCATAAGTTGAATAATGCAATTATAGGTTTCTTAATTAGAAAATTATTTCAATCAACCTAGAATTAGTGCTAATAGTCTTGAGAAAGGTATTGGCATAATTTAATAATGTTCGTGATCCAATGAATTTTAGAATAAACTGATTAATGAAATTATTTTGCATAAGAAATCTTAAAGTTGACTCAAAGTCTAGGTACCATCATGTTATTGGTTGATTTTTCATTCTTTGGATACTTTATTTTCCTTGATTATGATGATTTATTTTTAGTTCATTTTCTTTTATTTTAAATTTGAATGATCACATTTATCTTTGTTGTCAGTTAGATAATAGGAAAGGAGTCATTATTAGTACTTATAGTCTCTGTGAGATAGACAATTGGAACTTTAAGCCCTATACTATAAAGCTAAATGTACACTTAATTTGGACAATATATAATTTAAAGGGGTTGAGTTGATTATATGTACATATATATGTATATATATATATATATACGTATACATCTATATATTTCATATACTAGAGCCTATTAGTAGTATTTTTTTCTTAGAAATGAAACTTAGAACATGTATTTTAATGAGTTTGGGGTGAACTATTAGTTTCAATCGTCCAATCAGATAAGGACTAACCCATCGAGGATGAACCAAGATCAATTATTCTACTTAAAGATGCTACCAAAAGATTCTAGAAATACATCTTGAGTGGCAAATCTAACTATTCTTTAACCAAATCTAAAACTAAGAAAATCGTATGCTCTATTATTCATTAGTAGCATTATATCATACATTTTATATGTCAAGGAGTGCTTAAAGGAATGACATTATTACACCTCCAAATCCCTTTTACCTACAAAGTCTTGTGTGAAAAAGTTAATGTAACATCGCTTTTGCTTTACAAAATATTTTGAGGATATGGCATAATAAGATAGAGGCCAATGATGGTGGAAATTTGTTGATTAAATTATGGATTCTCTTTCATGAATTTTAGCATTCCACCAAAAAATAAAAATATTAAAACCTAATATATAAATAAAATGAGCATAAATAAATTCATTTTGTTGAGTTTAACCTAAGTAAAAAGGTTTAAAGTTAAAGAGTGTTGCTAGTAGCTCTTTGAACTAGTGATCTAACTGTGTAACTGAGGGTATTCATAACCAGTTGTTTATTTTTCCCCTCAAAATATTAAGTGACTTTTCAAACAAGTCTTTTTGCTTATTCGTTACTTTCAATAATAATTGTTTTTTATTAATTTATATTATTAAAATGTTTAAAAACGGAAAACTTCTTACTCATTTATGTTTACTTAATATATTAGGTCGAATTATATGGATTAAGTTGATCTTTAAGAATTGTTGAATTGAATTAAATCGATCTATGATTTAGCAATGGAATCTAAATGCCTGACTAGTTAATGAATAATGCAATTGAGCAAATGATAGATTCTTTTATTTCTCTAATTGAATTGTCACTTATTTAAGTTATATGTGATAGAAATTGAATTACTTGAGAAAAAGAAAAAGTTTAAATGTAGGGATATTTGATGTATTTGAAAATTACACTTATTTTTAAAAGTATTTTACTTGATTTTATGTCAACTTACCATATTTTATTCAATTTCTTGTATGTTTTCAAGTAATTGTACATATCTGACATTGTGATGAGATTTATTAAGAGTTAAAAGCTATTTTAAGTGAAAAAAGAAAATTGTAATTTTTAGAGTAACACATTTTGACCCACGTCCATGTGCCACCCCATGTCCCATATAGATCAAGTGTAGGAAAAGAAATAGCCTAAAACATAACCTAGAGAGAGACATGTGATACTGAAGAAAATTCTTAGGGAAACACAACCGAAGCCACGGTTGTACCACTAATTGTCTACTAATAACAAAACATAGAAGGGTTTATGGTATAGCGGTATGGGCATGCCAAAGATCGTGTTTCTCCCTCGGAGAAAATAAGAGGATTCATAACCTAGGCCATGGTCATGTCCCTAAATGAGTCTAAGGGTGAAAAAACGTATATAAACAATGAAAACCCTAATTTTTGGAAGACGTTTGGATATTTTATACATTTGACTCAACTTGTTCTCTTTAAAGTTAAACGTTAGTCATTGAGAGCTTTAAAAACCCTCAAGAGTCCAATTATAAGGTTATTTTCTTCAAAGAATCAATATCCAAACATCATCTCAATGGATCAGGCTATCATCGAAATATAATTTTCATATATATCCATTTCTACATGATTTCCTTTTTTATTGCTTTCATTGTTTTGATCATAATTCATCGGTAAATGTTTTTCTATATTTAGATAGGAAAAACCTTTATTTCTATTTTTTATATTAATTGATTCATTTTAATTTATAAAATGTTATATACTTCTATGAATTGTCTTTGATTAATCTTAATGCATGATTTAGTTATACTAGTGACTAAATATGTTATAAATTCACTTGTAATTTCCTTGAGAGAGTCTGCTTATGAGTAGATCACAGCTTAGGTAATACGGGTTAAATGGGGATCTTAACAGAGACCTATATGATCGTTCTGATGCTAGGACCAAACCTTTCATAAGATATCACATATTTTAAAGAATTCATAAAGCTGTTAGCTTGATAAAGATATAAGTTAACTAATTAGAAAGTAGATTATTGTAATTCAAGAAAATATAGTTTCAGTGTCTATGAGATTTGCTAATCTAAACTAATATATTTATTCTAAGTTAACTAAATCAAGAAATCAAAAGTAATATTAGGACAAAGCAATTGTCTAAATATTAATATATGATTAAATTTTCTTTTAATAATTTATCTTGTTATTGATTCTTTTAGCTACCAATTTAAGTTTTGATTTATACTGTATTTCATTAATCAAAATCCACTGATATCTCTTTTTTTAATTTGTTTAAACTAATTAATAATTTTAGTTTTTCTAATCTACTCCACTTCTTCTAGGGATTAACTCCTATTTACCCTTTTGTTACTTGCACATAATAGGTAAGTTTAGTTAAAGTTTTTAAATTAATAATATAAAAATTTATTAAAAAAAAGGAAACACCCATCATTTACCTTTAGATGTATATGATTTGTATGTATACTTAGATATGGATGCAATTTGTTCAATTTTCCTATTAGGCAAAGGTTCTTCAACACAAATGTTTGCACTTGATAAATGTAGTTTTTGGATTAGATGCGCTCTTATAATTCTATCCAGTCACATACCCATTATTGTAATTCTTTTGTGCTTCTAACTTGTTATTTAGTTTCTCACATCACTTGGAGAACTTAGACAAAGATTCCTTAAGAGCATTGACACCCTTTTTCATTGTCTCATTCTCACACTTTAATGCACACTCTTAGATGCTTTGATTCTATACAATTTACCCTTTATCTTTTTATTCTCTCTCATGCATGCATATAAATGCTTTTGAGCCTTTTTGAGTTTGGAAGATAGTTTCTTCCTTTTTATACTCATGATCTCAAGACTTTTAAATTCATCATCACCTACATCACTATTGCAAGATTTAGGTTTGAAGCGTACCTCATCATCTTCATTAGCTATAAATTGAGCACCTTCTGTTCTGAATGCTCACTTTTAAAGTCATTTGTGACATCCCAAGTTGAAACTTTAAGTGCCTTGTTTTAGTTTTTGTCCCTCTTTTCCTTCTTGTAAATTTTTTCATATTTTTTTCTTTAAGGAGAAGAAATTGGGACTTCATATTACTGAGTTTCCTACATTTAAAACAAATGATGTCAGTTAATTTACATTTAATATAAACTTTACCTTCCTTGAAATCTTTTCTTTTGGGGATCTTCTTTCTCCTTAGAAATTATCTTGAATTTTCTAATGATAAGAGCAATGTCTTCCTCATTACTTCTATTAGAGGATGTCTTTTCATCTTCACATGGCTCCCTCTTTAAAGCCTTGAATACTAAGTTCTTCATTTTTGTAAGTCAATTCTTCTTATTATATTTCCTTAAAACTCATTTTGTAGGTGAGAAAAGATCCAATGAGTTTCTTAATTGGTATTTTATTTTATTTCTGTTCTTTTGGTTTCTTGTCACTTTAGCTTCTTAAGTCTTTAGAAGAGAGCTAAGCAATTTCTCACCATTTCAATGTTAGTATATATCTTAGATAAGCCTTTAAAACTATTAATATTGTAAATAAATCTAGTATATAATCTAAAAATACTTTCATAGTCTTTCATTTGAAATAATCCATATTGATGAGTTAGCATGCTCACTTTACTCTTATTGACTTGATTTGCACCCTCATATATAACTTTTAATATATACCAGTCCTTTTACATATAGAAAATCTTTTAAGTTCATTTCTTCCTAATGCATAAAATAAAATATGAATAGTCTTGCTATTCAAATAGACTAGTTTCTTATCTTAAATATCTCATTCCTCCTTAATTTGGAACTTTTCTATCATCTATGACTTTTGTGGGAATGAATGAGCCATTAGAAACAATTTCCTATAAGTCAATATTTTTAGCCATTAAGAAGAGTTTCATTCTAATTTTTTCAATACATATAATCATTTACATTAAAAAAAAGTGAGTGCTACCAACATTTTGGCCCTCTTGTCTAAGTAAAGATGTAGATATACCTAAATATGCAATGAAGATCTTTTCTAAAACTTTTTTGAAATAAAAATAAAAGGGACACACTCTAATACCACTTGTTAGTCCCTAATCACATCAAAGAGGGATGAACTAAGTATTAGTAAAATTAAAAAATTTTGTAATTTAATAATGAAGCTTTATTGATTTTAAATTAAATGATGATATAAAATGGATATTTGATAAATCTCAATCAAACAACTATGAATAATTAAAGAATGTAGGAAAGAGAAACTACAAATCGATTTTTATAGTTGTTCAGTAAACAATATTTGTTTACATCCACTCCCTAAATCTCTCTTGTGATTTTACTAAGCTCTTCTTTCAATTATGTGAAGAGCAACCTCCTTACAATAATCTTTGTTTGGTTAAGGATAAACACTAGTATAATCTTCCTTGAAGGTGAAGATCAACCTTAGGTCTTTTTAAATTAAACAATTACAAGATAAACAGTTCCAAATGATCTTTACAACTCAAATAAACCTTAATGCTCACTTTAATGCTTAAGAGATCACAATCACTTAACAATAAATAAATGAATACTTCTAAATGCTCAAAAACTCTTGCAATATGTTACTCTATAATGTCGTAGTAATGTCGAAAAATGGAATTTTCAAGTATGTATACTCACTAGCTCCAAAATATAATTATATATAAAATTAGTCACTATAAAGGGTATTTAAAATGGTTGATAAAATTGGCACATTGATTGAGCAATATGTCAAATTACTTGACCGATGTATACTCTAATATAAAAATAACTCATTATAGGTAGAATTGTTTTCCCTTCTAGACTATATTAGTTGACCACTCAAAGACATTCGTTGATCAATATATGAAACCAAAAAACATAAAGGAATATAAAGGAAAAGGAAGATGTTATGAGTTAAACCTTGCTTTAAATAATTTTTGAAAACCAAATCAAGTTCTCTTAGCATCAACAACATTTTGAGAAACACCCTTCAGTAAGCGGCCTTTAGATAACGAGACAAGAAATGTCAATTAGACAAACAAATTAAGAAACTTTGAAAAAAAGAAAAAAAACATCAAAATAACAAAGAAATAGAAAAAATAGAGTTCACCTCATGCAAGTAATTTTCAAGTATTTTTTTAAAGCGTTTCCCAAATGTAAAAGATTTCTTAAGGTAGGACAAAGCAGTTTAAAGTTAAGTTGGTTACTAAGGATTTCACTCAAAAAAAAGACATAGACTTTAATTTATAGTACTCATGGTAATAGTAACTCATCCTGACAAAAAGCTATAACAGATAAATGTTAAAATGGTTATCTTTAACAGAGACCTTTATAAGGAGTTCTATATGGTATAACCTAAGGTTCAAGATAAATGGCAATATTCATCTAATTGTAAATTGAGAAAATTCTTATACAAGTTAAAACAAGCGTCCCATTAGTAATACATGATGATAAGGTAATCAACTCATTTGGCTTTATAAAAAATAAAATTGAGAGATGTTATACTATAACAAGGTCATTTCTCTATTTTCATATATAGATGATGTATTACTTGCATCAAATGAATTAAACATGTTGCTTAGGTTAAGAAATTATTGCCCAAACGTTTTGACATAAAACACTTTAGTGGAGCTTCTTAAGTATTTAGATTCATTGAGATAGAACTTGAAACTCGTTAAGTTACTCTTAGAGAGTATATATTAAGTGAGTGCTACAAAGGTTTAATAAAAAAATGCTATAAATCTTCTGTAATACTAATCTTTCGTGGGAGAGATTTTTTTGGCATAGTTTCCAAAGAATAAATTTAAAAGAGAAGCAATAAGAATACTTCTTATTTTAAAGTAGTAACTTGATGTGCTAAAATATGTACTAAACCAAAAATTGCATCTATCGTTATATTGTTAGATAGATTTTATCTAATATAAGTCTAGATCACTAAAATACTTTTAAATGAGTTTTAAGAAGCCTTCAAGGGACCAAGGATTATATATGACATCATGAAAGTTAAGAAATTAAATTTTATTGGATATACAAATTCTTGACTTTATTATGTTCCCAAGTGATAGGAAGTCAACATCAAGTTACATTTTTATATTAATAGATGATGTTATTTCATGGAGAAGTGTTAAATAAACATTTATGACCCCTTCTACTATGCACGTTTAGTTTTTTGTACATTGTAGAGTTAGCTTCATATAAAGTTTAGTTGAGATATTTGATTCATGAAATGTTTATAGTTTATTTACTTGCTAGACCTATATGGTTATAATTTTTTTTTCTGTAGTATTGTTCATAACAACAATAAGAATATTAGATAGCCTAAGCATTTAGAGGTAAAATATTTGGCTATATAAGAACTTGCACACAAAGGTGATGTCATAATGGAATATACTTTGACTAAGTATATATTGGTTGATCCTCTAACCAATGAATTTTTCCCTACAACTTTTTATAAACATACTTATAATATAGGTGTTTTTATGTCTTTCAAAATTATTAGTCAAAGATGATTATATATTTTCTCCAAATATACTTTTACTGTCATGTATTATGACTACATTATATATATTGATGATAATTATTTCCTTATCAGTCATACATGTTATTTTGCATTATTATAATATAAGAGAAAGTCTTAATATTTGTGTCAATCTTAAATATATGACAAGTGATTGGACATATTTACAATTAGACCTTAATTACATATATCTTGACATATTAAGGTATATCAAGATACACACAAGCTTATAAGATATAGAGTATATTGTTTTTAATCTTATAAAAATTTCTCTAACTTATATTAGCATATAGTGATAAAGATCATATTTTTCTATTATAATTTATCATAATGTTGGGAGAAATTGAGACCTATAAATGAAATATGGTATATTATATACTATTTAAGAACTATTATTGTTTGTCACACTCTTTAATTCATTTCAGTAAACTTATTAAATATGTAAGATAAAATTTTATCTTAACCCCTAAATTTTCATTAAAATATAGATATACTCTGATATTTGGTAGTGTTTAAAATCAAACTATTGATGTTCTCGAAATCTACTAGATCTAACTTTAATGAAACTCTTAACCCATAAAAGCTCCATTAGTTGACGATATTATTCTTATTTTTTTACCATTAATATAACATACCATTCCAATTGACAGGGACTATTATCAAATCAGCCATGCCTTTTCATCTTTTGTGCATTTTTTTCTTTTGTAGTTTTTTCTTCAATTGGTTCTTCTCTTTCTCTTCTTCATATGTTATTTGATCTTCATATGCTCCTTACTTGGTTCTTGTCAAATTTTACATGTTCTCTCTCTCTTACATGGCTCTTGCTTACTCATCTCTATTTTTTAACTAATTTTATCATTCTCGTTCTTACCTACAAGCTCTCTATTTATTTCTCTCTCATCTGATTGTGTTATCCTCTGTTGTGTGTTCTCCCTTTTAAGGAGAAGATAAGGAAAGGCCCCTGTTGATAAGGAAAAGGTAAGAATAGCTTAAAAAAAAGACTTACTAGTTCTATGGTTTATTAAAAAATGAATGGCTAAAAAATATTTCATTTAGAGGGGTTAGAAAGTGAACTTGGTCAAGGACAACAAGGAATTAAGCATCTGAAGCATTAACTATTGCCTTTGTCCTTCTTCACAAGGAATAATTAAGGATGACAATAGATCGAACCGAATTATAATAAGATTGAACTCGAACATATGACCCAAAATAATGTCATTTTGAACAAATGATAAGATAATTTGAGTCTTTTAATCGAACTTGTCAGAGTTAAGCCCAACTCAAAACCTAATCAAGTCGAACAAAACTCAAACTTAATTGTCATGCTTTGGAAAAACTAGATTGAATGATGTATTGTATAGTTATTTGTCCATCCTAAATTTAGTATTATTTTATGGATCCAATTTTTGATAGTCATTAATGGCCATTATTGCAAAATGAAAAAATTATTTTACTAAAATATTGTTTTTCCATCAAAAATTGATCATAAAGCTATTTCTTTAATTTTGATTTTGTGTCATACTACAAGTTGTAGATGTTTACCTAATAACGCTCAGCAATTATGTCCACGTGCTTGTAGCTGTCCTAAGGTTAGGAGGAGATCAACTGTATCTGTTGTCATTAAAAGCACCTAGCTAGTCAGCTGAATGTCGTTTGACGGAGAAGATTTTAATGTGAAATAAGCTTTCTAATGAATTACTGCATTCATCTGCTTCTAGTATTTCAAGAGACGACTTGAGATCTTTTACGGACAAAAGATTCTTCCAATTGCTTCAGCTGAGGAACTGCAACTTGGGGAGTTGTTTAATGAAGGACGGAAAGCTGAAGAACTGGAAGAAATTCCTAGTGTTCAGTGGATGAAGGAAGTCATTTAGCTAGACTCCCACTTGAATCTAGCCTTTGGGCGATTTTGTATTTTTGAACAATATGATAGATTAGATCAAGACACTTGAGACGTTTGGAATCAAGACTGGCTGGAAGAGTTAGTAAGAACTGAGATCCAAGTGTTAAAGGTTTATAAGATGTTGAATTTGATTCGGGAAGTTCAATTACACTTTCACATCCTGGAAGAATGATCTAAGCAAATGCGTAGACTGGCTGAGGTCAATTCTGTTCATGTGATGGGTAACAAAAGAGAAATAAAGGGAATGTCTTCTTCATGAGGTATCCCAAAACTATGGCAAGCAAGACAACAAACATTGATGAGGCGCCCACCACGGTCCTAAACATCATAATCTTCTCCTCTCATCTCTCTTTTTCACCTATTTCTTTTGTTGTCTGTCCAGCTCTCTCTTTGTCATAACTATTTCGTGTATAAACTTACCTCTCAGTAGTCTACCATGCATCTTTATATATATGCAGCCTTTGACATCTTTGTTCCTCCTCTTCTGTTTGCAGACCGCAACTTGATTCTTCACTTCACGTTTTGGCCTTTTGATTATTTAGTGGGTTGTGTTCATAATCTCCCACCAGTTTCTCTTGTTGTTCCTCCTAAAATCACCTTCACTTATTTCCTCTACTCTCTCCTTTTCGGATTACGAGGACGACCATTTCACATTCATTGCTCTGTTCATGATTAGCCAAAAACAAAACTCACTTGACCATCCCCTTCCCTTTTAGCTCCGACCACAGAGAACCCTCTTTCGAGACCACAATATTTCTGGGACTTCCAACTCCAGAAGTGCCATGAGTTTCTCTTGTGAGTTAAGTACATGAGGTGGGATTCACCGGTAAATAGCTTATGCGGCTGTACGTCTCGCCCTGGCCCAATGCCTATAATTAATTAATTAATTAATAATTATTTAATGGTCATAAATATAAAAAATTAAACTTCTAATTAAAATAAAATTAGTAGATATCCGGGAAAGGAGTACAATTCACAAACAGACGACAAGCTGTGTCACCTGCGCCCCACACTCTACCACCTTTTTTATTTGGCCTTAGATATTAACCCCTCCTTCCTTCATTTCTCCGTCACACCGTCACACCGTCACACACTACACATTCTCTCTCGCTCTCTGTTCAAAACTTATTTCTGCGTTGGTGCTCTCAGTCCCCCTTTGTTTCACCTGTCATGGCTGCTTTCTTAGCTATTGCTATGCTTTTGTTGGCCATGACTGGCCATGCAAGTAATACTCCTAGATTTACCCTTTCCTTTTTTCGTTTTTTCTTCTATGTATTTTATCGTTTTCTTTATTTTGTTTGGAGCTGCTTTAGGGTCACCGGGCTGGTTTGGAACTAAAGATTACCTGTAACCTATTTCCTTCAAGTTAATTATGACCTTGTTTGGAAGTGTTTAGTAACTTGTCCAAAGGAAAGAACACTATTCACCATTCTTTCAATGTCCATTATTACTGTTTTCCTCAAACTGTTTGTTTCTGAACCCATACTCTGGGTTCTTTGTCACTGTCTTTTTATTCCTCCTCCATTTCCAGATGGATAAGCTACATTTTGTCGAATGGACTTTCATTTCTCTACTTATTCCCTTGTCTGCTGAAAAAAAAGAACTCCTTTAACTGAATATTCTTGTTAGGCTGCACATGGTGTGTTTGCAAGGAAATGGCGGACTCAGCACTCCAAAAGACACTGGACTATGCTTGTGGAGCTGGGGCTGACTGCAACCCTACCCGCCAAAATGGTCCATGTTTTCTCCCCAACACAGTGAGGGCACATTGCTCCTATGCTGTCAACAGCTACTTCCAGAAGAAGGGCCAAGCTCAGGGCACTTGTGATTTCTCTGGCACTGCCACCATCTCTACTAGTAATCCCAGTAAGCTGTCGCTTATTAAATCAGTTCAAAACAAAAGGTTTCTTAAGAAAGCAAGGCACTCATTTACTTACTCTTGGCTTCAAATACAGGCATCAATGGCTGTACTTACCCTGCTACTAGTACCAGCAGGTATATTTTTCCCTTACCATTTACCATTTACCCTTTTCATTTTCTTTTTGCCTTTTCTTCTTCTCTCTGAATGGGGGCAAAATTTCCTTTGCCTGAAAACCTAGTTTGTGTTCCAGTTATTCTGGTTGGCTTTTTTCTAGTTTTAAATAGGGCGTCAGGTCTTCAACTGTCAGATCTAACTGTTACTTTTCAAGTTAATGTTCTCATTTCATGGATTCAATGGTCGGACGCCTCTTCTGCTAGTTAAGTTAAACTGTTAAAAATGCCTGAAATTAGCTGTGATTGTCTTGCGAATGTGCTATTACCATTCCCATATTGTAACGGAAACTCCACCGCCGTCGAGTAAGCCAAGTAAGTTAAGTTCTTGGCATGGATTTGGGAATTGCGAAACTCACCGATTTCCTGACGTTGAGAATAGTTTATTCTTATCATACATTCACTTAGGCAGCTTACCTTAAAGAGTGTTTTGGGCAATTAACAAACAAACTCTAGCCAAAATCCCCCTTTCCCTAATAGTGTGGTTCGACGCCCCAAAAATAAAAAACAAATTGCGGGCAAATGGGTTTGAACTTTGAGCTTACAGTGAGGCTTTAATCTAAAGAAGCTAGTATGATATTTTTAAACCGTGTAACTTAAAATAGTAGGAATGTGGCTTAAGGTTGTCTTGCTTAGTTTTATTATCTTATTTAGATTCTTCCATAATCTAACTCTTATAGAGAGAATTGGGTAAGAAGTATTAGCTACATTAGAGTTAAGTCTATATTTTGCTGCCTTTGGAATTTGATCCTTTCCTGATTTCCCAACATATACCCTAGACCCCTGTCCTCAAAAATAAAATTGGCTCCTATTTCTTGGTGGAATGGGGCATCTTCCCTTTTGGTAATGGAGGAAAAAGGGTGGATTTTTGCAAGAACTTTCATTCTCTGTCTACTGTTTTCTTTTTCGAATCCTTTGTGCTACTAAAATCTTCATGACCCGTTCCCTTTTTACCTTGAATATATCTTTTGTTTGTTTCTTTCAGTATGAACCGATAGTTGTATTTAAGTTGAGATCTTTTTATCGTGTTTACTCATGTTATCATGATGTTCTCCACTCGCATGAGAATCCTTTTCATGTTATATCATCCATCCAATTATTGAGAATAGCATCATCAACAGGTCATCTAATATGGATCAGAAAGGAGAAATTTAGCAATATTGTTACATTTTTTGAACACTTGTCTGTTATTTTACTTGATGCTGTGCTTTGTGGTCAAAAAGAGTATTTGACATAAAGCAGGTGCTAAGGAGTTCGGTTCCCATTGAGCGACATACTGCCACCAACTAGTAAAGTGGGGTATATTTTTCATTAGTAACTAAGCGTTGGGATTATCAAATTTTGGAGATATAAACCCACTTTTTGAATATAGGTATGTGTAGGTGTGAGTCTACGGTTCCAAAGTGACTTGTTGAGCGGCAAATTAGTGTTGTCACTCCCTTATGTATAAATTTGGAGTGAAGAAAAGCTGCTTCTAGCTATAGTGGTCATGGAGAGTGTATGAGACGAGGATTATGGATCCCTTGTACACCAACCGGGAAGAGGAACTGACTCTCAAAACATAAAATGTTTAGGTGCACTGGATGAAGAGTGAAGAACAGTAGGTCCCTTCTTTGGTTGTTTCTTGGATTAGCTGATGGACAGGACAGGAACATCTTATTCTAATTGACTTGGAGACAATTGCGCCTCTCTTTTTCATTCATACTGTAGCAAAAGCAAGGTTACCTCTATGCTTTTGTGCACCGCAGAACATGGGGCCAGATACTGGCCCCTAGCTTCAGGAGAATTGTTGATTGAAATTGTAATTTTGTCCTTGTTTGTCTGCAATCTATTTGCGGTTTAGATAACATATGGCTACTAAGTTATGCCTCTTGCAGTGTGATGTTCCTTCAAAGAAACTACGTTTTGGTTCGTGTAAATGCTATAGTTTTTGTGAGTTTGCTTTGACAAAATTAAAATTTCTGAGATGTTTATTAAACAAATTTCCTAGGAAAAGTTTTTCCTACTCTTTGGGGTCCATTGACGTTTGTATTGTGGCTACTTTCAACCTGAATGTCCTTAAGCTTGAGCACTATTCATCTGTTCAAGGAGTATCTTTAGATGCTGCTGCTGCTGTGGTGCTAAGAATCTAGTATTTGGTTGACTGTTGCTTGTTTTCTTGCTCCAGTGCTACAGGCTCAGGCATAACAACTCCTACCCCGGTCACACCAACTACGGGAACCCGAAATACTACCACTCCCACATCCACAACTCCTTACACTGCAACTCCTTCCAACGGAGTATTAGGAGGAATCGGCAACGGAGTAAGTCCAACAGGAGCTGGAATCAACACTGACATGAGTGATGGTGGACTAAAGCTGGATTACAATGGCCTGTTCCTTTTTGCTTCATGCTGGATGCATTTGTGGGGTTGAAAATTTTTGCTTGCCCTTTTCCCCTTTCCCTTTTAGTGGTGATCAATGCTTTGCTGTTGGAGGTGGGACAACTTTCCAATCTCTTCTCTTCTGTTCTTCCCACTGCTATGTTTTGTGTAAATCTAGATATAGATTTATTTATATAATTAAGGCTGTGTCTGTCTCTCTTGTTATTAGACTTTCCATGTGCCAATGTCTTGATTAAAAAAATATGGTTCTCTATTATTATAGTTCGAATTTTGATGAAACGCATCACAATTGCCTCTTTTAGATTTTGATTTATTGGTCGATTGATTTCTTCTTTCAATTTTGTTTGAATCTTTCGAAAGATTCAGTATGATACATGAAAACAAAGAGTTGCAAGGATCAAGTCTGAAGTTATCGTTCAAACATTTTGAACAATTTTACTGATTTTAGAGGTTAAGACGTTATGTGAACTTTAATATTACCATTTACTAACCATAGATACAAGATTACACTTTTAAGTAAGATATCACATGAGTGTGTTATATTTTTTATTCAAAAGATGCATTCATTACAAATTCTTTTTTATAACAATAAGCACGTAATACTCCATCAAAGCCTTAAAGATTCAACCTTTTTTACTGTACCAATTTAAACTCATCTCTACATTATTCATTACAATCGGCTTTTCATAATTCATAATGATAACTTGTGGAAGGTAGGAGTTTTGCAAATTTTTCCAATTTTACTATAGATATCTCTAATACAAACGAAAACAAAAGTTTACTAGAAATTTGGTAACGCAGTTCGACATACCTTGTTTATGTTTGCAGGACTCTCACTCAGCTTAATATTTTCACAAAAATACAATAGATTTACTTAAAGTTTTACTGAGTTGACACCAATCAATTCTTGACATTATCTCTCTAACTTTACTTTTCGTGAAAAAATTTTACATTCAATAGTACGACTGCCTCGTATTAACCTCAACAGATGATTTTCTCAATCAATCTTTTAATAAAAGAACAATAAATGAATAACTCAAGTGATTAGAATAATAAAGAACGAAAACTAAATACATTTGAGATAGGAAGGAATGACTTCTTGATAAATTCAGCTCCTTCTAAGATAGATCTAAAAGTTGTTCACCAAGGAAATTGTTATAGTCAGCTGTTAGGATTTTGTGCCTAACTTTCAATTGTGAATCTTCAAAGGGAGTCACTCAAACCACACTTCATCAAACCAAAAGGCAACACCAAAATGATACATACACCAGAAAGATTAATCAATTAACTTGAAAACGCCACTAGCAATTTGATGTTGAAGAGTTAGAAATATAAATAACTGATTCACGCAATGTCAAAAGCAAAATCACAGCTATACCAAAATCTCCATCGATAACTCAGCCAACAAGTACACTTAAGGCAATAGACAATTCAACCTGCTTGGTCACTAGATGCTCAAAGAATCTTCATTGGATGGAGTTCTTCTAATAACCATCATCATCACACTCAATCCGAAGTCTCGCAATAAAGCGGGATCTTGGGAGGTCTGATAATATGTAGCTTTGCCCCTACATAGTCGAGAGGCTATTTCTGGTAGACCCACATGCAGATATAACAATAAAAGAGTGATGCAGGTTAAAGAGTAAATAAGTAAAACTGGTACGTTAAATAATTATTTAAATAAAATTACAATAAACACATAAATAAATAATAAATAAATAAAATATAACTCTACTTTTAAAAATAAAATATATTTTAAAACTAAAATATAACGAAATATATCATCTCTTTTTTTGTAGAAAAACATCAATACCCAGATGATAAGAGAGCAATAAAGCATCAAAGAACTCAACTTTGCCTCAAAAACATGTAGAAACACAAAACGTCGGAAACCATAAGATCATTAAGCATAAAAATTAAATCTTGACATAAACCCAACAATATTAGATGCAAAAAAATCAACATAATCAAACCCAGAAAGCATTAAATACTAAATCAAACAAAAAAGCTAATATCAAAATCATAAAGAACATAAATTTCAGAAAACTCAACAAAACCTCGAAAACAACCAAGCAGAAGAAACTGATTAATCAAGAACCATACCTGAAAAGAGGAAGTTGCGGAGAAGGAAGAGAGAGCGAGAGCGTCAAGAGAGAGAGCGAGAGCAACGTTTTCATACTTCTTATTCAATCCTAAAAAAGATTCGCCTGTTTACATACCTCTGACGAAGAAGAGGGCATAACCTTTATGAAAGCAAGAGGATTTATAAAGATCCAATGCTACAACCTACACCAATTTTATAGCTAATAACCAATCAGCTATAAAATCCAAATAGACTATCTCAAGGAATGTTTTCATTGATGAAAGAAGCATAAAAATGAAATTCCCAAGCTGATTCACGAAAAGATGAAATCAAAACACAAATGCACACATATATACGTGATCTATACACACTCTTACTCAAGATAGAGTTCTATCACACTTAAACCATTATCCCAAAAATCCAGCAGTGCTCCACTCTGTATCAACCACGTAATCCATCATACTTCTTATCAAGATATACATTAATTAAGGATAGGAGTCTATCACAACTAGAAGATTATCATCAATAACTTTTTGAATCCAAGTCATTATCAAATTAATATCTTATATGTCCAATTAATAAATAAGATGCCAAAACAAAATAATAAGATATATACCGTACATCTTAACACATAACAATATTGCTTTGTCAAGCATAAAAAATCCAACGTTTGTTGCTGTATCAATTTAAATTAATCTCCGTCTTTTTTGTTTTCTTAGCACCATCAAGCTCATTATCAAAGAAATTTATGATTAATGTTCTTTTATCTTCTTCATGTAGCTCTTCGCCTCTCTTTTAGGGCTTTGATCACCAGCATTGTAGCCAATGACATTACTGTGAGCTTGGCCTAGCAATTTTGCATCGATTTCATTACGTATAAAAATATTATAGTTTTTACACAATTGTAAGTAGTATAACTGTAACTTTTTCTCTCACAAGAAAGGGTATGAATTAGCTAATGTGTGTTTGTGGCTCTCTCTCTCCCTCTAAAGTTCTCTGTTCTTCTTTCTTCTTTCTGGACTCTTCTCTTTCTCCTTCTCTCCTTCTCTCTTATGTTCTTCATTTTTATTTGCAACAAATGGTATCAAAGAAGTCGATTTTGTGTGGAATCGAAGAAAACATGAAAAGCTTGATGGAAGCACAGATCATAAGCGAGAAAATATTTTTGGAATTTCAAAGTAAGAATGAGAAAATGTTTCTGGAAGCTCTAACATAACAAAAAAATTGGTGAACAACCTGTTGCAGCTTAAAACTATGGTGACACAATTTTTGAAGCGACAAGAAGTGGAAGTGGTAGCTACTATTGCAGTTACTCCGGAACTCACGAATCGAAAAGGCAACCCATGCAAGAAAGGACTATATAAAGTCTTTGGCCGTAGAGTCCACCCTTCTCATGAATAACAAAGGTGTCGCCTCTGATGGTTCCTTAGTCGTCCCCACTCCCAGCGAGCCTAGTAAGATCGAGATGTACTGTCCGGCTTTTTACGGTACTTATACGACTGGTGGTCTTTTTAGTTGCGGTCTAACCTATATGACGGTTACTCCTCTTGATTTCTTTAAGAGTAACATGCAGATTGACCCTGCAAAGTATAGAAGCATTTCATCTGGTTTTGGACTTATGTTAAATTAGCAGATTGTGAGCTTTGCGGGTGGTTACATTTCTGGAGTTGTTTGAGCGATTGTGTCTCATTATGATAATCTAATCTCCTTCCTCCATGATGCTAAAGGAGCAATTGCTGGTGATGTTGTGAAGAAGATGGGTGGTGGAAAGAAAATAAGATTATTCATTTTTGACCATTCTATAAACCTCCATAACCTTGGGGACAAGGTTTTCTAAAAAAGAAAGAATTGTTACGTATAAAAATATTATAATTGTAAATATTATAATTGTTATACAGCTATAACTAGTATAAAACTCTAACCGTTTCTCTCACAAGGAAGGATATGAACTAATGCGTGTGTGTCTCTCTCTCTAAAGTTCTAGACTCTTCTCTTTCGCCTTCTCTCTTCTGTTCTTCATTATTATTCACAACAATTTTGCATCGTGTGCTTGAAAACAATACTGAGACCCTTACAGTCCTTAGTCTCCTCCATTATTTCTTCTATGATTTTCTTTCATAGAAGTTTAAGTGATTTAAGAGTGAAGTCAAATTGTGAATGCTGGAAAAGTAAAGGTTTAGTACTTTAATTGTACAATTTGAAATAGTTAATTTAACTTTTCAATTTTACACTTTTACCCTAAAATTGATAGATATTTTATAATTTTTAGCATTGGCCGGTACCTTTTAAAGCTTTTGATATTGATCGATATTATTTTAATATGGTACACAATTTTTGGGTACTATTTTCTTATTGATGCGGTACAAAATTCATTTTACTATTGTCAAGGCTATTATACTTATGCTTTATTGTACACAACTTGGAACAAATGAATTAATAAAGCAAATTGCTTAATTTCAACCTTAGGCTTTCCTATCCTTCTTTATCTTCCATTAAATATATCACCCTTGACCAAATAAAATAATGAAAAGTATTAAGCTATAATTGAAACCACATTAACTTAATTTTAAAATAAATTAAGAAATTAATACAATTAGTGATATTATAAATATCAAGAATTATATAAGTAAAAAAAACTTGTATTAAGGTGGTTTAAAATTATTGTAGATTGAATGTATAATTGTAGGTTTAGTCTCTATAGTTAAAGATCGAAAGTTACAAGATTTAAGACTTTATTATTGAAATATCATTGAATAGTTAATAAATTTCTAATTAGCGATTATTTACCAAAAAAAACCTTTGCATAAAAATCATCAATTGAATCAAAATTTCCACCTAATTATATGGTATCAAAGCCTATTTTGACCATTTGAATTCATTCTTCTTTGATTTAGTTATGTTCAGTAGGTAGAACTTATGATTTCTTTTGCTACCATTTTTAGGTAATTTTTGGTTTTGGTGTTAGGTTGTCCATTGATTAGCTCCTGCTTGAGGTTTGGCCATCAAAAGATTTACGTGTCATGCATCATCTGCATATTTCACACCAACATCAATACATTGACATGTGCTATAGTACCTCAACCTCAGGTTAGCTTCTCTAGCATCGCCTCTTCCCATTGACCACTTTTATGGGTTTGATTTCCTCTATACCCAGATAGACACATTTTCTCTTCCTTTGCTCACATTTAGACCCTTGACATTGGCAAGTCTAGTTTACAAAAAATGATTATTAACTTGTTAGTATTCTTCTCAAATGTTTGTAAACTTGTTGACAGGTTGGCTCTGCCTAGTAGCTTTATAAACGGTGGTCTTTTTATATTTTGAAACAAGACCTTATCCAAATTGTAATTTCATTTATTATTGTGTATGGGTTGATCCTTTTATGGCTTGTTATCAATTTGTTTAAATATTTTATCTATATGGATGACAAACAAAAGAACTTGATTGTCATATAAGTTGACTAATCTCAATTATTTATATTGGTATAAATTGTTTGAATTTTTTTAAGGGCATTTTAAAGGACCAACACCTTATTGATGCTTCACTATTGAACCATACTCACAAGGAGTGAGTGGTTGTGAGATGATGCTCAATTTTTCTTACAAATTCAAAACTTTATTGACAATGAAGTTGTTAGTTTGATTAATTACATACTCATAAGAATTGATTGAATATTTAGAGTTCTTATATTTTGGAAAAGGGAACATTTCATGTATTTATGAAGTATGTAAGGGAGTTTATCATATTGAACAACAAAATGAATCTCTTTAGACATATTTTATATATTTTATAAAACATTTATAAAGAATTAAATGTCTTATTACCTGTTAGTTCTAATGTTAAAGTTCAACAATCTCAATGGTAGAAAACGGAAATAGTGGGTTAATGTTAACGCTTAATTTGAGATTCCTAAGTCTCAAATTCTCTCTAATGTTGTTATTTTCTTCCTGTATGAGGTATTTGCTAAAATAACCATACAGATATCCATGTATTTATAACCTTTAATATTCAAACCCTTAGTGCTCTTGTCAATCATAATTATAGATTTGTCACTGGAAAGTCATATCATAAGAATAAGAATAAAAGAGGAGGAATATACATTTTAAGATTCAAAATGCAAGAGGAATTGTCTATCATTACTGTTATAAGTTGGGCCATGCTAAGTGAACATATTGAAAAATCCAAAACAAATCTCAAAAGTCTATTCAATTTATGTTGCAATCCCTACTACTACACCTAATTCATCCAAAAAAAACTAATAATTTTTGCAGATAAATTTGTTAGATTCACTCAGTTCAAAGAAGAATTTAAACTTCATCTTTTCCCATCTCTACTATTACTGATTTAAGTAATATAACTACATGTCTTCTTTGCTTTTCCTCACAATGAGTCATTGATTATAGTGCCTTATATTATATGCAAGTAATTCTAGTATTTTCTCTGCTTTTTATAAACACATGGTTCCTTTCCGTATTGCTTTCAATGATGGATCTAGTTCTTTTGTTCTTGGTACTGACCTTATTAATCATACTTAATTACTTTCTTTATCATTTTTCTTAAACCTACTTAGATTTTCCTTCAATTTAATATCTGTGTGTAAACTCTCTAGTGCCCTTGATTATTATCTCTTAACTTTTCCTGACCATTGTCCTTGTCCTTCTCAAGATCTTATGACGAAGAAGATTATTTTTGAAGGACCTAAATTAGGAGTTTTCTTCATTATTGATACCTAAGTTCCAAGACTTCTAGCTTTTTCAATTGTCTTAACTCCTTTTAAAGCGCATTATTATCTATGCATGCCTCTTTATCTTTATTGAATAAGTTATATCCTCAATTTCTCAATGCATCTTATTTATATTATAAGACATGTTAGATTACTAAACATCATCAAGTGTCTTTACTCTCTTCGGTCAATAAATGAGCTACTTTTACTTTAAATTAGTTTTTTATGTATACGATTCTTTTCTTATTATATCTAAACTGAATTTTAATATATTTTTTAAAACTTTTTATTGATGATTTATCTTATGTGACTTGGAATTATTTAATGAAAAATTGTTCTAGTTTATCTTCCCATTTTACTTTTTTTGTTAAAATAAAACACAATTTAATATCTCAATACATACTTTGAGAACTGGTACTCCAAAGAATATATTTTTCACATCATTTTAAACCTACATATTTAAAAGAGTCATTCTTCATTAATTCTTATGCATCGACGCACCATCTCAAATTGGTGTTGCTGAAAGGAAAAATCAACATGTCTTTTAAACCACTAGAGAACTCTTATTTTAAATACACGTTCCTAAAAAATTTAGGATAATGCAATTATATCCCTTTTCTATTAACTTCATGCCTTCACCTATTCTTCGTGGTGAGATTCATTATAATGCCATTTTTCTACTACACCTTTATTTCAAATTACACCATGAAGATTTGGTAGTACTTATTTTGTCGTGGTGTTTGTCCCTATGTAACTAAGTTAGATTCCAAATGTTTAGATTGCGTTTAACTATGCTACTATAATATGTTAAACGGGTATCAATGCTACTATTCTAATCTCAAGAAATATCTTATATCAATCATTGTTACTTTTTTGGAGCACAATCCTTTCTTTCTTACTTCTTCGATTTTTGAGAAGGAGGATGATGATCTATTCTTTTACAAGATCACATATCATCCCACTATTATTACTATTTAACACTATATTTTTCCAAAAGTTGTTCATAAAGCCTTATCCCATTATGAATGGAGTGATGTTATGATAGAGGATATGAATACTTTAGATGCTAATAATATATGGGATTTAGTGAACTTACTTATGGGAAAGAAAGCTATTGGATGTAGACTGGTGGTTATAGTTAAATTTAATTTTGATAGATCAGTAGCTCAACTTAAAGCATGTTTTATGGAAAAGACTATACTTAGACTAATGGTGTGGATTATTATGAAACTTTCTTTCTTGTTGCTAAATTAACATTTATTCGTTTATTCATTTCTAATGACTACTACTCATTATTGGTCTTAACATCAATTAGACATTAAAAAAATGCTTTCTTACATAGTGACCTTCAAAAGCAAGTATATATGGAGCAACAACCTGGTTTGTTATTTATGAGGGGTATACAAAATTTTGTTATTTTCAAAAGTCTTATATGGTTTAAACAAAGTCCTTGTACTTGGTTTAAAATTTTAATTAGATACTGGAAACAATTGGAATGAGTAAGACTAAATTTGACCCCTGGTTATTCTATAGGCATTTTACATTGTGCATCATTCTCGTTATTATACGTAGATGATATTGTCATTACTAAAAGTGATACTATGGGTGCTCTGTCTCTGAAGTCCTTTCTTCACAATTAGTTTCATACAAAAGATTTAGGGGCTTTGAAGTATTTTTTAGGAGTAGAGGTGACAAGAAGTAATAAAGACATGTTCTTATATGAAAGGAAATATACACTTGACCTATTAACTAAAACCAAAAAAGTTAAGGACTAAGTCATGCTATGCTCTAATGTGCTTATCGAGATTCTCATGCTATGCTCTAATGTGCTTATCAAGATTTACTTAAAGATCCTAAGAAATATTAAAGATTAGTTAAAAAATTACATTATCTTATATTAACTCATCATTAAATTACATATTTATTAGTATAATAATTCATTTCTTCCACAATTATTCATCATTGGACTATTCTAGAATATATCTTATTTTACTTCAAAGGAGCTCCTAAATGAAGGATGGTATTACACATGATTTGAATGAATATATGTAAAATATGTGATTTGTGCATATGACTTGGGTGAAATCATCGATGATG
>JANSVA010000006.1:34128893-34159290 GCA_025504915.1 Erythroxylum reticulatum | reverse complement strand
AAATTATGGACACCCTAAGATTAACCGAAAATCCACAGTTGACTATTCTATCTTTATTAGAGGAAATTTAGTTTCACGAAAAAGAAGCAAAATATTGTTCTCAGTTTCAATATAAATTTTGAATATAAAGCTTTGATATAATTAACATTTGACATAAAGAGGATGTATTAAGTATAAACTAAAATTGGTCGTAGAGCCTTAACACTAGAAAAGTTTGTTAGCTTAAAGTTTATATTTAACGAATTTGATGATAATTTTATAATATTTCAAAATTCAAATTGGATTTATTTTCTTGTATAGATAACAATTTTTTAAAATTCAAATTGGATTCATTTTCTTGTATAGATAACAATTTTTAAAAAAAGGAAATAAAATCATAGGAAAATTACTTCTTTTCTTGCAGGAACCTTACTAGTCAACTTTCCTTATTCACATCTGGGAGGATGTTACCTTTTCGAACAAATGGCTTCGGAAATTTGTGTTACATCAGAAATGATATTGAAAATCCAAAGTAAACTCAGAATCAAAATAAAGCAACGACTAGTTGAACAAATTGACTATTTAAAGAAGAGCAACAATACTTATGAATTAACAAACGTAGACAGACTTTTGAAACATTTGAGCATCATCTATCTTCTTAAGAGTCCTATCATTCTTATTGTGCTTTAGAAAGTGAAATTCCTCTATTAAGAGATAAATTGTTATTTGAGAACTTACTTTTGATTTTACATTTTATTCTTCTGTGAGTTTTTAGAAGCTTGTTATACATTTTAAGTGTAGAAGGTTGGAGAATCTTAAAAAATATGTACTTGTGAGCTTGAAGAGGCTAGTCAAATTACAACTTCTTTTTTAATGAAACACTCAAGTTAAATACTTAGGGACTGAACATAAACTTAGGTTGTCAGTCGAACCAGTATAAATCAACCGTGTCTTTCTCTCTATTCTCTTAACTTTTAAATTTCTGTATTATACTATGTGTGTGTGTGTGTGTGTGTTTATTTCAGTAAGAAGCTTCTTCACTTTATAACAAGCTCTTTGTGTTTTTAACTTATACGAAGTTCTTTTCAATTTTAATAGGCACCTTCTGTTTTAAATTGTTTTTAACAGAACTTTTCATTTAGCAGGCTCCTGTCGTTTAATATGATTTTTATCGTTTAATAGACTCCTTTTGTTTAAATAAGTTCTTATCACATACTAGGCTCCTACTGCTTTAATTATAGATAGGCTCCTATCATTTCCTTTTGAATTGAAATTAACTTGCAAAATATTTTTAAGTCACAAACAATTCACTCCCCTCTTGCATGTGTTTGCTTTATTGTTTGGTATCAAAGTGAGGTTTTACATTTATTGTGTTTTACAGCACGTGATAGATCATAGCAAACAACTTAAGAAACCTTGAAGGACAATCTGTCTCAAAGCCTCCTTACTCTAATGGAAAAAAACTATTCCTATTCGAAAGAAAAAATAACCATTTATCTTTAATAGGTGAATATCGAAATCTGGCAAGCTATTAAAGATGGAGCTACACCTCCTGCTACTGACAACGTAGAAGTGTGAATGATGCCGATAGAAGAAATACACAGTTGAATTCCAAAGCAAGACATCATCTGATTTGTGCATTATCTCCAGAAGAGTACGAAAAGATATCCTACTGTTCTATAATAAAAGAAATATGGGACAAGTTTCAAGTTGCTTTTAAACGAACGAATGAGTAAAAAAACATAGAATAAATCTTTTATTGCATCAATACGAGACTATTTGTATGAAACAGGGAGAAACAATAGACGAATTCTTTGGACATTTCAACAACCTCATCACTACCTTGAAAAACTTGGGCAAGATATTACAAATGACAAGTTGGTAACAAAAACTCTAAGATCATTACCAAAGGAATGGAGACCTAAAGTGACAGCTTTGGAAATCACAAATGATCTCGATACAATCTCACTTGACTGGTTAAGAGGAAACTTAATGATTTATGAAGGCGAGCTGAGGCGAGATGAAAGATTCTCATACGGAAAAGAAATGGCACTAAAAGCAATTGACGAATCAAATCCATCAAATGATGATGAAAGTGATACTAAGTTGCAAATAGATGGAGATGACAAATTCAACTTCATGGTCAAAAAATATGTTCGCTTCTACAAAAAGAAGCTTGTCAAGAAAAGAGAAGGAAACAAAAAATATTGAAAACTACAGGTTCCTATCAAAAGGCAGTAACGACAATAGTAATACACAAAATAATCAAATCATATGTTATCACTACAAGAAGCTTGGACATATAAGACCAAAATGTCCTCTTCTTTAAAAGGACAAGACAGAAATCAAAAAAACCCAAAAAACATGTTATGACTGGAGCTTGGTTAGATGAGGATTTTGATAACTTTGAAGAAGAAGAGCCTGAGGAAGTCAGCAACATTTGCTTTGTGGATGAATCAAGAGATGATGAGGTATATTATTTTGAATATGATATTGAAATTGATGAATTGGGAGATGTATATCATGATTTATATAATCAGTAAAAAAATTAAGAGTGCAGTATTTCAAAAAGGTTGAGAAGTCAAAAACTAATGATGAATCTTTAATGAATAAGATTAAATTATTAAGATTGGAAAACAATGATTTGTTGTCTAAAGTCACTTCTCTTGAAAATGATAATAAACAAACAGTTTCTAAAAAAGAATGCTTGGAACAAAAACTAATTCAATTAGAAAACTCATTACTTGAAAATGACTCTGGTAAGATAAAAAAATTAGAAGAGAAAGTTATTGCTTTAAAACTCGAAAAAGAAAAATGTGCTAAGAAAATTGTTTCTCTTGAAAAAGATCTTGCTACTTTTGTTAATGGAAGAAACAATCTTGATACATTACTTAGGAGTGGTAAATGTGTTTTTGATAAGGCTGGAATAAGATATAATGAAAATTATAATATCAAGCCATACAAAAACTTCTTTGTTAAATCCAGCAGTAGCTATAGCCAAAACAACAGGAACCTGGTAAGTGGTAAAAATCATAACAACTATCATTCATCTATTTTTTGCGATTAGTGTGGTAGACATGGTCATATTAGTTACTTTTGTTACTTTTAGAAAATGAAAAAAACCATCTCAAATGTATATTTGGAGACCGAAAGGTCAAACTGCTAATGTGAAAGGACCCATAAAGATTTGGGTACTTAAAATAAGATAATACACTCTGCAAATATGCTTCAAAACGGAGACAAAGGAAAATCAATGGATAGGTAATAATGGTTGTTCGAGACATATGATAGGTGAAATATCACATTTTAACTATATTGAAAGGAAAGACGGAGGCAATGTTGTCTTTGTTGATAAAAATTAGGAAAAAGTCACCAGAATTGGTAAAATCGGTGATTTTTACTCTGCTTTTGTTGATATTGTTCTTTTTGTTCATGGATTGAAACATAACTTGCTTAGTGTAAGTCAATTATGTGATAAAGGTTACAAAGTCACTTTCTATGCATCACAATGTGAAATAATTGACAATCTTAATAATAAAATTGTTTTCGATGGTCCTAAAAATTGGAACATATATTGTGCTCAGTTGGAAGATATATCTTCTCAAAGTGACAAGTGTTTTGTCTCAATAGAAAATAATTCACTTATCTGGCACAGAAGATTTAGACATACTAGTATAAGCATTTTATCAAAATTGTCCAAAAATAAGTTAGTAAGAGGACTGCCAAATTTGAAATTTGAAAGCAATCAGGTTTGTAAAGCTTTCTTAAAAGGAAAACAAATCACAAGCAGCATCCCTTCTAAAAATATTGTAGCTACCAACCAATCACTTGAACTCGTGTACATGGATTTATTTAGTCCTACTAGGACTTAAAGTTTTGGTGACAAACATTACGATTTTGTTATTATAAATGATTTTTCCATATTTACATAAGTTTATTTTTTATCAAATAAAGATGATACTTTTGTAGTCTTTAAGAAGTTTTGCAGGAAAGTTTAGACTAAAAAAAGGTAATGTATTACATCAATTTTAAATGATCATGGAGGACAATTTGATAACAGAAAATTGAAGGCTTCTGCAATGAAAATGGTATAATTCACAACTTCTCATACCCAAGGACTCCTCAATAAAATGGAGTTATTAAGCAAAAGAACAAAAATCTCGTAGATATGGCCAGAACAATGCTATGCGAAAGTGGCGTACTTCATAGTTACTGGGCAGAAGTTGTGTCAACCACTTATCATATACTTAGTAGATGTTTCATAAGACCTATTCTAAAAAAGACCACCCATGAGTTGTAGAAAGGAAGAAAACCAAATGTTGCTTACTTTCGAGCATTTGGCTGTAAGTGTTTTATTCTAAACAATGGAAAAGACAACCTTGAAAAGTTCAATGCGAGATTAGACGAAGCTATCTTTTTGAGCTATAGTACGGCCAGTAAAGGATTCAGAGTATATAATAAAAGAATATAGAAGATAGAAGAATCAATACATGTGGTATTTGATGAAATGCTACCTTCAACAACAACTAATAACTCAGATGATGAAGAGCATCCATTGATACCTAAAAATACATCGGAGAATCAAACTACACCTATAATACCTTTAGAATTACAAAATCAAAAAGGCCCTTCTAAAGCTAGAATAGAGTAGGCTCCTTCATCTCAACAGGAGTCTATGCAAAGAAAAAAACCGAAAGAATGGAGAGGTCTTGTTACACATCAATGTATTCTGGGAGATCCCTCTAAAAATCTAAGAACAAGATCATCATTCAAGAACAACTTTGTTGCTCTAATCTCACAAGTAGAGCCAAAGACCGTTGAAGAAGCCCTTACTAATGAAAGCTGCGTTTCATCCATGAAAGATGAACTGAATCAATTTAACAAAAACAAAACCTGGAATCTAGTACCTTGTCCTCAAAACAAATCAATTATTGGGACTCGAAGAGTATTTCAAAATAAACTTGACAAAAATGGTAAGTTGCTAAGAAATAAAACTAGACTTGTAGCTCAAGGTTACAATCAACAAGAAGGTATTGATTTTGATGAAACTTATGCACCTATTGCTAAATTGGAATCGATTAGAATTTTACTTAGCTTTACATGCTATAAAAACTTCAAGTTGTTCTAAATGGATGTTAAAAGTGAATTCTTAAATGGTTACATTAACGAAGAGTTACTTGTGAAGCAACTCCCAGGTTTTGAAGATGAAAATCATCCAAATTACGTGATGAAGTTAACCAAACTTTTATACGGTTTAAAGTAAGCTCCTCGAGTATGGTATGAGAAGTTAAGTAACTTTCTGCTTAAAAATAACTTTGAAAGAGAGGAAAGGTCGATAAAACCTTATTTATTAAGAGAAAGGAGGATGATTTACTCATAGTGAAAATATATGTTGATGACATAATATTTGGTACTACTAATCTATCCTTCTATAAAGAATTATTAGCATTAAAGCAAAGGGAGTTTGAAATGAGTATGGTGGGAGAATTATCATTATGTCTCGAATTACAAATCAGACAAAAAAAAGGAATCTTCATTAGCCAAGACAAATACACAAAGGAACTTATCAAGAAATATCATTTTAAGAATGTTAAATTGATGGGTAGTCCCATATACATTGGAACTAAACTTGATAAAGACGAAAAAGGCAAAGTTATAGATGAGATAAAGTATAGAGGAATGATTGGATCACTACTATATCTTACAAGCTCAAGACCAAATATTATACTTAGTATGTGTCTTTGCACACGCATTCAATCAAATCCAAAAGGAAGCCACCTTTAAATAGTCAAAAGAATCTTCCGCTATCTCCATAGAATTATGGATTTTGGACTATGGCATCCAAAAACTGATTCATTTGACATAGTGGGCTATTGTGATGCAGATTATGCAGATGATAAAGTTGATCGAAAAAGCAAAGGTGGTCATTGTCAATTTTTTGGAGGATGTCTAGTATCTTGATACTGCAAGAAGCAAAACTGCATAATGCTTTCGATGACTAAAGCGGAATACACAGTAGCTACCAGCTGTTGTGCTTAAATATTATGGATGAAACATTAAGTACAAGATTTTTCTCTAAACTTTTCTCATATTCCTATATTATGTGATAATACTAGTGCTATAAATCTTTTTAAAAATCCTATGCATCACTATAGGACTAAGCATATAGAAATCAAACATTATTTTCTAGAGATCGTGTTTTAGAAGGAATCATTGATCTTTTGCATATTAATACTGAGAATCAAGTAGCTGACATTTTCACCAATTCACTCTCTGAAGATAGATTTTGCATGTTAGGAAAAGAACTTAGTATGTGCAAACTCTCTTATATTATTTCTGAATGAATATTCTCTGCTACTTGTCTTTGCATTTCGTTTAAAAAACTCCTTCTATTTTGTTTTATTTCACTTCCTCCCTACACTCTTTTATTATTTTTGATAATGACAAAGGGGGAGAGTTTATGTTGATTTTTTAAAATATATTTTTGCATATATGATGATATCTCTCGCAATGTATATTTCTCAATACTACCTCAATTATATATGTGATTGATTCTGTTGTTGAACATGTAAAAATCTGTGATATATAAACAATATGTTCCTTTCTTAAGAGACAAGCTCCTTTTAATTATATCTGAACATATAAAAGCCACAGGTATCTTTCGAAATCATTTATCATCTTTTTGAATTTTGAAAAATATATCTATTATTGCTTGTCATCATAAAAAAAAAGGGAAGATTGCTAACTCAAGGTTTATATTAAGCGTTTATTAATAACTTTATAATATTTCAAAATTCAAATTGGATTTATTTCCTTGTACAGATAACGATTTTTTTACAAAGAAAATAAAATCATGGGAAAATTACTTCCTTTCTTCCAAGAACCTTATTAGTAAACTTTCCTTATTAACATCCGATAAGATCTTACCTTTTTGAACAAATAGCTCCAGAATTTTTTTTCCAACAAAGATGATATTGAAAATCCAAAATCAACTCATAATTAAGACGAAGCAACGACTAGTTAAAGAAATTAACTATTTAAAGAAGAGTAACAACACTTGTGAAGTAACAAACATACATAAACTTTCGAAACATTTAAGCAGCATCTATCTTCTTAAGAGTCATATCATTCTTATTGTGCCTTAGAAAGTGAAATCACTCTATCAAGAGAGAAATTGTTATTTGAGAACTTACTTTTGAGTTTGCATTTTATTCTTCTATGGGTTTTTAGAAGCTTGTTATACACTTCAAGTGTAGAAGTTTGGAAAATCTTGAAAAATATGTATTTGTGAGCTTGAACAGGCTCGTCAAATTACTATTTGGTTTTTATAGTGAAACACTCAACTTGAATACTTGGGGACTAAACATAGGCTTGAGTTGTAAGCCGAACCAATATAAATTGATTGTGTCATTCTCTCTCTTCTCTTAACTTTTAAAATTTTGCATTGTATTATGTGTGTGTTTATTTCAGCAAAAGGCTCCTTCATTTTATAATAGACTCCTTTTGTTTTTAACTTACAAGATGTTCTTTTCAGTTTTAACATATGCCTTCTATTTTAAATTGTTTTTTTTTCTTTTAGTAGGCTTCTGTTGTTTAACAAGCTTTTTATCGTTTAACAGACTCCTTCTATTTAAATAGGTTCATATCGCACAGTAGGCTCCTATTGTTTTAATTATAAATAGGCTCTTGTTATTTCCTTTTAAATTGAAAGTAACTTACAAAATTTTTTTAAGTCACACAAAATTCACCCCCAACCCCACCCTTTTTGCGTGTGGTTGCTTTATCAAAGTTGTGATAATCAAGTTGTCCTACATATTACTTTTGATCATGTGTTTTATGAATGAAGTAAACATTTCATGATGAGAAGGTAGAAGACCTGTTGGAAGTGTGATAAATTATGTAGAAAATTTTAGCAATCTGCGCTTGTTAAGATGTAGATTTGCAATTTTCTCATGGGGACTATACTGACCTATAAAAAGAAATATGACAATTATACATATTTCTACATCATACCCAACGCCCTATGCACAAAGATTTAACTCCCAGATAGAAAATCAACTTGGGTATGAAGTAAATCTAGAACAACTCAATGACTCACGTACACCTCCTAGATTTTCTAGAAAAGTTGTTGGTGGTGCAGCTACAAAGTAAAGTGTATATTGGAGCTGCTAATGAAAATGAGACGTTATATTGGAATCTAATGTTACCAACATTCAATGTATTGTGTAATGCTAAGGTATAAATAAGCAAGATACCATTCAATGTATTGTGTAATGCTAAGGTATAAACAAGCCAAATTTTATGTTATGAGTACCCTACGTTCATTACAAATGAAAATGTTAAAAGAGTTAATAAAGGATAAGATTCAACTAACCAAATGGCTAGATCTAGTTATTTTGGCAATGGTTGAATCTATGCCCAATTTTTTTTAATGGGCTCTACACTCTACTTATATTAAAAATTCTAATATGATATCAGAGCAGGTTTGGTCTAGATTTTTAATTTCTCGATTGTCCCTTAAATGTCCAGTTCCAACAGTCCAGTCCAGTTACTGTTGCGTTTATTTCAAGTAACAACTGAATGACCAGTTCCATTTACACTTAAGGGGGAGTGTTAAAGTATCTCATATTCAGTAAAAATGAAATGTTAAAGGGTTAATAAATGGTAAAGGCCAACTAACCAAATAGCTAGTTTTATTCATTTTGACAATAGTTAGACTCAAGTTTAATTCTAATTATGGGTTTTATACTTTATTCATATTAAAATTTCTAATTTATTTAGGCTCAATATTACAAAAATTGAACATGGTATCCGAGCAGGTTACTCCTGAGTTAGTCGTCACTACCTTGACATGATAGCCTGTGTTATGTGTTGGGCCTTAAATTAGCCCACACGTGAGGAGGACGTGTTGAAATATATGTAGGAGGTCCCACATGGAAAAAATATATGACCTCAAGCATGCCTATAAGTCTAGTGAGATACTCTTTCTATCACTAATTGGTTTTAGGATTTAATCTTATTCAGGCTTCTATGTGTTTAGTTTATTTGGGCTTAATCTTATAAAATTTAACGTTTTAACAAAACACTTGATGGGTCACTCTGTCTTCTATGGCATGCATTTTTGAATAATTTTTTGGTTTTGAATAATAATGAAAACACTTTATTGAAAATGTATTCATTTAATAAAACATGTATTATTTTTAATAACACTAAACTATAAATTTTTTTCAGAAAATGCATATTCTCTAGTTTATTTCTTATTCTAATTGACGTTTTCTTTATAATAATCATGATTTTGAGAACTTAATTCATATGTCATAAACTAGACCACTTTAATTAACATAGAGAAAAATATTAATCTTTAGTCTTTGAATTACAAAATAAAAGTATTGAAACTTATTGTATATAACTAGATAGAAATTTAAATAGAAGAGATTTTGGATTGTATAAAGAATTGCGTAATACTCATCTTTCTTATTATTTGATTATTATAAAAATATTGTGTGTAAAAGACATAAGGGGGTGGTTGATTCCCATGGGAAATAGTAATAGGAATGAGAATAAATATAGTGAGGAATAAAAATGAATATAATCATTGTAATTATAATGATTTGTTAAAAGGAATGAATGATCATCATTACCATTAATATTAGTTAGTTTATTAAAATTATATTGATAAATAAAAATTAATTAATTATATTTAATTGTTAAAAAGAGAAAAAAATTATTTATTTATATTGTAATTAATTAATTAATCATATTTTAATTAATCATATTGTAATTAAGTATATTTTAATTAATTATATTGAATTAATTAATTAATTATATTTAATTAAAAAAAGAAAGGAAAATGTCACACCGACAACACTTGCTACAAACCAGAATATGGACAATTCCTTAAAAGTAGTTCACTCCATACCTATTGATTAATTCCCAATCCCATGAACTAAGTACCAACCTCCTAGTTTAAGAAATCTTAAAAACAACTCTAATCTTTAAAATTTTCAAAAAAAAATAATTTTTAAATTTTAAAAAAATTTCTTCTCTTAAATTTTGGTTAAAAGCAACAATGATGATTAGATGTAGATTAATCAAATATCACTAATATAATAACTCAAATTATCTCTTAAATTCGATTTAAACTAATTAAATTTGACTTAAATTAACAACTTAAGACAATAACACCTAACGAAAGTCTCATTGGAATGCGAGATCTGGGGAAATTCATAAGTTAATATAATTATAATAAATTATTAATTTGAGTCAAATTTAATTAATTCAGTTTAAATTTAAAAACTAAGTTGAATATGTCATGTAGACAATATTTGATTAATACAAGTATGATATTCTTGTGGATCGTTTGAAAATAATCTCTTTATTAATTAAGGGTAAAGTTGCGTACTAATGAATTTCTCCAAATGTTATGCACCTGTGATATTTTTACTGAATTGTTATTGTTTTTTACAAGTGTGATGTTCACGGTATATATAATTCGTTTTTTTATAGAAAAAGTGAAATTTAGATTGAGTTTTGTAAAGAATTTTAAACATTATAGAGTTTTTTTTCATGATTTCTTAAACTATAAGGTCTCACTTGGTAACCGGTAATAAAGACGTAAGAATGGAAATGCAACCTGCAATTTTAACTTTTAGTTGTTTAGTTACGATAATATATAAGATAGGAAATGACAAAATTGGAATTAATCTTAAATAATCTAAAACTTTTTACTCTTATAGGAATGTAGGTATATGTAGAAATGAAAATTTTGGAATAAGAGATAAAGATATTATTATAATATTATCAAGTTTTTGTAAGATATTATTAGGACATGGATTCTTATCTTAATATTATCATTTATATTAATTTTTCACAATTTTTTTGATTTGTTTTATCGTAAAAATTATTCATACTTATTTTAAAATTAATAATTTTATAAATCATTAAATTTTTATTAATTATTTATCAAATATAAATATTATAATTAACTATGGAAAAAATTATATGATAACTAAATATAAATACAAAATCAGTATAATTATTAAATTTTATAATTTTATTTTTAGTGCTGGCATAATAAACTGGCATGAGAAGGTTATTCTATTCTCCGATTCTCACTTTATATTATTTTTCTCATTTTATTGTTCTGATTCTTCATTATTGGATACAAAGCAGACGCAAGGGAGTTTCTTCTTCTTAATTTTATTGTTTAATTGATTTTAAGATAGTCTAATAACGACGGCGTTTGATGATCTCTGTCGAAGCCCTTGCCTCTTTTTCCTTTCTTAAAAACAGGAGAACTGTAAAAGCCACTCGCGGTGCGATTCAACTGAACGGAAAACCCAGCTCTATCTAACAAACTTTTCCCATCTTTCCGTTTCTAGGGTTTTTGAGATCATCATCTCCTTCAACAATGGCGATGGCTGCTCTCAGGCGCGAAGCTCGGCGATTCGCCGCTACCCCTGTCTCTAATCCTCACCCAATCGCAGCCGCAATCCGATCCTCTGTTATCTCCGAGTACGATTCCATTTCCCTTTCATCAATATGAATGGATTGGATTTATTTGCACTTTGATCTTCTTCTTCTTCCATATATGTACTCTTTGTGTTTGTTCCTGGGGAATGCGGTTGACCGAGAAGTGTCGGATTGGTATTATATAGCGATTCATCTTCATGATTTTGTGCTTTCTCTTTGTTGGGAAGACTGGAAAAGAATAGAAATTTTGAAGTTCAACGTCGATGGGTGTGCTGCGGTGAAAATGGATGTGAAGTGGATTTTGCATGTTTCAAGATGATAAACTGATGGATTTCAGTATACTTTGCTAAAAGTTTAGACATTGATAACAAATTCTTGCAATGGATGTTATCTTTTGACATTCGGCTGGTGTTTTCTTATCACTGTTTCGATATAGGCAGCGGCATTGCATTCCAGATAAATTCTTTTTGTCAAGGTTATTTTGGTTTTATGAGCATTGTATTAAACTTACAAAAAGAGACAATATTTTTCTTAAGAATTATTTTTCTCAAATCCTTCTACGGCGTGATTGCATCTTGCGATTCTTATGCCAAGCAGAAGCAGTTTCAAACCATATACAACGTGTTTTGTTTGTTTAACAAGGAACCCTTGCTCATTTTAGTATGCATGGGCAACGAAGGTAAATAAAGTTCAGGTAAAACTGTATGCATTGAGATGGATTCTGGTTTGTGTATTCTGATAGAAACTTTGAAGTGGAACGTTGTGCAAAACTTTTTGGTGACCTTTTCCTATGAATTCTTTTTTTCCTGAAACCCATATTGGCACGCTATTCAACAAACTGCATGTTTTGACCTTGAAATATAAGGACTCCTTAAAAGTCACAACTTGGCAACATCATAATTGTTTACGTTATGAATGGCATTTGCATAGCCTTTTCTTACTGTCTTAAGTAAATTTTTGTGTATTCTTCTTCATTTTGGATTCTTAAAAGTGCGTTATGATCTATAGGGAACAGGCCCCTGTGGGAGTGCGCTATATCTCTACTCAAGTTGGTATGAATGCCTGCCATTCTACTTCCAACTTTTGTTGTTTTTAAGAAAGAATTTGCATTCTTTTGCATCTTGTCTTATTAGACATTGGATAAATATGACCGATTTATGTCACCTTATGCAGTCCGAAATCGTATGAAGAGTGTCAAAAACATTCAAAAAATTACTAAGGCAATGAAGATGGTTGCAGCCTCTAAATTACGAGCAATTCAAACCAAAGCTGAAAACTCTCGTGGCCTTTGGCAGCCATTTACTGCACTTCTTGGTGACACTCCAAGTATGTGTATAAAATGTAGCTTGCTTAGTTCAATGGTTAAATTCTTTGAGATATTCCTTTTAATATTGGCCAGCTTCCTTCTTTGGATTTATTCTCCCCTTTTCATTTCTTCTGGTGCCTGCATACTATTTATATTTGCATGATATGTGCGCTATTCTGGTTGGGCATTCCCTTTCTACAAAATATAGTTTCTTGTAAAAGCGTATTATAGCTTATTGATCATTGATATCTGTTTACTCTTATGATAATTTGAGATACATACAATCTCTATGGTTTTCGTCAAATTTTGGTTTCTTTGCTTCAGAAGAGTGAACACTCTCCGATTCTTTTCTTCTCTCATATCAACATATATCTTTAAGAATCAATGGTTGCTCTTCTCAGAGATATTGTGACAATGCTGGAAAACACATCTTTTAAATTTCTAGAAGACGTTAGTATCAAAAGTTTGCGTTATGTTTTAGAAGATCTTGTGAAATTCTGGCAATTGTTACTGTGACTTGAATCAAAGTACAGTTACTTTTACCTGTTGTCGCAGATTGAAAGGAGATCATATTGGTTTTGTTGAAGTCCAAGGAGATTATAAAACTTATATTGTGATGCTTGAAGATAAATTTACCATGTTTAGAATGTTTGCTTGCTGTCTTGTTTGATGGGAGTCCTGAGTTCTTTACATGTCCATCCCTTGTGCTATATATGTATATGTATACATAGATACACATTGCACTGAATGGATTATGTTTTATTCTTATTCTTATTTTTAGTTACCCTTGTTGTATTGGCTAGGTGCTGATGTTAAGAAGAACGTCATTGTCACTATTTCTTCAGACAAAGGTCTATGTGGTGGAATCAACTCTACTTCTGTAAAGATAAGCAGGGGTTTGAACAAGTTGGTCTCTGGTAGGCTTTGTTTTGAGTTTGACTCAGAGGATCTGTGTGTACTCAGATTTATTTCTTTTGATTAGTTTAAGATTTTTATGTTGCCACAGGTCCTGAGAAAGAAACAAAGTACGTCATATTGGGTGAGAAGGCAAAGGCTCAGTTGGTTCGTGACTCAAAGAAGTACATTGAGATAATAATCACTGAGTTGCAGAAGAATCCGCTGAATTATACTCAGGTAAGTCTGGTTGAGTTTATTGGATTTATTTGTTTTTTTAAAAGGACCTTTTATTGAGTTGTGGTTTATATTATGTGCAGTAAAAGTGCATTTCAAGTAGGGATGGGGGAATTGGCCTGGCCCAAAAATCAATGAGCCAAGCCATAGTTGACTGGGCTTTAGGCTGGGCTCGGGCTTGGGAGGCCTGGCCTGGCCCCCTGTCCCACCCCTAATGGCCTGAACCACTTGAGCCAATTGGCCTTGGTTCAATTGGCTCTGGACTGCCCGAGCCCATTGTGCTGGACTTGGGTCATGAAAAAAAAGGGCTGGGTCATGCCTATTGCCATCCCTAATTTCAAGTTAAGGCCTGTGAAGGACCATCAACACTGTTGGCCTGTGTGATTATGGTTTTTCTTTCTCCAATTCTCACTTTTCTTTTTTAGTTCTTTTATTGTGCTTTTGAAAACATGTAAAACAAGCATTTCCAATTTGTTTCCAAATTTTTAATGGAAAAGCAATGCATCTGAACAGTTTTTGTTTTTCTTGAAAAATATTTCTTATAAATTTCTCTTAGAAGATTTTCTGTTTCTATCTGTCAAGGTGTTTTTGTGCTGTTATGTTAACGTGGACTTTAATCTCTTAAGAATTGCACGAAAGACTCAGGCTTTAAACCATTGTGTTTTCAGGTTGCAGTCCTCGCAGATGATATCTTAAAGAATGTGGAGTATGATGCACTAAGAATTGTCTTTAACAAGTTTCAATCAGTGGTTTCATTTATTCCGACTGTTGCAACCGTATTATCTCCCGAGGTAATTTAGAACGTAGCATCAATTAAGTTACAGTTATTGAAGTGATTAGTGGTGTTTGTGTTGGCTTTTGACTAATTTTCATGTAGGTTGTGGAGAAGGAGTCTGAATCTGGTGGAAAGCTCGGTGAACTAGACTCCTATGAGATTGAAGGTGGTGAAACAAAGGGGGAAATCCTTCAGAATCTTACTGAGTTCCAGTTCTCTTGTGTAAGCCTCAACTAGATCCTTTTTCTCTGAGGTTTAGTGAGGACTGAGCGCTGTTTTTCTTTTATATATAAATAATCTGTTGGTAATAAGCTTTCATATTCTATCCAGGTCTTGTTCAATGCAGTATTGGAGAATGCTTGTAGTGAGCAAGGGGCTAGGATGTCTGCCATGGATAGCTCAAGCAGAAATGCGGGAGATATGCTTGATCGCCTCACTCTGACTTACAACAAGTCTCTCTCTAACTATCTATCTATCTATATAGATTTGTACTTATCTCTCTCACAATCTGTCTATCTATATAGATTTGTACTTACTCTTATTGGAGTTCGACTCATGATGGTCGTGTCACAAAAATTTTCTAGTTTACATTTCAGACTGTTGATGAATGAGTGACATGCATATAGTGTTTTGCTTGTTATTGGCTTTCATTATCTGGTTTTTGTGTAACAGAACTCGTCAAGCGTCTATAACCACTGAACTGATCGAGATTATATCAGGAGCTGCAGCACTCAAGAGTTAAATGGAGAAAACTTACTCTGCTTGGTGACATTGACGAAATAAGACATACAAAACTTTGTTTGGACATTTTTGGTGCTTACCTTTTGAGGATATATTTTGTTCACCTTTGATTTAATAAATCACCGCCACCCATGTACTCTTTGGGAAAATCATGTGGAAAAGTTATAGATAAATCTGATTTTATTAATTGCAACTATTTTGCGCCTTAACCGCCGAACTATTATGTATGAAACTTGAGGATTCTTGTAGATCTTGCAGTATCTTTCAATTATCTGCTAATTTTGATTTCTCGGCCTAGCACATGGATGTATGGATATTTCCAGTGGGGTTTAGTTCGAGGCCGATGACTGACAAACTTAGATCTTATAGTTGTTGGATGGAAGCCAATTAAGGTGTGGAAACATAACGTATCTAACCCCTACTGCTGCTTCATTTACTTCTCGCATCTGCTCTTCTTCAGTTTTTGAGACGGGAAGTTGTATTTGCCAAAGAGAACAGTGGAGATGGTTGTTATGTATCGGTGAACAGCACAAACTCTGGAACTCCCTTGTCTCTTATCTTTCTCCTTAATGCCTACGTTTAAAATTCCCTACCATGAACCTGAAAAGGAAAGCCCTGAACTAGCTCCCCTTATTTTGGTGGAGTTTAATCGTATTATCATCATTATTATCACAGCTAGTTCGCAGTTTTACAGTTAAGCGGGATTCGGAGAAGTCTGATAGTACACAATTTTATTTTTACATAGTAGAGAAACTGATTCTTCTAGATCCACATGCAGATGCGACAGAAAGATCATGAGGCAGAGAGATAAACTTAAGTAAATAAAATTACAATATAAGACAATATGACAATAAGGACATACCTGAGGGTTGACTAGATCTGCTATTATCTAATACCTTGTAAAGACTAACTCTTTTGTCGCCATCCGCTTCAGGAGTCTTCGCTGCGCGATCCTGGGGATGCGATAATCCTACAGCTTTAGGTGTCCACTGCGAGAATTTTCCCCAAACTACAACTTCTCTGCAACCTAGCCCAAAAATTTACTACTCGCAATATTTCCTATGTAGTAAGTATGAGGCGTGAGAACTCTAATTGGTCTCATTAACCCTTATCCTGTCCTCTAGACTTTCCTAACTCTAGCAACTGCCTCAGTGAGGGCTAATTCTAACATATCTTTCTTAATTACTTCCCTCTAAGGCTTGTAAGGTCGTCATTTCCTCCTCTTATATGCATTAAGGTTTATAAACTCACAGCGACGTACCGAAGCATCAGAGGGCCTCCTGCGCACATGCCCAAACCACCTTAGCCTTTTCTCTCTCAACTTATCTGTAATACTTGCCACCTGTAGTCTAGCTCTCATTACATGATTTCGTATCCTATCTCTGAAGGTAATGTCACACATCCACCTAAGCATACACATCTCTACTACCAACAACTATCGCGTATGCCTACGTTTAGTAAGCCAACACTCTGCCCCATATAATATGGTAGGTCGAATCATCATTTTATAGAACTTCCCTTTGAGTTTTATAGGAATCTTTTTATCACATAAAACACCTGAGGCACTCCGCTATTTATTCCACCCAGACCTAATACCATGTAATATATCATCATCGATATTCCCATCTATCTGAATAATGGACCTGAGATATTTAAAACTCAATTTCTGTGGTATGATGTCAGTGTCAATCGCTACCTCCGTCTCTCGTACCATCTAGTTACTCGAAAAGTTGCAATCTAAATATTATGTCTTGGACCTGCTCATTCTAAAACCTTTCGATTCTAACACTTCTCTCCAATATTCCAGCTTTGCATTGACCCCCTCTTTAGTCTCATCCACCAGGACAATGTCGTCAGCAAATAACATACACCAAAGTACCTCTCCTTGAATATATTTGGTAAGTTCATCTAACACTAATATGAATAGAAATAAACTTAAAGTCGAGCCTTGGTGTAGTCCAACAACAATAGAGAATGCTTCTGTGTCGCCTCCTATCGTCCTTACATTAGTCAATGTTCCTTCATACATATCTCTAATCACACTAATGTACGACCTAGGAATGCCCTTAGCTTCCAAACACCACCATTTGAGTTCTCTAGGTACCCTATCATATACCTTCTCTAAATCTACAAAAACTATATGCAAGTCCCATTTACGTTCCTTTTAGCACCCCAGTAGTCTCCGAAGGAGATGTATTGCTTTTGTCGTGGACCAACCAGGCATAAATCCGAATTGTTTGGCCGATATAGAAGCCGCACTCGATACTTTCTTTTCAATTACTTTCTGCTACAGCTTCATGGTATGACTCAGTAATTTGATGTCTCGATAGTTTTAACATTGTTGAATGTCTCCTGGCCTTGTATAAGGGGATTACCCTACTCAATCTCCATTCGTCCGGCATCTTGGCTGACACGAGAATCTCATTAAAGAGTTGTACTAACCTAACCACTCAACACCGACAACTCCTATTTGTTTCCATACCTCTATAGGGATGACATCCGATCCTACAACCCTTCCGCTCCTCATCCCCCTCAAAACCTTTGTAACTTCTCCCCTCGTGATCATCCCCTATGAGTTCTTGTTTAGACAAAGTCCTAACACGGGAGGTCCCCCTAACTCTATGTCGACCATTATGTCTTCATTATATAGGCCATAAAAGTACCTCTTCCATATCCCCTTGCTGGCTTGGTCATGTGTGAGTACTTGTCCCCTTCGTCACGTACATAGTAGACTTGGTTGAAATCTGCCGTCTCACGTGCCCTAGCTCTCGAGATCTTGAAAATTCTTTATGCTCCTCTAACCGTATTTAAAACCCTATACATATTCTTGTACGCTTCTCCTTTGGCCACTGAGACAGTCTTCTTTGCCTTCTGTTTTGTTAGTTTTTACCTCACTCTATTAATTATCCGCTCCTCTTCTGTTGCACTTGCCAACAGATCATTAAATGCTCTCTTTTTTGCCTTTACCGCCCCCTGGATCTCGTCAGACCACCACCAGGATTCCATCCCCCCCACCCCGTCTTCTAGAAACCCCTAGGAGTTTAGTGGCAGTCTCTCTCACTATGGGGGCTACTCCCTGCCACATCTTGTTCGCATCCCCACATATACCCCATGATACATTATTCCTGACCTGAGTCTTAAAATGTTCCACCATGTCCCTTTTGAGTCTTCCCCATCTGATTATACGGCATGGCGTAGACATCAATTATGCTCTCCAACCCTTGATTCCCATATCCAAAACTAACAAGTTATGTTGGGAAATAGGCATGCTGTTAGGAGTACTTTGCAATCCTTGCACCATGATTTGGCTCTTATCCTGACAAAGAGATAATTAATTTGCATCTTGGTTGTACTACTCTGAAACGTCACCAGGTGTGCTTCTTTTTTCTTAAGGAAGGAATTTACTATTACCAACTCAAAAGCGACGACCATGTCCAATAAATCAACCCCATTATCATTTCTAGTGCCGTATCTGAAGCTCTCATGCGTTCCTGTATAACCGTCTGAATCAACCCCTATATGCTCATTAAAATCTCCTCCTAGTATGATCTACTCAGTATTAGATATTTGTAAAAACACCCTCTCCAGCGTCTCCCAAAATGTATGCTTTTGATGTCAGTCTGCGTCAGCTTGAGGTACATATGCACATACTACATTGAGAACCACACTGCTTAAAATAATTTTTGCCACCATTATCCTATCATTGACCCTTGTGATCCCCACAACTCTGTTCATTAGGCCCTTGTCCACTAAAATACCTACCTCATTTTGCTTCCGCATACTTCTCAAGTATCATAATTTGAACCCCCTATCACCTTTTCTTTAGCTCCTGCCCACTTAGTCCCCTGAATGTATGCTATTTGGATTCTATACTTATCTAAAATCTCTACCAATTCTAAGGACTTTCTCGTGAGGGTCCTCACGTTCCACGAGCCTATCCTTACTACATCATCTCCGTCTGAATTCTTGGATGTTGCACATATCGATCCATTGTACTAATTCCATTCGCGCGATCCGATTGCAACCCTCCTATCCCGTATCTCTTACATTTCCCTCATATACTCTTTTAAGAATTCCTTGAACGCTGCAATTAATAGACCTTACCGCGGAAGGAGATAATAAAAATCTATAATAATCACAACAAATAATAAAATACTACAGAAAATAATGATAAAACTAAAGGTAATAAGAAACTCAGTTAAAGGATAAAAGTAGTAGTAGTAGTAGTAGTAGTAGTAGAAGAAGAAGAAGAAGAAGAAGAGTGAAAATATTGATAATACAAAAGATAAAGTTAATAAATAAATAGATGATAACAAAAAGATAATATTGCTAATATAATAGATATAATAATAGTAGTAATAATAATAATACCCGTCAACTAACAATCGTAAAAAAGGACTACTATTAATAAAAAAGAAGTAAGTGATAGAATATTCAGTAATAGTGAACAATTAATTCATGCATAAAAGACAGAAATGTATATGGGAAGGGCACGTAGGAAAACAATTTGAAGACTTAATGTCCATACAAGAACCTTGGACCAATAGGAAAAGGAAATAACAACAAACCACACTTGTAAAAGCTTTGTCTCCCAGAAAGCCCCAAACGTAGATTCTGCTTTAGAAGGCTTTTGCAACAAAAAGTTGAAGAGTCAAGTTAAAATGAAAAAGTCAAGGGATTGTCTTGTATAAATAGTTGCGTAAGGTTCTAAAGTGGGCCACCAACGGTACTTAAAAGGAATGGTAGACTGCCTCTCTCTCACTGTAGCAGACCTGTCAGGCGGCTCAAGGAGGGTAACGGAGGGGAATTTTGGTGAGTCAGATGCTATACGTCAGTGAAAGACGTTTGGCCAGAACGAGCAGCACTAGGTCCAACGTTCTAGCTCCGTCGAAATCCATCCATGAGCTTGGCTTTCAGGCCAACATTGATTCAAAAAGGAGAACCCAACCCCCTTTTACAAAGGCTGGGAGTAAATGGAACTAGATCTCTCATGTGCTCGTGACCGCAAAAATTACGCCTACTCTGGAAAACCCATGAGCTTCATCTCCCTCATCAACAAAACTCCCGATTATAGAAATAAACACCCATTACCAACACAAACTTACGGACGTAACTAGCTCAAGGGAGATGGCTTAAAAAGAAACATCTTACGAACCCAAAGAAACAACTTAAGAAGCACAAAGTGGAAGTGCGCACTTGGGATCTGGGTCTATGCATATGTTACCAAAACAATAAAACTAGCTGCTACCTTCACCGAATGGAGGATCTTCGGGGATATGTTGTCAACATAATGGATTGCATACATTTTCACATACATTGATGAGATGCTTTTGGTTGCTTTATCTTGCTCCAACATCCCTGAGAATATCTAAAAACATGCAAAAGAAACATTGAAGTAATCCAGAAATTTTACCAGTCGAAGGTTTAGGAAGCTCTTTCATGCCCTCGACTTAGGAAGCTCTATCATGCCTACCACCATCTTTGGGACTACACGAGTAAACTAGGAAGCTCTTCCATGAACAGCCCTATGCTCGCTTTCTCTCTCTCCATCTCTCTATGCATGTTTGATGAGATGCTAGCTTATTCATAGTCGGCCTCCTCCTCCTCCTCGGGCTTACTTTATATTGAGAGATGGCTTAATATATTGGGTTAAAACGGTAATCAAAATTAGTCATTTCTAGGATATCAAAATACGAGGATGATTAATCGATACATAATGTGAGAAATAGATGCTGAAAATGTTCAGTGGATTTTTGCATTTATCAATTTGCCAATACAATTTAGAAACTAAACGCTAAATTAAAATAAAAATTATGGTATCAACAATTTGAAAGGGTATAAAATAACGGATTCCGCATGACAATCATAGATTATCTAGCCAAAGATTCTGGGAAGCTCGTGACCATTTTCGCTCTTCCCACCTTCTTGATTTCTCAATTATTGGAAGACATCAATTTGCTCGACCTTTTTAGTTGCTAAAGCTTCTCATGCTCCTCTCAGTGGCCATATAGGCATTGAGTTTTTACTTTTGAATTACAATGACATCAACGGAAGATTCTTTATTATTTTCATTTGAAAATTTTTTGGAAAGCAGAATATCAGCCAACAAAAAAAAAAAAAAAGCATGTGCACTTTTCCAGTTACTCAACATGTGATCGTCTGCGTTGTTCTTAAAAGCATCTACACTTTTCCAATTACTCATTAATATATATTTTTTAATGAAACCTGTCGAGCTAACAATGTGTTCTTAAACCTTTCATTTTAAATGTCATATATACAGACAAAGGGGCCAATTTACATGTTATTGATGAAATTAGAAGCTAACTATTTTTATAATAAATTCCAAATTTAAACATTTAATTGATATTTTGTAAAATTAGAATTTAGAATATAATTTATAAAAACTTCATGATCCTTAAAGTTAAACCGAAATACCCAAGTCTTAGGATTTGAAAGCTCTAATATCTTCTCTTCTGCAATAAAACAAAATAATATTGCATCCATACATACATATACCACTTGGGCGTAGTTTGGACCTTGGAACTTAGGGTAAGAGCGCACAGTATACTTAACATGACAAGCAAATACAGATATCTTGTGACAATTCAGGACGTAAAATCGACACCCACAAACTCATCTACAATACCCATGTGCACAATCGACTTCCACATTCGATTCAGGTACCAGCTCAAATTCCCATCTAACGAAGGCCAAGAGGTGGTCTTAGACGACGTCGTGACTCCCGAGCAACGCGTCACTTCCAGGCTTCCCTTAGTCTTCCCTCTGACAATGTGGCGCGAGCTGTACCTCTCTGACTTGCTCAAGAACTCGAATCTCGGGAGCAGAGTGCGTGCTTTCTTGAACCCCAAGATCGCGGACACTGTCTCTTCTTTCGCTGCTCGAAATGGGAATAAAGGGTTCGATATGGTGCTTAATGTGGGGATTTTCAAGGTCGAAATGATGGGCAAAGATGAGGTTGATAGAATCGCTCGTGGGTTGGCCGGGGTGCCCTCCAACTCCCTTCGACTCTGCTGATGTTATTGAATGAGGGTGATGTGAAGATGGGTTTCGGAATTACTTGAATCGCCTGTACCTTGTTGCAGAGACAATCGAAGAAGAAGAAGACGACGACGGAAGAGATAACGAAAGCTTCACTAGCCGTTAAGAAGATTAAATACTATACTCTGCGTTTTGAATAAGGTCTATTATTGTAAACATACGCCCGAAGTACAGTACCGTATACCAGTTATATTTAAGTTGTACTGTAACGGATAAATGGGCATGTTATAAATAAATGAAGAATGATTCTCCTCCTCTCTCTCTCTCTCTCCCTCCTCTCTCTCTCTCTCTCTCTCTCTCGTGATTTTGTGTATCTTCCCTTTTCTCTGGGGTTTCCCTCAAATCGTACTTACTTCCTAAACCGAATATGCGTACTTTTCTGTGTTTGGTTTATTCTATCGACAATTTGGCATCAAAGCATTCGAATATGAAAGTACAAGAAGTGCATAGCTACGTAAAATGAATGATAATTTGAAGGAGCTAATGGAGAGGAAGTTTTCGTACAATTATTTTCATAAATGTAAAATAGAATTGAAAAGGTGGAAAAAGAAATGACGGAGTTAAGAAATATTATCCTATAAACACTGTAAAAAATAGGAGGAGATGTCAGAATAGTAGACTCGACATCCCAGAGCAGCTCCGAGAGATTGACGAAAGAAGAAAGAGTGATGCCCGCGAGAATGAATCGAATTGAATTTCCATCGTTTGACAGTGAAAATGTCAAACTATGGCTCTAAACTTGTGAACAATGTTTTCGCTTGATCAAACGCTACAAAGAACAAAGGTGATTGTTGTTATTTTACATATGGATGAGTGGGCGCAAGAATGGTATCTACTATGCGACATAAACCGTAATAAGATGGAGATAATCAACTGGAATGAATTCACCAAGGCACTCAAACAATGGTTTGATGCAGAAATCTTCGATGCCCCAGTAGGAGATTTTAAGAAGTCAAAGCACGATGGAACAGTGTTGGAGTATTGCGCATTATTTGATCATCATTCCAACCGACTGTCGTTACTAGAAGAATACTTAGTCGGGTTCTTTATTAAAGGACTTTGACCAGAAATAGGTGTAACGATGAAGCTACATGAACCCAACTCCTTGCACCTAACATATACGTTAGCCGGGAAGTAAGAAGCTATACTGATATTTGTAAGCAATACTCTGTTGAATCGGAACAACACCACGAAGAACACGAATAATAATGTTCATTCTAGCTTCCACCCGAAGGGACAACCAACCACCAACATAGCAAGGAACTCAAGTTTGGAAGGACTGTTGCTAACTCCAACGACAACATCACAATCATCTTCTTCGGTGAGACCATTTAAACCACAAGGCAAATTAGCAGTAGAGACTTCGATGAGAAAAGAGCAAAAGGGCTATGTTTCTATTGTGATGAGAAATACACAATGGGTCACAAATGTAAGAAGAGGCAACTACAATTTTATGTGATTTCTAGCCACCTGAACTAGAAGAGGAGGAGTTGGAGGGAAGCCCAGAAGAAAACGATGGACCTTTGGCTTCCATGCAAGCTATCTTAGGATATTTAGGAAACAAGGAGAACAAACATATGACAGTGGTAGGCATGTATCAAAGACGATAAATCCACATTCTGATCGATAATGGCGGCACACATAATTTTGTGGACTCATTAGTTGTTAAAAAAGGAGGATGCGATATACAAGAGATAGAACCGATTTCTGTAATAGTAGACGGTGGTTTACAATTGAAATGTCATCAACATTGCAGGAACTTTGCATGGACAATGCAAGGGGCTCAATTTACCATGGATACATTGGTCCTGTCATTGGGGGCTGCGACATCATTTTAGGAGTGTAATGGTTGATTGGGTTAAATGACGTCCTATTTAATTTTGGAGAGCGGACAATGACGTTTCAATAAGAAGGAAGAATGATAACTCTTTATGGAAATCAAAAAGGGAAGTCTCAGATTATCTCAAGTAAGGAATTTCAAAAACTGTTGCACATACCAATAGAGGGGTAGCTATTCATGTTCAACAGATGGGGTTGAAGGATGAACAATGTAGCGTATTCGATGAAATCAATGCAATCTTGTCGGAGTACACAAAGATCTTCTAGGAACCTATGCAACTTCCGCCAGATAGTAAACACAACCACTATATTATTTTGAAGGAAGGAATTGAAACAATTAACATGCATCCCTACCGATACTCAAGATTACAAAAGGATGTGATAGAACAGACAGTAAGGGACCTCTTGAAATAGGGGTTCGTTCGACACAATTATGGACCCTATGCATCACCTATCGTTTTGGTGAAGAAGAACGACGATACATGGCATATGTGTGTAGACTATCGAGAACTTAACAAACACACAGTAAACGACAAAATTTTGATATTGTTGATTAAGGAACTGTTGGACGAGCTACATGGGGTGAGCTAGTTCACCAAGCTGGACCTACGTTCAGGGTATCATAAGATCCAGATGCAGCCAGAGGATATTCTTAATGCAACGTTCAAAACACACGAGGGCCACCACGAGTTTCTGGTCATGCAATTCGGCTTGAAGAACGCTCCTTCAACATTTCAGAGACTGATGAATGAATTATTCAAGCCATTTTTGTGTCAGTTCATATTGGTTTTTTTTATGATATAATCATTTACAGTCCATCGCTGCAACTACATGTTGAACATATTTCAATGGTGAAAGACAATTAGCTGTTCTTGAAGAGAAGTAAATGTATTTTTGGGGCATGTCAAATTAAGTATTTGGGATATACGATCTCAGAAGGAGGAGTCACAACTGAAAGTCGGAAGGTTAAGATGATAAAAGAGTGGCCGGAACCTAAGGGAATTACGGAGTTAAGAGGTTTCTTAGGCATTAAGGGTTATTACCGATGTTTTATTAGAGGATATGGATTAATAGCTAAGCCACTGACTGATTTATTAAAGGAGGAACGTATAGCTAACTGGAATTGGCAGGAAGAAGAGAAAATCGCTATTGGAACATTGAAAAAGGTAGTGACATTAACGTCGGTGTTAGCCATGTTGGAATTTTCTAATCCTTTCGTGATTGAAGCCGATGTGAGTGGTCAGGGAATAGGTGCGGTCTTGCAGTAAAATGGTCACCCGATTGCCTTTCTTAGTAAGTCATTGGCTAAACGACATCACGGACTATCAACTTATGAGAAAGAGTTTCTGGAAGTAATCAAAGTGATTCGATATTGGCACCATTACTTGAGTTACAAGCAATTCATTGTTAAAACAGATCACCATAGTCTCAAAAATTTATTAGGGCAACGATTATCAACTTCATTCCAACAATTGTGGCTTCCGAAACTTCTTGGTTATGACTTTAAAGTGGAAAAGAGAACACTACCGTAGATGCCCTATCCTGAATAACTAGTACTGAAATGTTAATGTTCACAGTAACACAAGTTTAAGGAGAATTACTATATGCAATTAAGAAGAGTTGGGAAGAGGATCAAGTAATGAGGGAAATTACTAAACAATTGGAATCGAGACATATGAAAACAGGGGTGTATGAATAGAAGGAGGGTTTGTTAAGATGGAAGGGCCTACTAGTAGTGGGAGCTAACCCAACACTTTGACAACAAATTATTGCCATTAGTCATGACGACATGATGGGAGGACATGCAGGTGCAATGGCCACAACAAAGATATTACAGAAAATGTTATTCTAGAAGGGGATGGCTCGTGACATAAGAAATTATGTTTAGTTATGCATGGTTTGTTTGAGGAACAAACAAGATAGTTTAGCATACTCAAGTTTTCTATAGCCTATCAAAATACCAGAGGGTAGTTGGAGAGAAGTTAGTATCGACTTCATTGAAGGACTCCCTCAGTCGAAAGGGAAGAATCTCATTTTCGTGGTAGTAGATAGGTTCACGAAATATTCTCATTTCATCTCGGTTAAACACTTGTACTCTGTTTGTGACATAGCAAAAATTTTCCTCAATAATGTGTTTAAACTACATGGAATACCAGAGTCCATCATTAGTGATCGAGACCCTGTAGTTTTGAGCAAATTCTGGCAAGAGTTGCTTCGGTTGCAAGGTTTTAGACTTAAGTATTCCATCGTTTATCATTCACAGACAGATGGCCTTTTAGAAACGGTGAACAAAATTTTGGAGACCTATCTTCGATGTTTCTATAGTGAAGAGCCCAAGCTATTGAGTGAATGGATAACACTGGTTAAATCTTGGTATAACACGACATATCAATCTTTTATCAATTTAACACCATTTGAAGTTTTATACGGCTACCAACTACCGATTTATACAACTTATATCATAGTGGTAAAAGTGGGTCGCTTCTTGCATAATAGAGAAGTAATGACGAAGGTGACAAAATTCCATCTGCAGAGGGCCCAAAATAGGATGAAGCAATATGCAGACTCTAAACGATCAAAGAGGGAGTTTCAAGTTGGTGACTTGGTGTTACTTAAATTACAACCGTATAAACAACATTATCTACAGAGAAGAAGTAACCAAAAATTGTCGTCGCTTTACTATGGTCCATACAGAGTAATACAGTGCATTGGTAAGGTGGCATATAAACTGGACTTACCTATGGAATCACTGATTCATTCTATGTTTCACGTATCACAGTTGAAGAAGGTTAATATGGAGCAAAGCAGTACATCCTCAGTGATACCTGAGTATATCATCCCTATCGAATGGACATCAGTAGTGATATTGGGAAGACGTGTGACTAAGATAAACAATCGTGCAGTAACTCAATGGCTCATTCAATAGTCAAACAGGGACAACACCAACGCAACGTGGGAATATCTCTTTGATCTTCAAAAACATTTTCCAGAAGTGAACTTGGTTGATAGGGATATTAAGTGGAAAGGAATTATTGCAGAGACAAACGAAAAAGAAGACAACAACGAAAGAGATAACGAAAGCTTCACTATTCGTTAAAAAGATTAAATACTATAAGCTATGATTTAAACAAGTTCTATTATTGTAAACATATGCCCCAAACTACAGTGTTGTATACTAGCTGTACTTAAGCTGTATTGTAACAGATATATAGGCATGTTATAAATGAATGAAGAATGAATCTCCTTTTGTCTCTCTCGCGATTCTGTGTATCTTCCCTTTTCTCTTGTGATTCTCTTAAATTGCACCTACTTCCTAAACCAAATACGTGTCTTTTTCTGTGTTTGCTTTATTCTATCAACATACTTTTTTATGTTTGTTGTCACTTCTCTTTTTGATAATCGAATACCCCAGATACTCCACTTATCTTGCCCCAAATGAACATTTTTCCTGAATTGTATCCATTGTTTTATTAAGGTAATCCACATGTCACTGAAAAGAATTGACTATATGTAAGTATATCATCAAAGAACACAAAGATGAATAACGTAAGAAATGGTTTCAGAATGTCATTCATTAGGCGTTGAAATGTAGGCGATGCACTCATCAAACTGAAGGGCATGATAAGGAATTTTTAATAACCTTCATGAGTTTTTGAAGGCTGTATTTGGAATGTCTTTAGTTTGCATCTGTTAGATGAAATCTAGGAGCTTGATCTTAGCACTATCATGATCACAGCAGAGTCAACTAAATCATAGCAATAATTTAGGATCACAGTATTATCTTGTTAGCTATAAATTAGTATTGCTATCATAAACATGATTTTAGCTCCTTAATAGTAGTCAGAATAGCTAGAATAGAGGGACTCTCACTTAATGCCATTTGTATTATATTGATCACAGTGTATCAATCAAACATGAGCTTGATCCTCCAATTTATTCTTTTATCTTGCATGGTATCAGAGCACAAAAAGGGATTCACCAAAAACAACAACTTCTTCCTCCTCAAACTCCTCTTATTCATTGATCAATACAAATTCTTTGATCCCTCAACTTAATGCAACTCTTCCTCATGCTCAGCTTTCTTTTTCTGTTAAACTCAAGCCCACAAACTGTTTGGCTTGGAAAACACAATCTAAATCGATAATCAATTGTTATAATCTTAGCAGTCACATTGATGGTACTCTAGCACCACAACCATTAGTTCAAACCAGCACAAATTCTCTTGAGCCTAATCCTGACTATATACAGTGGTTTCAGTAGGACTAACTATTACTTATGAAAAATCGAAGGGGGTAGTAGTTTCGCAAACTTTCCAATTTTTCCGTGGACGTCTTTAGCCAAATGAGAACAAAAGGAATAAAAAATGAAATAATAAAAAGCACTAAAAATTTGGTAATGTAGTTCGATACACCTTGCCTACACCTTCGGGGTCTTCACCTAGCTTAATACTTTTACGAAAATACAATAGATTTAACCAAGGCTCTACTGAGCCGACATAACTCAACCCTTAATACTATCTCTCAATCTCACTTCCGGTGAAAGAATTTCACACCCAATAACACGATTGACTCGTGTTAACCTTGTCAGAGGATTTTTCTAAACTACTTTTAATTAAACGACAATTAATAAAAATAACTCAAGTACTCAATCAACTAAAAACAAAACAAGGTATACTTGAGATAAAAGAAAGACTTCCTTATGATTTCAGCTTCTCAAAATACATCTGAAAATCTGTCCACCAACTGAACTAATTCATCCCAACTTCAACAACTCCAATTAAACCATACGGGATACTCCACACACCATGTATATTTCACACACAAACCTAAAAGAGCAAGTTTGGAAAATAGAAGTTAATCCATGGTGTTTATAACTTATAACACGCACACCACATAAGAATAACTCTCAGAATTTTGATGTTAACCCGTGGTATTTTTCTCACAAATAACACATGCACAACCCCATATCAGCAAGTCTATAAAATCACACGTTAATGCCCACTACACCATTTCTTCTCTTACGCACACTTGAGATTTTGACTATAGATGGAGACGTTCCCAATTAACGCCCACTACATAAGAACAACTCCTGGAATTTTTAAGTTCACCAATAATATTTCATGCATAAGGAACCCATCCATAACACAGGATATATCTTTTTTTTATCTAATGCATTCGATACTCTAGCTCAATCTCCAAAATTATGGTCACTTCTTTTTTGCAGAGACTTCAACATCTAAGCCATATGTCTCAGTTGATGAACCAATAAAGTAAGTTACGAGTGCAACTCCAATTTAAAATAGAGTTCTACATTATCCCAAAAATCCATTATACCTCTTCTCAAGATACAAATATAATCAAGATAGGATTCTTTTTCAATTAGAAGATTATCCATATAGCTTTTGAATCCAAGTCATGATCCAATCAATATCTTATATGTCTAATTAAAAAATAATGTCAAAACCAATTATTTAGATATATAACATATATCCTAACAACTTAGTTGGATAATGTCCTCTTTAACAGAGGAGGCCTTCCCATATGTTATGGGGATTGAAACTTTTGAAGTGGCTTGGCAAGCTTTAGCAGAAGCCTTTGGTGCATGGTGTAGCGCGCGACAAGTCCAACTTTTTATGTTGTTATAAAATCGATCCTTGAAGAAAGCCAATGGTGCAATTTCTCTGAGAAGCAAAATCGATATCTGATGAACTAACAGCAACAGGATCTCCAATTAGTGTAGCAGAATTCAATGCGGACATCTTTCAATTGATCCCGATCGATTATCATCCAGTTGTCACTGTGTTGAGTGCTAAGAAATCACAGTTATCATTCTCTAAACTGTCTAGTAGACTAATTTCTTATGAAATTCTATTGCAAAACTCCAAGGAGCCAGGATCTGTCATGGAAAATGTAGCAAGACAACACAATTCTTTATCAAAATAGAATGGTGGTGGTTTCCACAAAAACAAAGGAAGCAATTTCAACAACAACAAGAACAACAGACATTAGTTTCCTAATCCCGTGGGACCCCTCTCCTTCTAGGGCGCCTAGATAGTGAAAGTTATCCCCGCTGGAAGCTAAGCAAAGTCACGAAGC
>JANSVA010000006.1:34099216-34111590 GCA_025504915.1 Erythroxylum reticulatum | reverse complement strand
GACCTTGATGTGTGCCTTCGCTACAAAGCTTATGATTTTCTAACTGCAAGTTCCATTAGGGTGAGAAAATTTTTTGGTTGTCCCGAGCAGGAGCGTAATAATTATTTAATGCATATGATAAGTAGCGCACCTGTTTCGGAAATTGAATGAAGATAAAATTGTAGGTAGGTGATCTTTTTCATTGAAAATTTTTTTTGAAATGATAAAGCCTAATTTGATATGCTGGTTTTTTTGTTAATATGCTAACTTTTATTTTGTTTAACTTTTGGTGATGTTTATTTGCAGATCTTTTGCTTATGGAGGAGTCATGGCTATGCTGAAATGGAATTTTTTGCTTATGGAGTAAATATTAGTGCAGATTTTTTGCTTGTGGAGTAAATACAAGTATAGATTTTTTGCTTGTGGAGTAAATACTAGTGCAGATTTTTTGCTTATGGAAGCCAAGGCTGTGTTGAAATGGAATTAACAAAACCTTTATCTTTTGGATAATCAAAATATGAATGTTTAAATTCTAAACTATGTAAATATACATATAGTTATATGTAACTTGTTTTATTTTAATTACCAAAGAGAAGTTGACATAAAAACAATTTCTATATGTATATTTACTAACCATGTAAATATACATATAGTTATATGGAAAATGGTCATCCCAACTTTACTAACAAAAAGTAGGAGAACAATCCATTGACTTAAGTCGTCCTAATAAAGCCTTTCTTTTTTTCCCTTTTGTTTGTTGTGAAGCTTCATTGAGTATTCATCGGTCTTATATTTTTCTCTGTCTTGCGCTTTGTATAGAATCTAGGCTTTCTATAGAAGATATAAAACTCTAATTCCTTACGAAATTCCAATAAATTACAATTGTAAAGGGTTAAAGGTGGTAAAGAAATGCCTTCCAACAACAAAACCCAACGAAGGGTGGTTTTTCATAAAAACAATTTCATAGCAAAAGATAAACAAGTTCTATAATCAAGGGCATAAAGGTCTCAAAAAATTCTTTTGTCCAATATAAGTTTCAATTCCCTCCTTTGATAAATTAGGAAAACAAATAAAAAAAAAGAAGTCTTGTTTCTCTTTTATTCTTTTCTCCTCAATATTTACTTTCCTTTCTCTTATGCAAGGATCCAACCAAAGGCTTAATATGAACTTGCCAACCTTGGCCACCACCACCGCTTTATGTTTCTTTGCCATCCTATAGACTTCTTGAAGCGAGACAGGCTCCAACAATTTCTCCGTCAATTCTAGTTTAGTTTTAAGCCCTTTAAGGAAAAATCCAATCAAGTACTCCGGCAACGATAATCATAGAATAATGATTAAACTGGGCACAATACTCTTGAACCGATCCCGTCTGCTTCGGATCCTTAAAATTCCCTATTGGATCATCGAAAATTTTTCACATCAAAACGTTGTTTAAGCATAGCAGCGAACCCTTCCTATTTATTCTACATCTTCTAATTTAGTTCTATTCTTCATATAGAGCTGGTAACATTCATATGCCTGCTCCTTTAAGTGCAAGGCCGCCATGCCCACCTTTAAGGTTTTGGTATGTGATCCAATATAAAAAAGTGCTCCCAACGATACAATCAAAACTTACTATGCTCTCTGTCAAACGCTAAAAACTCAAATCCTACCGAGTCTCGTTGGTACTGCATACCCGTCCTGATCATGAGCATGTCTGTTACTTCCTCCTATTTGCTTTTGATTGTTGGAGGGAATCGTTTCCCTGTTCCACGATAAACCATTGAATGAATAGGGTAAATATTGATTTCATTTTCAGTTCGGGCATCTTCTCTTACGGTTCAGTGCATTAAGGCTCTTAGTCCGGTTCGAGCCATCTTCATAAGGACCGGTTCGGTTCTTTAAACCAGTCACACCAACCTCCGACCCCTATTCCATCAAAAACCAAAATTTGCGCTAAAACAAATGCAGACACAAATATAGAGAGATCTTTATGCAGATCTAACCATCCCCAAGAAGAATACACTACCCGCCTGCTGAAGTGAGTGATTCTTTTTGGATTATTTTCCATTTTAGTATTTTCTCCCGACGTTACTGATTCCTTTTTGGCTTTACCATGAATTCATCTGCTTTATCCAGACGTTGCTTTGTTTATTTCATGAGAAACTGATTCATTTTCTTGCTGCAAGATGAAAGCTTTCTTTTTTAATCCTTCCTTCATTTTCCCAGATAACATGCACAATTCTTACGTGATTTGTTTAATTGCTCATTTGTTTGCTTGTCTCCTATGCTTTGCATTTCTCTTTTCCTTTGTCCTTGTTTGTTGTGTTCCGCAAGGTCTAATTGTTTCTGTCATTTAATTGCGTCTTTTTAACAACTGGGTCGATATGTTTGAACTGATTTGGCTCTTAGGAAAATGTTAGTGCTTATAAACTTAATTGTTGTTCACTGAAGTGAATAAAATTACTTGTTTCTGCAATTCATTTATTTTCTCGTCCTTTGGTTATTTGTTAACTAACAGATAGCTCCATGGAGCGGTTGGTGCAGTCCCGAATCAAACCCATCAACCCAGTTCATGCCACTTGTGGAGTATATCGCTCCCGATTCATTCCACTAGTTCCTATACAGCTGACCGAAAAATTCCCGAGAAGTAGCTGTTTGGTTATGGACCAGAGGAAATCGTTCGATTCAGTTGTCGCTTCTGTTCAACCTTTAGAGGCCTCTACAATGGGCCACTTTGATAATACACTGCCATCCAAAGGTTAACAATGTTAGCCAAATATCTTTTATTTAATTGATATCCTTATTCTGTAACAGATCTGGTGTCGAGTTACCACTTTTAAGTTGCTGAATTCTTTGCTGAGTTGAAGCCTTTTGGAGTATTTTTCACTAAGTGAAAGCACCTTTAAGGAGTTGGAAATAGTGTGGAAACTTCATTTTGAGTACTGACTTGCAAAATATTAAGTGTTGAATTCACCTTTAACTGAAAATTCTAAAAGACCAATTGTTTATTCTTTTATTTGAAGAACAGTGGTTCTTGACGTTTGGAGAACTGCTGAAGCAGTGTGCTTTGATGTGGATAGTACCGTGTGCCAGGATGAGGGTATTGATGAACTTGCAGATTTTTGTGGAGCTGGAAAAGCAGTTGCAGAATGGACTGCTAGGTTGTTTTTAATTTTGCTTTTGGTGCAAGTATTTTAATTTCTGAATTAGATCTAATTTTGGCGTTGGATTTCTAGAGCAATGGGTGGTTCTGTTCCTTTTGAGGAAGCCTTGGCTGCCAGACTGTCTCTTTTCAAGCCTTCTTTATCCCAAGTCCAGGATTTTCTTGAGAAGCAGCCTCCGAAGTATGTGAAAACCTCTATTGCCTGTCAATAGTCCATCAATTTCTATGTTTTCAGAATGTGAAAACCTCTATTGCCTGTCAATAGTCCATCAATTTCTATGTTTTAAGAACTTTTTTTTACTACAATGCTATACAACTTATCGGTGGATTTAAAAGGTGGTTCTCTTAGTAATTTGTATAGACAATTGTTTCAAGGGAAAAAAATCGAGACCTTTGGGGCAATGTGCTTGACAACAAAAGTATCAAAAGTTTTCTTTTTTCTTTCCCTTTTCTATCATTTTGATAAGCTTCTCGAGCTTCTGTTTGTTCTGATTGAGTTAAATTATTTATGAAAGCACATTTACTGGTATTCTGTATTTTAATCTGTATGATTAAAAGATCTATGTACCCTATTTTGTAGGATTTCTCCTGGCGTAGAGGAGTTGGTTAAGAAGCTGAAGGCAAAGAAAACAGATGTGTATTTGATATCCGGAGGCTTTCGCCAAATGATAAATGTACGCTACTACATAGAATCTTTGTTATCTTATTTCATTTCTTGTTTTGTTTGAATGTGGCTTCTACTGCTTTAGTCTTCTTTTAGCTCATAAAACTAAATGGAACAGATGATACATTGTAAAAATCATCGAAAACGACTACATGAATATCAAAGTATCTCTTGATGTTGCCATTTTATAGGTGTTGGGGGCTAGAGTTTACCACTATCCAATAATGAAGCGATCCACTAGTATCTACTCAAAACTCTAGTAAAGAAAGAATTCTTAACGAATGATGCCATTAAATTTGAAGAAATTTATGCTCAAGCTTTAGTGAATGCTTATACAAAATATCATTGACTCCGTAAACTTGGCTTCGAAAAGCATGATAAATGGGTGACGTCGCATCTGGTTAAGAGTTTAGCAAACAATCTCCAATCAGTTTTTTTTGTCTTACCTGTTTCCTTTCTTCTCATAGTGCCTACCCACCCTTCAAATAGATTATTCCTCAGGTCTCACAGCATCATACATTATAATTTGTGATAGCATTAAATATCATATATCTATGTAAATGATACTTGTGTATTGATAGAATAGTTTATGGCTGACCAGAACCATGGATTCAGTACATGTGTCCATCATGGTGTAATTGGTTGTGTTCTTACTTTCATATTTTTACATTTACTAGTAGCTTTTTCTCTGTGATAAGTTTTATCCTGTATTTTGTTTGGCTCCACTTATCATGCGAGTGCTTTGCAGCCTGTTGCAGCAATCCTTGGAATTTCACCTGAAAATATATTTGCCAACCAATTATTATTTGGGAAATCGGGAGAGTTTGTGGGATTTGATGCTAATGAACCAACTTCAAAGAGTGGGGGAAAGGCAACTGCGGTGCAGCATATAAGGAAGGTGAGTCTCATAGTGGCCTTTTTCATGTAATACTTATTAAGAGTGAAGTAAAGTTGATTGGGATGGCTCACAGGTTCATGGGTACAAGGTTCTTGTTATGATTGGTGATGGTGCAACTGATCTGGAGGTAAGCAAATCCTTTAATTCAAGGCAAATGATCATAAGAAGCTTCCTAACGGCTGATGTTTCAGTTTCTTATATTTTGTCATGGACGTCTCTGCATCTAAACTGCAAATGAATGATTCCACTCATGGTCCGTGGGATTACCTTATTGTGTGCTGGGGGAAAGCTGTTATTAGAATAGGGAGTCTCTCCTGATGAATCTTTTCAAAATTTTAACTGACCGCTTAAGTGAAGTTGTGGTCTAAAAGCTAAGTGAAAATTTCCTCGTAAAGTATGGCGCTGTTAGTCCAATCTGAGCATTTACAGTTTCGTTATTCTACTAATGTGTAGGCCCGTAAACCTGGAGGTGCTGATTTGTTTATTTGCTATGCCGGTGTTCAACTTCGAGCAGCTGTTGCTGCAAAAGCTGATTGGCTTGTCTGTAACTTCGCCGATCTGATAAATTCATTGGAATAAGAAATAGTCTTATCAGTTTGATTCTCAGTATTATTTGTAGATCTCATCTTCCTAAAGTTTTGTATTAGAAAGTCATTTTGTCCGCTTGCATAATTGAGGAAAATTGAGTTGGTGTGATTGTGAATGCCTCATTTTATTTGAGAAGATGAATAAAACAAGTTTTTGGTCTCTTTTTCTTTTCAGAAATTTGTCTGCGTCTTCCCTTTGTAATTTGTATTCCGAACTACGTGGACATGAACAGCAATAGTATAAATCACTACACAGGCTATTTTTAATATGTTAATATGATAAGATGGTGCTTTTTATTGGCGATGGTAGGGATACTGTAACTGTAACGGTAAGAAACTGTAGAAGATCGTTCGTGCCCAAAGTATGATGGGTTTAGACATTGAATTTGTCTTTTCTGGATCTGTGTTTTGCAGCTTCTTTTTAATTAATTGTTAAATGCAGATATTCTTTAAGAATAAGTTATTAAACAAGTGAAAAGAAAGTGAACCAGTTGCAAAAGTTGCAAATATATATACGTATCCAATTTCATAAACAAAGTCTTATACATATATTTATTCAAACTATTGGTCTGGTTGTCGAAGTTCTTAAAATAATACCGATTCTTCAAACTTTTGTAGTAGTCGTAGAATCAGGTTGAATCCTTAAAGAACTGAACACTAGTTTCTTAATTTCAAGCAATGAAATTAAATAGGAGTTTTTGATTAAGAAACTGATTAATTAAAAATAAGGCAAAAATAAATTAAATTAATTGAATTTAAATACCAAAAAGTCAAGATTATCAAACTCTAATTTAAGGGGAAAATATCATCTAATTGTAACATTGATAATTGGTTTAAAAAATAATATTTTCACGATTCAAGAAGTTAGTTTGAAATATATTAGTATAGCTGTAATAAGTCTCAAATTGTCCTAAATTAATTGGTTCAAACCCATCATTCAAACCAAAACATACTATCTATTGACTGGGTGTCATAACATTCCATATCATATAAATGATAGCAATAAGCTCCGTGAAAAAGACTAAACCCTAAATTAAATAATCGAGATAGCTACAATTATTTAATTTAGTTTTCTTGTTTATCATAAGTTAAATATGAAAATTCTTAAATAACCTATAGCGATAGAATAATCAATATTAAATTAAATTGTCAGATTAATCGAATATCAATCATTCATGAAATATGAGAACTCAAAACAAAAAATACTTGAATTAAAACGTGAATGAAAGTTTATAATACAGAACCTCATAAGGTTACAATTAGAGTATTGAATCCATTTTAATCATAACGATGAGTTTAGTCACACATAGCTTTCGCTTCAATAACAAAAATAAAAGAAAAACTAAGAATTGCTAAAAACGTAAAAATCGAGAACTTTTTTTATTGTGAGAAATGTCCCTTTAATAGGATTTTCTAATATAATCATATTCTAACTCTAACTTGTAAAGATGTCTATCTAAAACAAATTCAAAATCAAACTCCTTCGTGATAAGGACAATGCAAAGCCTTTCAGTTAAATTTCAACTCTTCAAATGCTCAGCCTTATCTACTACATCAATCTCTTCATCTTATCTAAAAATTGTCATTATCATCAAAAGAGTTCCAATATAATGCAATCTTCACTTTTCATCTCCTAAAACAAAACATAAGCACCAAAATAAATCTAAAACAAGGGAGATGATATCAAATAATATGTCAAGATAAGATGTTATCAAATTCTCCCACAACGGACTCATGCTTGTCCTCAAGCATATATCAATTCAATACATTAATCATCTTCACAACAACCTCTCAACTCTCTTCATGTCATCCAAAAACATCCAAAAGCTAATTCACATTTAATGGTTAAGATAAAATAACAATCGAGAGACTCATAGGACACATTATTAAAACATAGCATCTCATTAATTCTATCAAAATCAAATGAACAAGAATTGATACCCTTACAAGGATTTTACTTTATACGCTCAAAGTGTTTAGGATTCATTAAACTTTCAAATCAAAACATAACAAGTTATTTCCATAAGCTTGCTCAAGAATCATATCTCCACCACTAAACAATAATGAACCCAATGCATAAATCAAATGGACTTAATAAGGGTTGTATCGTGACTTAAGTAAGGTATGACAAAAGGAACTTTTTGGCTAAATAAATTGAAAGTAATCATCCAAACTTATATACATAAGTTTCAACTTAAATCAAAATTCACTTGGTTCAAATGACATCTCTTTCAATCACTTTGTCTTTTCTTTTCTTTTCTTTTTTTCTTTCTCTTTTTTCTTTTTCTTTCTTTTTTTAAACAAAAAATTTCAAAGAGGAGCTTTTCTTTTTCTTTTTCTTTTTTTTTATACTTCTTCTCCATTCTATAAAAAATCAAAACAATGCAACTTGAATCATTTAATTTACCTTTCACCTGATTAGTCAAAATCCTATGCAAATAAGCTCGATACAATGTCTTCAATTTAAGGGTTCAAAATTATTAAGGATATCAACAACAAAAAGGGTAAATTTGGCTTGTGGCAAGGTTATTATGCAAGAAAGAAAGATTAAGGCTCAAATTGGTTTTCTAAAAATAAAAAGTGAGGTCGGTTTGTTTATTTCCCCAAAATGGTTATCCTAAATGTCCTCATCATCTTTATACACAAATTCATCAAAAATGTGATCTCAACAAATATTCAAAAGCAAATTCTAGCATAGACAAGCTATGTTTGACAACACATAACAAAAGATATATATGAGCACATGTGTGATGAATGCTCTTAGGCTCAAAACTCACATATGTTTCAAAAATTGCATCAAGTATTGCACATTTTCATTCAACAAAATCAATGAGATACTTGGAAAAAATCAATGAAAATGCTAACATGCTTGTCTCTCTTATACATTAGATCTTAAACCAAAAATGTGTCATAACTTAAGAATTATTCTTGAACAACGATAAAAAAATTATGAAGCTATCATGAGGAATAATTAATATATAAATCAACATATCATTAGTCCAAACAAAATCACAAAGTTCATCATAATATACACATTTGCTTCCACACACCTAAATCATACATCGTCCCCAATATATGCATAAGATACTCAAAACTCAATAAAGATAATCAAAGAAAATAAAGAATAGAGGACTTCCCTGAGATGTGAGCATTAGAAAGAGTGTGTACTATGGTGTCGGAGGGCATGGAGGTACAAGCTCCATGAATTGAAGTAGAGCATCCAAAATTTTCTCCATTTTGCTTTCCAATCTATCTAGCCGAGAATGATAATCCTATCGAATTGGAGAAGCCAGAAGATATAAAGTTGGACGAATGGTACCATGCTCTTGTTGTCTTGATGATGAACCTCTCTCAGAGCGATCATAAAATGTTCTCCGTTGTCTTTCAGTGACACCTATCCTGCAACAAATTCTATCCAAAGGTTCCATCTCACATGATTTATACATATCTGTGTCAGTCAAATCAAGCAAATTCAAATTAATAGCCAAATGAGTGATAAGAGAACCAAGACATAAATGTCTGTTTGAAGATAAAACATGGTTAAATTGCATCGCCAACCAAGCACCTAAATTGACATGCACTTTATTCGTTATACACTAAATAAAGAACAATTCAACTTTAGTACATGTACATACAGTAGCCTTTCGACCGGAATAAATAAAAGCTAATAAACGCTGCATATAAATCCACTCCATTTTATTGAGATCACTACCCTTAGATTGATTGGGATTATAAGGGAAAGGATTAGAAGACATTGTTTTCCATGCTTGAAAAGAGTTGAACTCACCATAGTCTATGACAGATTCTTTATAAAGAGTCAAATTAACATAATCATCATCTATTAACCCTAAGACTAAATTGAGCTCAGTGACACTCTGTTTGAATTCGACTCCCATTAATCTCTATTGAATCACATTAGGACTATTTAAAATAAGTTTGTCCAATTTGTCAAATTTAAAAGTTGTGTAGAACTCCCTAGTTAATTCAATAAACATATGACAACTAATTAATGTAAAGTATTCCAACTCATATCAATAAGTAGATCGTCAAATTTTTCCTTAATATCCAATTCTTCTAAGAAAGGGTAGCGTACATACTTACCCGCAACAATTTGTTGAGTTTTAATAGCAATATACCGTTGTTTTTTCTCTTTGGTGTTGAAATTGAGACATCCTCGAAAATCTAACTTAGCAAGTGGTAGAATTGAAGCATTTTTCATAATCTCCACATGCTTCCTTTTGTTACTAACTTTCGAGCTTTCAGTCGATTTGGCATTCATTGGTGAATTGCCTTTTGCTGCAGCAGTCTTGTTTGTAGCCTTAGAACGCCCCATGATACTAAAAAAGATAAACAAAAATTATGTAAATAAAATAAAATAAATAACAAAAATATTAACAACAACTAAATAATAATTAAAATTAAACTAAAAGAAAGATAAACAGACAGTAATTAATAAGAAAGAAAATAAAATAAAATAATAGAATAATTAAAACAATAAAAATAAAACTTAATAAAAATAAAATATAATAAATGGGACGTGGATGGGGCTAAAGACTTGTGTTGGAGGAGAGCTGTGTGTTGGGAGCGTGAGTGTATGAGGGCATGGGCTGCAATGCTGTTAATGATGGTGCGACGCTGATAAAGTGACTAGAGGGCTAGTTTTGTTTAATGGTCTTTTCCTGCAAAACACGAAACAAATAGATTAGATCTTTTTTATAATGAAAAACAATAATTAAGTAAATAACACAATTAATTAAATGAGAAAATAAAATAAAAATATGATTTTTAATTTTTAATTAATTTTTTGTTTTATTATTTATTTATTTGAATGTTAGGGTATCCATTCTAGAACACTAAATCACATAAGGCGAGGTCTCACGTTATGAGATTTAGTCGTCTGAAATTTTAAAATTATCATTCCAGAATACTAAAGCACATAAGATGAGATCTCGCCTTATGTGATTTAGTAATCTAAATTTTTAAATAATCTATGTTCCAAAAACAAATAAATGTATCATAGAAAGAACTAAAACAAAATAAAATAACATTATCATATTTTGGGTTGCCTCCCGAAAAGTGAAATTGTTTAACGTCGTTTTGCTTGACGAGGTTGGTTCTTCTCAAACTTCTTCATATGATGGAAGTTCCAAATCAATGTTCACCGCACTAGAAACCGTCATGTCCTCATAAAATGGTTTCAGTCTATGTTTATTAACCTTAAAAATCTTTTTGGTCTCTAAACTTTTTATTTCCACTGCACCATGAGAAAAGATATTAGCACTAACAAATGGACCAAGCCATTTAGAACGTAACTTACCTTGCATGAGTTTTAATCGAGAATTATACAATAACATTTTTTGTCCCACCTCAAATTGTTTCCTCAAGATCACATTATCATGAAACAACTTGGTTTCCTCTTTGTAAATTTTCGAGTTTTCGTAAGCATCTAACCTTATTTCCTTTAGCTTTTGTAGTTGCAACTTTCTTTCCTCTCCAACTTTCGCTAAATCCATGTTGCAACGTTTACACCACCCAATAAGCTCTATGTTCAACTTCCATCGGTAGATGGAAAGCTTTATTGAAAACTAGTCGATAAGGAGGGCATTCCTATTGATGTCTTGTAAGTTATACGGTATGGCCACAAAGCATCATCCAGTTGTAAACTCCAATCCTTTCGACTATGATTTGTAGTCTTTTCTAAGAAAGATTTCACCTTTCTATTCGATATTTCTGCTTGTCCATTCGTTTACGGATGATAGGTGGTAGCTACTCGATGATGTACTTTGTACTTTCTAAATAGCGTTGTCACAACTTTATTGCAAAAATGGCTTCCTTGATCACTAATGATGACACGTGAGATTTCAAATATATTAAAAATGTTAGTTTTTATAAATCCTACAACAATTGTAGAATTGTCAGTTCTAGTAACTTTTGCTACTACCCATTTGGACATGTAGTCTACAATCTACAATATGTAAGAAATTTTATAAGATGAAGACAAGGGCCCTATATAATCAATACCCCATTATAGGGTATTGATTTGTCGAGTTTAATAAGAATGTATTGTTTTTTTCACTCTTTGGTGTTGAAATTAAGACATCCTCAAAATTCTGACTCAACAGGTGATAGAATCGAAGTATTTTTTGCAATTTACGCATACTTTCTTTTGTAGTCTCCTATGTAAAGGGGCCAATAACATATTAGCCCTGTTTGGTTACACTCCAATCAGCTATTTTTTTAGCTGATTGGTGATTTTTAGCTGGTTGACTCTTTAAATAACTGAAAAAGTTGTTTGGTTAACAGCTTTTTCGTTAGCTGATTGAACACAAACCGCTAAATAGGAGCGTTTTCATCCACCAGCTGAAGTTTTAATTACCCAAACCAATTATACCCTTTGTTTTGGAAGATGAGAGATGTCCAACAGCTCCATTTGTTGTTACTAACTTTAATCACCAATGACAAAAAAATGAAAACAAAAGGCAAGAGAAAAAGGAAGACGGTGGATCCGATCAAACTGGGATAGTATCTGAGCGAAAGAGGTGGGCATTTGGGCGAGAACACGAGGAGGCTTCTGGTCAGGCAAGAAGAAGCGGTGGAGAGAGTTGAAGATGAGAAGAAGGATAGAGTCTGGTAGCTAATTAAAGTCGTCTATTTCGATTAACGCAAGCTCTTTGTTTCCCCGAGATTAAATCACAGTGGGTCTGGGCTTTTCTTGTTCTTGTTCAAGGTTTCAAGGATTTCTAGTGGTTGGTCTTGGCTTCGATGTTTGACCGTTGAAATAGGGGAAGAGAAGTGTTGTGTTCTGTGTATCTACGATTGCTGCTAACGACACAAACAAATATATAAATTATAATGATTTAACTGTAGTTTTCTTAATTGTTTTATTTTTGGTTTTTGTTTATTTGTTGGCATTCAACCTTGACACTACTTTACTATTATAGATAATTAATATTAATAATAAAAATTATTAAATCAAATCAATTATTTATTATTACAAAATATGAATTATAAACAAAATATAAATAATAAACATATTATTTGTTAATATTGTTACATAATAAATAAAAGGTTAACGAAAGACTTAATTTATTATCATATAAA
>JANSVA010000006.1:34065792-34084035 GCA_025504915.1 Erythroxylum reticulatum | reverse complement strand
GTTTACTTTTGGATATGTTTCGCACTATCAATTTGAAGGAATTTGTCAAAACTTCCTTCTAGAGAATTGTTCCTCATCCACGTTTTGACAAATTCCTCACGCTAGAAAAGGGGGGATGAAACGTGGATGAGAGGTAAACTCTACCATGCTAATGCTCCTAGATAGAGGGTATCAAATATTTTGCACAAATCAAAGCAAAGTGATTTCCAATTACAAAAAGCTGACACTGGTCTCAACAAAACTATCACACTTGAATCACTTGATTTTTTTCACCATTCTTTTATATTCTTCAATACCAAATATGACATTAATAAATTAGTAGAACTACCTGTCCATCCAAGGCCTGGATGGCACTTAAGGCTTCCTCACTGGAGGTGTAAGTAACAAACCCAAATCCCCTAGCTCTACCAGATTCACGATCCAAAATAACTCTTTCTACAACATATATCAGCAGTTACTCTATACTTCAAGCATAAAGAACTATTGAGTCTGAAACTTATTGGAAGTGTTAGCACCTCATTCACGGTCAACAGGATTTATTATGTTTTAAGTAAATGAAAATAATTAAAGAAAGGGGTTACAATTTCACATACCTTCAATAACTTCACCATACTTACTAAAAGCTTCCCTTAGACTGGAATCATCTGCTCCATATGAAATGCCTGCAACGTAAAGTCAGTAAGCATCAAACTGATGCACAAATGCAGATAAATGTCACCCTTTTCTGCCTTTCCCCACGCCTTTTTCCTGAAGGGTTTCAAATTTTACAAAAGCAGATAAGGGTATTATTGGTGCTGGAAGCTCACCTCCAACAAAAAGCTTTGAAGATGACATGCATTGGATTGCTTGAAAGAAAGATGGCCTAGACGAAGAAAATTCAGCATTAATCTGCTTGCTAGATGCTAGCCTGAGGATATTCCCAATTTTACTGAGAAATGTCATTGCAATGACCTTCAAATGCCAAATAACAAAATAAAATATACATGAGTAAAAACCATGCCATAAGCAATAACAACATAACAAGTCATCACATACTATAAGCGAAGCATAAACAAGAACAACACAAGTAAATGCTTACTATTTAGCGTCCAAAACAAATATTCTCCATAAAGGTGCTTTGTTTCTTACGTTCTGAAACCTTAGTCAACAACCAACAACATACCATTCGAATTAAAACCACACCAACTCATAAGATGATATCAATGAATAAGTTTCTACGACACCAAAACAGAGCACAACGTTTTAAGGACGAACCAAACAATAAAAGGCTAACCATATCAAAGCAGTGGGACATCAAAAAGGGATAAATGCAAATCGATTTAATCAGTAGTAAATATAAAAGTGGGTAAAGTTAAGATCCACCACCCTATCAGCAACCTGATCCAATCGAAAGAGGGTGAAATGAAGAGGAACAGGAAAAAGATGGAATAGTAAAATTAGGGTTTTCCGAGAATACCTTCGATCTCCTCCTATTTACACTCCCTGCAACGAGTACTAGCTAAAGCCCTATTTGGCTGCTGGGTTTTCTGCACAAGCAGATTTATCTGAACCGGTAAAGGAGATATTTGATCATATGGAATTTACATAATTACATATGTGTAGTTTGCAGTTTGACTTAAGTCCCATGATGGCATCACCAATCTCCATTCCCACAAGGATAAAATTTTCATTTCATAATTTTAATTTATTAAATATAGAAATGTGTATAAATGTTTTAAATGCACAGTCACACGACAAAATGTCAACAAGTTCAACGGTTGGGATCTCTCCTCCATAATCATCAAAGGTCAAAGAAAGAACCCAAAAGATCTGCTAACAAACTTCTTGACAAATTATTCATCTAATCAGGACACAACCATCTTCAAAATTGAAACTTGATCCGAGAACCGAGTAACCAATGGCTCCAAATCAAAGACCCAGAAGCATTCTCGATTCTTTGGGCGAAGAAATAGTAAGGATCGTAACACCGGTTTCAATTTGCATGTTCTCGGTGGTGATTCTGGTCTCGATTCTGAACGGGGGCTTCTCTTCAGCTTCAGGGTCAATAAGCAGCATAGCTACGGTAGCATATTCAGAGACAAACTCCGACTCTTCCTGGGACAAGTTTAAAGGCGCTCTCTTGAACGCTCTTGTGTTCGTGGGTGTTGTAACAGTTGCTACCTTTGTTTTGGTGCTTCTCTTTTACTTGAGATGTACTCAGTTCTTGAAATTCTACATGGGTTTCTCTTCTTTTATTGTTTTGGGTTTCCTAGGAGGTGAAATTGCGTTGTTTTTGATTAAAGACTTTAACTTCCCCATCGATTGCATCACATTCCTGGTGGTTTTGTTCAACTTTGCTATTGTGGGTGTATTGGCTGTTTTCATGTCCAAAATGGCTATATTTGTGACACAGGCGTATTTGGTAGTTATTGGGATGTTGGTTGCTTATTGGTTTACTCTTTTACCTGAATGGACGACCTGGGTATTATTGGTTGCCATGGCTTTGTATGATCTTGCTGCTGTTTTATTACCTGTTGGGCCACTAAGGCTTTTAGTAGAGCTTGCAATTTCAAGGGATGAAGATATTCCTGCTTTGGTTTACGAGGCTCGACCTTTAACTAATTCGGAGACAATCTCAAGGGATGAACTAGTTCAAAGGAGGGTCTGGAGACACAGAAATACTGGAAATGATAGTAATGGCACTTTGGATTCTAGTAATATTAGGACTTCTGGTTCTGTATTAAATTCAAACACGAACAGTAATGCAACTGACCAAGGTGCTGCTACTGTTCATAATCACTCAAGACTGGCTGGAGCAGAAGAAGGACGAGATCTGGAATACAAAGCTGAGCTTTCTGCACCTTTAATCGATCATGGCGTTTCGGTTCAGTTAAATGGGCATGAAAATACAATGCCTAGTGAAAGTTTGTTGCTAGAGGGAATTGGATTGGGTTCTAGTGGTGCTATCAAACTAGGGCTGGGTGACTTCATCTTCTACAGCGTGCTAGTTGGAAGAGCAGCAATGTACGACTTTATGACAGTTTATGCTTGTTACCTTGCTATTATAGCTGGTTTGGGTGTTACACTAATGCTACTGGCTTTTTATCAAAAAGCATTGCCAGCTCTTCCAGTATCGATTGCTCTAGGTGTGTTGTTTTATTTCTTAACTAGGCTTTTACTTGAAGCTTTTGTTGTACAATGTTCTTTGAACCTTGTAATGTTTTAGCAAATTCCATTCTAGGCCATTGTCTATTGAGTTCAATACTTGGCCTCAGAAGATTGTTTGCTTAGAATTCACTATTTATCCATGTAACTTATTTTTATCTGAGCTAATCCATATGATAATGACCTAAAATCTATCCTTCGTATGAGAGCTGTATGAAGTACTACGGAAGCATGAAGATGCGGAAAACTCTTGTAGTTATTGCTTAAGCTTGTGTTATCATGGTTTAGGGAATTGGAAATTGTTTGTTCCTATGGTTTCTCGAATGCTGCAGACTGTATTGGAGTGAGGAAGATACTCATGATGTTAGGAGTGTGATTGCTGGGATCGCTGCTCATGTTTTTCTTACCTCATTCATAGTGAAATTCAGGAGGATTTGTCTAATGATGTCGATTCAGAAGAAAAAGTGTCACAGCAGAATCTAATTTGCTTTTCATCTTAATAGGCTAGATTGTCTTAGTTATTAGTATTACTATGATAGCTTTGCTCAGGTTGATGAAGAAAGCAAGGTCACAAACTTCTATTATTTGCCTACTTGATAGCTATAGACGTAACTTCTTTCAAGAATCTCCATTTGCCTACTTGATAGCTATAGATGTAACTTCTTTCAAGAATCTCCATTGAACTAGTTGGTCTATGATGTGAATTAGTATTTTGTTTCATGTGCAATGGCTTAAGTAAATTGAAGTAATTGTTTGTACAAACTATGATTTTCTGCTACCTTTTTTTTTTTTGCATTTCTTTTTTGTTTTGCTGCATCATAAAGTAACTTTTGGATTGCTTGAAACATATAATAAAATACCTGCAATATGGTCATCCTCTTGATGATCCTCTTAAGGGATCTTTTTTTAGCTTCGAAGAAAGTGAAGACCTGGACAATCAATCATATATGCTATTTAATTGCTTCGAATTAGGGATTCTTTGAATGAAAATTTCCTACATAATGATTTGTAGCTAGCATGCACACTCAGGGAGCATTCACTACGAGATGTGTAACAAGGTATGTATTTCTGGACCTTCCCACTTTGGTATGGAAAGAAGGGAGTAGAAAAAATTTAAGTACTTTATTGGTTTATTTACAAGTAGCATAACAATAAATAGATAAAAGTCAAATCTAAGAAAATGTGCTACAAAAAAATACCCGTGCTTAATATGTTTTCTTTTTTCCAGTGGAGGATTTTGCATTTGATTTTTCGTTTCTAAAGATTTGCTACTTGATGTCTTATTACAGAGTGCATATGCGGATGATGTTGCACATGCCGATGTTGTTCTCACTTTCCCTGTAATGCTCTTGAACTCAATTTCTGTTGTCTTGAAAGAGTATAGGGTCTTTCATATTGCAGTAACTTCATTCACTGGAACATTGATTTTATTTCTCAATGTTAGCATTCATATTAGATGACCAGCTTATGGATACAATGGTTTTTTGCCGTGAACACTAGATGCAATTCTTCTGGAGATATCAAGCCTCTTTATTAAGAATTTTATGGATGCTATGATAGTTTTACATAAATGAGACTAAGACTGATTTCAGGACTACATACTAAGACTGGTTTCAACAATATACCGAAATTGATTTTATTGCTCAAATGTTGCTTACTTGGATGATATCAGTATTGCTAGTTTTTACGAAATTGATACCTCTGATGGCTTTGAGAATTTTGTTTTCTGGTGAACCTCTTAGGTTTGTCATTTCGCTATTGACTCTTCTGGTGTTAGTTATGAAATAAAAAGATATTACCAATTGTGTCTTAACTACTTGGAATATGTCCGAGGATACAGACCACCTTACGACTAAGCCAAAAGTAGAATACAATTACAGAACATAGGGTCAACAAGGGGTATTAGTAAACCAAGTAGCATGAAGCTACATAAATATTTGGAATGGCTTCCTGTTCTAGCTTATGTGGAGTTACTTTGTACAGCTCAAAGGATCATATAACTCAAGGATCCGAATGACTACACAAAGCTCAATCCTGCAACTAAATTAGTTTGAACCAGTCTAGCAATACAGATCAATCGTGCATGCTGTCATAATTCTGTAAGTAGAATGGAATGAACATTCAAGCCGCATCATGCCAAGTCACTGCAGAGTTCTGAATTTACTAATGGCTGATTTTACAAGATAATTGAAAGGTTCGTGAGACCACCAATTAAATGAATTATAAAGATATAATATGGTAAAAGATGTTAGGATTGATGAAGGAGGCGAAATCATGTTAAATGAAAACAATGAATCTATACAAGATATTGTTCCTACTATGAGAAATTCTGATATTTTAAATGTTAAAAGAATACTTTCCTAGCAAGAGTAATGCTAAGAGAAGATTCAAAATGATCATTTTGTAAGGAGAAGTTTCTTGTAGGACTTTTCTTTTAAGAAAAAGGGTTAGAAGTAAAACTATGTAAATCATAATGATAGATTAACTTATGGAGAGTAATTAATTATAATTAAAAGAAGGTTTAAAATTATGTGAAGATATGAAATTTAAAAAAATAGAAAATGAAATATTTAGAACTATTGTCATTAAAATGATGTTCAAAATTTAAATGTTGTAATAAATCATCAAAATCCTTTATTAACAAAAATAAATATGGATCTCTTACGTTGAAAATAAAGAAATAATATTAACATATTTCGTGTATAAGACTCCCTGTTTTGAAAAGATCGGAGGAAAGTAATTGATATACATAATTTTTCCCTTGTAATTTTTACCAAGAGGTTATTTCAGTAATTTAAACCCGTGATTTTATGATCATAAATGAACAACTTTTATCGATTGCTTGAAGGCTCTCTCTATAAACAAATTAAATCAAAAAACAACTTTAAAAAAATCCCAATTTTATACTTAGCTAACATTGATGCTTGTAAAATGTACAAACATACGTTTTGAGGAATATTTAAAAAAATTTAAAGAAAAATTATCCAATATATTTTTGGACAGTGGAATCTTATAGAAAGCAACTATTTTATTATTAAAAAAGAAATTCTTTCTATTGTATTATGTATTAGAGATTTACTAAATAAAAAAATATTCTTGATATTGATTGCAAGTTTTTAAAAGAAGTCTTATAAAAATAAATTCAAAACTTTGCATTGAAACAATTTTTTTGTCAAATGACAAGTTATTTTGAGTGTTTTTTTAATATTAAATTTATAAATGGAGAAACAAGTTACATCCTTGATTTCTTGACTTGGTAATTTTTATAATCTATATCATAGTTACAAGAATAAAGAAGTCTTTAGCCTTCCTAAATGTTTCGCCCAACAAAATTCCTAACCTAAAACTTTATCACCTTACTAACTAGTAAAGTCGTGGAGAGAAATTTTGGAAGAAAAAAGAATAATACCATTCAAGGCTTTATATTCTTTATTTTTCTAAAAAATATAATACAAGAATTGCTATGTCATCTATCTAGAAACTTCAAAGTTTTTTTTTTGAAAATTTGAATATAATTTCATTAAAATGGAGTGGATATATAGTGATGACAAATATGACCAGACTCAACTCGTGACTTAATAGGAAGACATAAAATGATGTCATTTTGTTAATTTTTTTAAAAAATATGAGGTTGTTGGGCTACTACGTGGGTCACGGGTCACAACCCGACTCGGGCTACCACGCAATAATAACTTGAGGCATCAAAAGAACAAACAAAAAATAAAGAATTGAGGGAGAATAATAGATAACTTCAACTAGAATTTAAAAAAAATTAAAATTTTGAATATTTTTTTTAAAGTTTGAAATTTTTTGAATAATTAACCCATTTAATCATATACAATGAGTCAAACTTAATGTACATCCATCCGTTTGAACTCCAAAGTTAACCATAATTTCAAGAGATTTTTTTGAAAAGACCCCTTAGACATATATTTTATCAAAAATAATTTCTAAAAATTTAATAACAAAAATCAAAACTCATTTACTAAAGTATTTCATAAAACCAATAAACACTAAATTTTTGTTAAAGTTTAAATTATTTCTTTTAAAATTTTATTTTAAGCAATCATTTCAAAATATTTTTACAATATAGAATAGTTTTTTACAATCCCAATGCTTTTGAATTGACATAAAACTTTTCCCCAAAAGGTTGACAATATGATCCCTTTGATTTGTCAAATCACATGTATACTTCTTTGCATATTGTGGATAGGTAAAACACCATTTTATCAAATTTGATTAAATCACCCTAACTTCTTCTTGTTTTTTTGGGAAGAAACTGAGCGTATTTATTAAGATAAAGCTACATCATACGTTAGAGTGTCTATAAAAAAACCAGGCGACATGTCCTAACTAAGCCTATTGGGAAAACTAGTAGCTGATTTAGATAACAAGTGAACTACCATATTTACATGCCTTAGAATCTAGTTAAAAGTAAAGAATTGAAAGCCACTAGTAGTTAATTTGCACACATCCAGGACCGTTCCCAACTCATTGATGCCATTTCGTGATCCATGGAATCGCGACACTAATTGAAGACAATCGGTTTCTACCTCCACAGATGTAAAGCCAGAGTGTATCAACCAAGATAAGGCTTCTTTGAAAGTAATAGCTTCAGCAATAAGAGAGGTATAATTGGAAGTTGAAAAACTAGAGAGACATTTAACAAACGAACATCTCGATCCTCTTATTACTACGCCATATGACACAGTCCCCTAAGCATACTAAATTGCATCATCAAAATTGCATTTCACAGCTCCATCAGTTGAGCCTGACCAGCGAACAACATGTTGGTCAGCACTTGCTGGTGTACCAGAATTACTAGCTTGAGATTTGACATTGTTCCACTCTTCAAGAAACCTATTTGATGCTGTCACAATAACATTAGGATCTAGTCTTTTCTGCTGCCATATGACAGAATTTTGGGCTTTCTATAAGTGCCACAGCAGTACACAAGCCCGACTTATCGCATCTATCTGGCCAGTCAAGAGATCCTGCAAAAAAGTAATAAAATTTGGAGCAATATGAGATAAATTTAATAAAGGCCAACATGCTCGAGCTTGGTCACAATCTAGCAAAGCACGAGAAATGGTTTTAGCCTCATCATAATAAGGATAATGTTCTTCTATGGTCATTCCTCGTCTTTTTAAGACCTCTTGCACTGGAATAATCCCTCTATATGGTCTCCAAAGAAATTTCTTCATTTTAGGAGGAATTGGTAAATACCACAACTTCTTCCACGAGCCAGCAATCTCCTAAAAAAATATGGTGCTTAACCATTTAAGGGCTGCTCTATAACCTAACCTAACTGAGTAGAAACCGTCTTGAGTAAAATGCCAAATCAGCTTATCTTAATGGTTTGTCCTTTGCAATGGAATGGAAAGTATTTTCTCCACATCAATATTACAAAATAGACCGTTTATGAATTGTAGATCCTATGCCTTCTCATTTGCTAGCATTAAGTCTTTCACCTGCAAATATTCAAGACCCTCTACCACTTGTGACTGTAATAAAAAAATATGCATTTCTCGGTAACCAAGGGTCATTCCATACTGAGATGGTCTCTCCATTTCCGACTCTCCACCTAGTGCCAAGAGCTAGCAAATCTCTAGTTTGTAACATACTCCTCCAAATAAAGCTAGGATTGCATCCATTCGTTGCTTTCAGGAAAGAGTTCCTGGGAAAGTATTTAGCTTTGAGAATTTGTGCCAGAAGGGAAGAAGGGTTATGGAGTAGATTCCATCCCTGCTTAGCTAGCATGGCCAAATTCAACCAGTGCAATAGTCGAAAACTAACACCACCCTTTAGTTTTGACCCATAAATTCTATCCCATGTTAATCAATGTATCCGACCACCTCTATTAGTTTTGCTGCCCCACCAGAAGGAATTCATCATCTTTTGAAGTTCATCACAGGTTGTAATTGGTATCAAAAACACATTTATACAGTAATGGGCAAAGCTTGGGCAACTATTTTGAGAAGAATTTCCTTTCCTGCTCTAGAGAGAAAATGGTTTCTCCAACCACAAAGCCTCCCTTTCAGTCTCTCCTTAAGAAAAGAGAATAATTGTTTCTTGTTTCTGCTTATAAGAAAGGGCAACCCCAGATATCTTCCATGATCAAGAGGATTTGAAATTCCTAAAATCCCTTTCATATCACTAGCCAATCGTGGACCAACATTAGAAGAAAAAAATGCCATAATTTTGAAAGTTAACAGCTTGCCCCAAAACATTTTCTTAACCTGCCATTATTTTTGTAATAGACAAACAATCAGATCTAGTTGCCCAAAGAAGAAAAAACTATCATCTGCAAACAATAAATAAGAAATCGACAGGGCTCATCTAACAACCCCAAGCCCATGCAAATGTCCCCCTACTTCTACCTTTTGTAGTAAAAACGTAAGGCTTTGCTTACAAAAGATAAAAAGATGTGGGGAGAGTGGATCTGCTTGACGAAGTCCTCTTTTCGGTACGATTGGACCCACTTCACTTCCATTTAATAGAACACTGTAGTTCACTGACGTGACACGCATCATGATTAACTCAATCCATTTTCTGTTAAAGCCCATTTTCTCTATAATGAATTCCAAATATTTCCAGTCAATGCGATCGTAAGCTTTGTTTATATCCAGTTTTAAAGCCACAGCTCCAGATTTCCCACTCAATTTCCTCTTCATACAATGAATAAGTTCAAAAGACATAATGACATTATCATGAATTGATCGCCCAGGAACAAAAGCAGATTGTGCAACAGAGACAATTTCAGGTAGGAGTACTTTTGCCACAATTTTGCAAAGCACATTACATAGAGCAACTGGTCTAAAATCCTTAACATGTATCGGTTTATCATGCTTCGCAATGAGGACAATAAAAGTATGAGAAAAGGAAGTAGGGAACTGACCATTACGTAGCCAACTTTGACAACTCCGCACAACATCTTTCCCAGTTATAAGCCAGAACTTTTGGTAAAATGCTGCATTAAACCCATCTGGGCCTAGCAATTTGTCAGTATGCATTTGATTAATGGCCCCTTTGAATTCAGCTTCCGTAAAGGGAGCTAAAAGAAATTGATTGTCGTCATCCCCAATTGTCTCCCTCATTGCAAAAAAAACTTCAACATTTAGATCTACACTGTTTGAGTATAAATTGGAGAAATATGCCTGGATTATTTCAACCTTGCCATTCTCATTAGATATCCAGTGGCCATTTTGAGATTGCAGAAGTGGTATCATATTGGTCCGTTTTCTACTAGATGCCTGTCTATGAAAGTACTTTGTATTCCTATCCCCATATTGGAGCCAAAAAGATTTGCCTCTCTGTCGTCAATACGCTTCTTCCTGTGCCAGCACATTGTTCAACTGCTCTTTAATTGTGGTGACATGCCTTCCCATATCAACATCTCTTTAGGCTTGTTTTAGTCTTCCATGCAAGTCATTCTTCTGGTGTGTAAACTTGATAGAAGCCATCTTACTCCATACTTCCAACTCTACTATACATTTGATGATTTTATCCGTGATGGGAATCAAAACATCCTCTGCTCAACTATGTTTGACCATATCGGCGATACCATTTTCCAATAACCACCAATTTTTGAAACGAAACCTTCTTGGCTTACTAAAAAAACCTACGTCGAGTAGTTTCAACAGTAGCGGGTTATGATCCGAAACACTAGCAGAAATATTCAGAAGGCTATGGTTGGGAAATCGGCGCATCCACGTATTGTTCATAAAAGTGCTATCAAGTTTCTCAAACATAGCGGAAGCTGTTCCCTTGCTCTTCTACCATGTGAAAAGTCCATCACTTAAAGGTATCTTTATTAAGTTAAAAGCTTCTACACAAGTCCGAAAACCTTCCAACAAGCTATTTGGATGCTCCCACCCTCCCACTTTTTCAGTAATAGATAGCATATCATTAAAATTGCCAATAATTACCCAAGGCAACTTACTTCTGCGAGACAATGCTTGGATCAAGTTCCATGAGGCGTGTATTATGCTTCTCTCAGGATAACCATAGAAGCCCGTGAGCCTCCAATCCCTACTTCCCATCGTCTTGATTGACATATCAATGTGATTGTTGGAAAAGCTACCGATTTCTACCAAGTCGAGCTCTTTTCACCAACAAGCTAGTCCTCCACCTCTCCCAATCTGATATACTGTGAAACTACCACTGTATCCCATTTCTTGCTTGAGGTCCTCAATTTGTTTAGCCTGTACCAGAGTTTTCATTAAAAAGATCACATCTGGCCTAAATTTTCGAATTAATTCCTTAAGAGCTAACACTGTCCAGGGCTAGCCAAGGTCACGACAATTCCAATTAAAGCAACTCATTGTTCTCGAAGATCCTGCAGTGCAGGATTCGCCGCTTTCAATATTGGCTCAATCAATGAAACGTGGTTGTTAGCAACAATCAACAGCATATCCCCTTCACTTCTTTGATGCTTTTTATCTTTCGCCACCATAAGCTCAGCAATCTCCCTATTATCCTCATGCGTTGTATCTATTTGAGCTTTGGAGTTGGAGCCTTCCGTATGAGGAACCAAATGGTCACGAGACCAGGATTTTATCCATTGATTGGGCATCTCCTAGATCGAATGTCGGATTTCTACTTTCAACCAGAGACCCCATCCCTTCTCTACAAAACCATCAGGTGTATTAAAAGGAACTTCACAAGAATTATCTGAGTGCCCTATCTTTCCACATATAAATCAGAATGTTGGTAACCTCTTGTATCGAAATTTCACTATCACTTTATCTTCATTCTGTCGCTTCAAAATCTTTTGTCTCTGCAAAGGTAAGTTTACATCCATTACAACTCGAAACCTTAAAAAGTTTTTCCTCTGCTCGTTTCTAGGCTCACCATCAAATTTCAAGAACCTACCAATGGATTCTCCCAACTAGGTTGCTATCCACTCACTCTACAAAGCAGCAGGAACATCGTGTGCTCAGACCCAGATTTCTAAAATGACAAACTAACAGCTAGTGGGTTTCATTCTCGCGAAGTGTATTCAGCAACAACACATTGTTATTAAACGTCTATGGATTGCCTAAGAGTACCTTGTTCCAGTCGACGACATGGTAGAATTGGAACAAAAGCCGCTTGTCCCCTACCTCTTTGAACGAAACCCCTTTGCCCGGTCTCCAGATCTGAGCGAGAGTTCTTTGCATCGCAAGCATGCTATAATTCCTTTCTGTGAGTAATTTCGCTACAAGGCAACACTTGGGATCAGCTTCAAGTCTTCTACTTTGCTGTCTTCGTCGTCAAGCACGATCTCCTCGAGTATAATGGAGCGTCAGCTGTTCCATGACATTCTCCATCCCAATTAATGTGATACACAGTGGCATGGGTGCAAACGAAACTTAGCTTCGGTGCCCTAATTGCAAACAGAAACTTTACTTAAGCAAATTGTTGACTCTATGTAGGTTGCACAACATTCTCCATTCCAACCATAATTAATGTGATAGACAGTACCCCAACTTCTTCTATTTACAGAATTATGAAAATATATAATTACTGTGATTAAATTCCTTTTTCCTACAAAACATATAATCCACTGTTCATGATTATTTTTCTTTAATACTAAATCAAAATTCAACTTTTTATCAATTGGTAAAAATGATATTAATCAATTTTCAAATAAAAAGTATCAATTTTTATTTTGTATTTATTTATATTCGCTACAAATATTACAATTTATAATATATTGACTTTGTCGTTCATTAAGTTATAATATTTTATATTTATTTTATACTTTATATTTTTACACATCAACAATTAACAATTTATTATTATAGCTATTACCAAATAATAATAATAATTTTACACATCAACAATTAACAATTTATTATTATAGCTAGTACCAAATAATAATAACAATACATATTATAATAAATTAGAATTAATGAGCTAGTCCATATAATTATTAAGAAAACAATTGGACACTGTCGAAATTATATTTTGTCCAAAGGAAATATTGTCTCTTCTATTAATTCAACAAAAAAAATAAACATTTTCAAATTGATCGCAAAACTGTGCAAAGAATATTTTTGTTGCAAGTCATATTTTTGAAAAATTACAATTCTTGTTTTTTTAATGAAAAAAGAAATACCCTAACTACCTTGCCTTGGAAGGCAAAACATTAAAAAACAAAAAACAAGATGAAACTATATGCAGAAAGCGCTACTCTAGATATGCAGTGAGAAACATGTTTAAGCTACAGGTCTGGTGTAAATTCTTTATCAAGATGAGCTCCCGAAATTCAGTGAGGATCACTGATATCAAAGCTTCCTCTGAAGAAAAGTGTCTTATATTGCGTTCTCTCTAAACCATGTTGATACAAATTTCCATGAATCTGCCGATCTGGTTTCGAATAGGCATTTTGAGTTTACATTCTACGTGTAATATCTATCATTGAATCTCCTGGATCAAGCTATAAACATTTAGTAGTAATATAATCCCAAATGGTTTTGTTGAATGGATATTCGAAGAGAAGATGGTTCCGTGATTCATCATGCAACAACGAGCACATGAGACAAGATTTGTCAACTTGTCAGTAGGACATTTAACTTGTTTTGAATGACCAACTAGAAAAAACAAAAAAAAGAAATTCTTGGAGTTAAAACCTTACTCTAAACTGTCATGAACCATAATACTTTGCAGCCCCTTCTTTATAACAGGTTAATAAGAAAATTTGCAAGTCTGATATTTAGGGACACAAACAATGGTAAAAAGAAATGGCTACTCACTTCAGACATGGGCCAAACTTTTAACTCGTAACCATAAACCAGGTTCCAAGTTGACCGGCTATGAATAAAAGTATAGAACACAGACTTTGTCATTGTTTTGATTCTTGAATAGCAGGAAATCTTCGTGAAAAGGTGCTCTTCAATGCACCCATCACCTCTTGTAGCATTTATTACCCAAACCAAACCTCGCTTAGTCAGAATATGTGGTCTGCATTTATAGTCAATTCCACAACACGAAATAGCAGAAGTTTGACTATTCTGCTAGACTTCAAACAGAAAGGTCCCCGCACGTACCTGAAACCACTTGACATACTTGCTTTGGGTAATTACATGTTTAAATTGATCACATGGAAGACCTTGTAGAAGGGGAAGACCTTTTAGAATCATTAACTGTACTTGTACGTGCATCTTCATGATACAACTAACTAGCCCGGCTGACTTTCAAAGCCGAAAAACCTTGACCGTTTGGGGTCGACCACCTGGCGATGAAGCTCAATTTCCACAATGAATTCTGATATATATGTATGTAAGAATATGTACCATGTATAGATTATGCTCAAAACCATTAGTACAAGACAAGATTTAAGGTATATGAAGAAACCTGAAAATTAAACAGACTAAGAAAACTGGACGAAGAAATGGCTAAAGGAACAGAGAATATAAAAGCAAAGACTGGAAACTTGAAACCAACAAGACTTCCATGTTCTGACTGAACTGGTCAGTGATCTCGGGGTCCTACAAAAAAATCCAAAAGCATTTTTCCTAGATCGTCAGGATTGTACTTAATATACTTGTCAGCAATATTTTTGCTGTTCGCAAGAAACCTGCGGTAGGCAGGGAGTAGATTCTGGGAAGTCGAAATTTGCAAGTCCTCGCGAAGCTGAGGATTTGGAATATACCACTGAGTCTGGATCTTGTACACTGCTTCAAAAGCATTACAGAATCTCTTGCATCTTTTTCTGGCACTTTCCCTTCCCTCATCTGTAATTATAGAGACGATAGAGCTCCAAGTGGCTCTCTTATACCTCGTGGCATGCATCATAAACTTACCATTGTGCTTCCTAATCCATTCATCTCCAAAAAGAAGCCTCAATTCAGAGTCCTTAACCTTTTGGACCATGTAGTGGATGTTGTTCATTAAGAAAATATGTCCCAAGGAATCATCTTTGCACATTTTCGATTTTTCATTAAGATTGGATTCAAGAGCAGATGCAAGTGACCGGAAGTGATGAGCCAATGGACAAAGTGAATAAGAACAAATGTCCTGTGATTCCTGTCTACTATCCATCTCAGGACTGCCATCTACGGGTCGGTTTTTGAGAATCAAATCGAGGATACCACTATAAACAGTCAGAGCGCTGATGTAATTCATAACATATCTTGTCAGGTCATGAATTCGACCTTCAGGGAGAGGCTGTGGAGATGCATCAGATATGATAAATTTCCCAAACTCCAAAAATGTCATCCTCGCAGAATCCCTCAAAGTCATTAGAAGGTTATGGAATTCAATCCTAATGAAAGAACCGGCCTCCTCTGAGTATAAACCATTTATATCAAGAAGAACATTGGAAACAATCTCATACATGTCGAGCAAACGAAACAACTTTTCGGGCCTATGATGTCCCATTGCCACAGCTTCCCCAAAATTCAAGAGACGCAAGACTGAAGCTTTAGATATCTCAACAAAGCAAAATGAATTCACAGAACCAAAATCACCTAATATTTGGTCACAAAATCGTTTCTCGCCAACAAGATACACACGAACAACAATATTCACAGTCCACAACCATCTGTGAATCTGGCTGTTCAAGTTAGGCCAGTCCAATCTCAGTAATTCTTCAATGCTAACTTTCTCAAACTTGAGAAAGGACAAGTATTCATCCAAAGCTTGCTTCCCGAGGTGAACAAGGGTTTCACAAAATTCTGTCTCATAACTAGAAGCAAACATGGCACAAGCAATGGCCTTGATGTCAGGAGTTACCTGGGGATCAACCAAATCAACAATATATTCAACTGATTCTCGGGCAGTCACACCTCCAGAAGATGCTCTATCAACTATTTCAGCGTCCACTGAATCAAAAGATTCATCATAAACTACATCTGGCACGCATGAATGAAAGGACATGCTCTGCGGTTCAAAAGGTTTTTTGTGCTGAAGAATAATGTGGTACAGCTCCTGTTCAAGTCTTGACATCGCAATCTGCAAGACACACTCTGCTCGATTAGCAAGTTCCCTCTGCTTCCCGATATTGTTGATTGGCAAGCCTCCTAAAGTTTCCTTTAGTAATTGAGTTTCATTCACGGCCTGCAGGTACTCAGAGGTTTTGATGGGACCAGAATCCCGTATCAGAGATGGATTTGATTCCCACTGCATAACCTGTCTGTCAGCAGATTTCAGGCGTTCCTCAACCTCAGTGAGCCTTAGTCCCTCTGATTCAGTTGTTAAAGAGATTGCGGACAAATGACAATCAAGCTCTGAAACGAGTCTTTTGACATCATCACTCAGGTTCCCATTCGCCTCCAATGCCTTCAATAAGTGTTGAGCCGCAGCAAAAATATGTTGTTCTCCTTCGTAGTTAGGCATTGTATACTGGCAGCAATGCGTCACCAAAGTAGGACAATAATCCAAATAAAATGGCAAATCTCAAGCGCTTCAACTAAAAATCCAAATAGCAGAAGTCAATCCCAAATTGAGAAATGCTTTATAACTCAGAACAGGAAGCTTCAAACGACAAAGAGCTGAGCTATGCAAACTTTCCATCAACACACATAGGTTCTGAGATAATGAAGTTTATCAAACTCTTTGAAGTTGCCGCTCTCTGGAATACGTTCAAAGCTTTGCCATGATCAAACCACAGCAACTTGAAAACAATTGCAGCTAAGTTGAAAATTTAAAAAGGATTCATAAACAGAATTGGCTTTGTTGAAAAAAAAAACAGCAAAGAAAACCGGGTTAAATTCTGTATGTCTCAGAGGGTGCCTGTATAAAGTGTCGATATTGAGTTTCAGAAACAAGTCACATAAGGCAAATCAGAAATTATAAGCAGGTATTACCACAGCATCCACAAAATCTAACAGAAAGATTGTTTTCTTTCTTTCTTTTTCTATTTCTGGACAGATCTTGGCTCAAGAGGAAGTGAGAGAAAAGTGAAAGAGAGAAGATTTTAGCCTTCTGGAGTAGGAAGAAAAGAGGGGAGTAAAGAAAAATCTTATCAACTTGCGACTTCCATGAAACCATGAAAGCTAATTCTCTCTCTATCTTTACTTTTCCTTACGCAGTTTTGGCAAGCATGGCATTTAAGGGACTTTGTTGAATGCGATAATGGTCAAAAATTGACTTCTCATCCTCCTACGGACAGCACAAGACTCCTCAGGCATTCGGATTTACTAGATGACAATATGCTAAAGTTTTTTAAAATAATTTTTTGAAATTAAAAATATAAAATATTTTTAAATTAAATCAGATTGTTTAGATTTAAATTTACCTGTATATTATTTTGTTTATAATAATCGGAACTTACATTTATCTAAACCTAAATTTTATCCATAAATTGACCTATTAACAATAACTAAATTTAAATTTATAAGTTAAAAATTGTCGTATTTTAATTAAGAAATGATAAGATATAACAAGAAATAGAATGAGATAGATTGTTTGACGACGATTGCATAATTAAAGCAACGTTTTCAAACGTAATCAATTCGTAACAATTCGATGTCAAATACCATTTTTAATATCTTTTCAAATTACAAAATAGTCCTTCAATTTTATATAACTAAAATTGAATTCTTTATTATAACATTTATTTTTTAGAGGATAAAACTTGTATGAAGATCTTGTTTCAACTTTTATTTTTAAATTCAGTAAAAAAATCTTGTATGTTTGAGTTTTTAGTTTCTATTTTTAGTTTTGGTTTCTTTCAGTTTTCAAAATTTATGAAAAAGTGATTTTTGTTTCTTGTTTTTTTTTATAATATGATTTACTATCATTTAAATATATACTATTTAATTATTTAATTTTTAATAAAAATTATGAATAATTTAATTCAACATTATATTTATATATTTAATAAATTAAAAATAATTATCAATAAAAATGAAAATGAAAATTTTATTTAATTTTTACAATTAAATTATATATAATTAAATTTAAAATATATAAATATTCAAATAAAATTTGAATTAATTATTAAACTATATTTCAAATAAATATTAATTTTTAAATTATTTATTTTATTAAAATAACTTAAATTTATTAATAATTGTTAATAAATATTATATAAGAGATTAAATAAATTTATTTAATTAAAAGTAATTTATTTTTAAGTTTTATCTAAATTGTAATATTTCATAGATAAAA
>JANSVA010000006.1:34030283-34043096 GCA_025504915.1 Erythroxylum reticulatum | reverse complement strand
TTAGCTCAATTAATCACAATTAAAAACCGGGAAAATGTCATGCATGCATGTACAAACATATTATGAGCAAATATTCAATATTTATTATTCATGTGCATATATGAATGCATGAATATATCTGAAACACTTTCAATGATTCTAAACCATTCAAAATGACCAAAATACCCTTTCCAATTGGTGAGGGGATGTTACACAATGTCCATAAAAAAGGTGGCCCCCCTTATATTTCAGATGATAGAAGCGTGGATACAACTTTCATATCTTATCCATCAGTCATTTAATTAGGGCCCATGAATATAGGTCTAGCTACTATGCCAGTATATGTGTATAAACCAATATAGGTACAAATTAAGGTTCTTAAGGTATATAATTATGTTGAACCAATTCAGTTAAAAAGTTCCACTTAAGTAAGGAGACCTACAAATATAATCTACTTATATAGTTTATTTAGGTGAACAAGATTATAATATTAGACACGTAGTGGATCAAGCTAATTTTACAAATAATGTTTTGGACCTCATGCATATTTGTGTGAGGATACAATAAAAGACGAAATGTAATCCATAAAGCATAATTAGGTGTAGAAGCTTGTGGATTTACCTCATAACTATAAAAATGTTGGATGTAAATAGGTTTATAAAATAAAAAAGACTCCCAAAGTAAGGTTAAGTGGTTTAAGGCTCGATTGGTTATAAGAGGATGCACTTAAAGAGAAGGTAGTGACTTTAATATCGCATTTTCTCCCATGTCATGTGTCTTCCAAAGATGCATCAGAGAGATTTAGCTCATTTTAATATAAATTTAGATTAGATAGACATTAAAACCACTTTCTTGAATGGAGGATTTTATGAAGAGGTCTATATGAAACAACCTATAAGGTTTTAGGATTAGGATAAGACATATGATTTCTAAATTGAAGAAATTTTATATAATTTAGAACAAGCTTATTGGTAGTGTTACCTAAAGTTTGATGAGAATATTTCCTTAATTATCTTTGTAAAAAGTAAGGTTGAAAGATGTTGGTATTACAAGATAGAGAGGAGTAATGCTATATTTTTACTTGTATATAAATTATATCTTACTAACATTGAATGCTTGATTGTGTTATATAAGGTTAAGTAGCTTTTTGTCTAAGAATTTTAATATGAGGGACCTTGGTGAGGCATCTTTCGTCCTATGTATTTAGGTTTACTAAAGCAAATCTTAAAACTTATTAGGTGTCTCACAAAGTGCATGCATAAAGTGTGTATTGCAAAGGTTTAATATGGTTGATTGTAATCCTATTGCAACATTTATTTCTTATAGTAAGAGGCTATCTTTAATATAGTGTCCAAAGAAAAAGATTAAAAATAAAAATAACATCATTTCGCTTAAAATTTTTATGTTTTAGACTGGGTTAAACCTGACCCTAGCCTAAAGCTCAAATTTAAAAAGAAAGTTTGATTCCTGTTCAAAGTCTGGTAAACTCGGGCCAGACTCATTGACTTTGGGATAGATCGGGTAAGGTTTGGCAAAGCCGATCAATTTTTGCTAAGCCTATATCTAACTAACCAAAGTATAGACCACTAAAATATATTTAAATAAGTTTTGAGAAACCTTAAAGGAACTAAAGATTATATGACGACATTAGAAAAGTTGATAGTTTAGGCCTAGTTGGTTATACAAATTTAAACTTTGTTATGTGTCTAAATGATCAGAAGTCCATATCAGGATAACTTGTAATAAGAACTTTGCTATGTTATAGGGATGCTTCATAGGTAATTTGGTGAAACTTGATTTTTGAATTATTTGTAGATGATTTAATTATTGGGCCCATTTAGTTTTATTATAAAATCTTTCTACTATATTATGTAGTAACAATAATAAGAAAATCATAGGGTTTAAGCATTTAGAGGTTAAGCATTTGACCATAAAGGAATAGGTTCAAAAAGGCAATATCATAGTAGAATGTATTTTAATTAAGCATATGTTAACTAATCCACTAACTAAAGGACTTCAGCTAGCTATTTTTTAGAGACATGTTTGCAATATAAGATTATTTAGCCACTTAGTTTATGTTAATTAAGAGTTATTATATTTTTTTCTCTTTATGGATAATGCAATTGTATTTTCATGTATAATAATATTACCATTTTCATATATATATATATATGATCATTATATTATTCTCAATCATTCGATTTATTGCATAATGTCATAATATGTGTGAGTCTTACAATTTGTGTCATTTTTAAATATTTTAATAGTCATTGGGTATATATATAGGTTAACTTTGATCTTATATCTTTATGATACATTTATAAATTTTAAGAAATCCATGAGACATGGGGGATATAAATGCTTAGTCCCGTAGAGTTTTTCTCGAATACAATTTTGCATCCAATAAGAGAACAAATTTCTCTATTACACTTTAATATAAAGCTTAGACAAATTGATACCTACAAACAAAACTATGTTATGTTTTAGATCATAAAGAATTCATTGTTACTTGCCATACTTTACTTTCTCATTCATGTTAATAAGGCTGATATGTATAATTATATTAGATTTTTGTCACATATGGCATGCGTTTATGATATTTTTTGGTATCGAAAACCTTACGGGATTGAATGATGGATTTTTATTATCTTTGGATCAAATGTTTTATGTTAGTCGACCATTAGATTAACTTTCTTAGCCTCTTTACTATTTTATAATTTTATTATAATAGTTATAATTATTAATTATTTTAAAAGGAGAATGATGGAATTTTAAATTCCTTTTGAACATTTATTAATTATGAATTTTGCAAGAACTAAGGCTAAGTAAACCAAATTTGATCCGGATTAAAGACAATAAAGTAGCTCAATAAAGAATTTGATTAAATGGGTTGAAGTCTAATAAGGAACTTGAGTTCTTGTCAATTTGGGTTAGTTATTTACAGCCTGATAAGGTTGTCGTAAATAGTTTATAAGGTCTCCAACTACTTGCTAAAGTAAGCTCGTGGGTATTAGTTTCTCCGACTGTTAAAAGGTTCGCATAAGCATACAAAGATGTTAGCTTCATAAAGATATACAACTTTCATTAAGGTTGATCGAAAGTTGCAGTAAATTAGTCATCCATCGAGGAGCTTACTTAAATGATCCAATAACTTGTTCATTGACAAATAGATAGCAAAACATGTAATTTTATTTATTTTTGTTTTTATACAAGTTTATGATTGATCTTGTAATGATTAATCTCAAGTTATAGGATAGCTTATTCATCGACAAATATATAAGAAAACATGTAATTTCCTATATTATTTTTGTTTATACAAGTTCATGCTTGATCTTGTACTAATTGCTAAAGTTCATGATATATCTAACATTTACAAGTTCAAAATCTAAGAGATTCGTGACTTTTCTAAATTTTGTGTGAATAGTGTAAAATTACAAATTTTGAAAAAAGCATGAACAAAAATTTATGTACAACTTCTGAACAAGTTAGGATACAAATTATGCGCTTTGAAAGAGTGGGCAAAGCAAACTAGTACATCACATAGCAAATTGTTTCTTTAAGAAAGTGTATTCTTTGTGATTATATATGTATTTTTGGCTAATAATGCAAAGTGATTCGCACAACAGATAACAACTTATAAATAAATCTTGAATTTTCATATGCTTAGATTACAAGCAATTTTTCCATGAGTTCTTATTGATTGACCTTTATTCTGCATTCATACAAGTGTACAAATAATCCATTTATAGTCTACTAAATTACTTGATGCAAAGGATTGACTACTTGTTTAAGTTTTTAATGATTCTAACGATAAGAGAGATTAAACAACAAAGTAGCTAAATAAAGCAAAAGGGTCTTAGCATTATATATAGGCATCGTACCAATCAAATTGGCTACAAAGCTAAGAATCTTAAGTTTGCAATGTTTTTTTTCCTTAATTTACTACTACCTTTTATGACCTTTGTAATATTATTTTGTTATCGATACCTTATTGCCTTAATTATCTAAACAATATAACAAATTCAATTTAAACATTACAGAGTTCTAAGAATAATATCTTTAAACTTTTTATGCTTGACCTCAAACTAAATAATTTAGGTATGTTTAGACTCATGCTAAGATCATACCAAAATTAAAAAATGGGTAGATTTAGCCACAAATAGCTACCCGACTTAAGTCATTGCCAACGATACTCAATAATTGTACTCTTTTTTATTATATTTGTTTGTTAAACCTGAATTAAATCTATATGGTTATGTCATACATTTAAAATAGATAGATACTAACAAACAAATAGGGAAAGATTGAAAATAAATTAAACATAAATAAACATTGAAAATATAAAATTAATGTTTGAAGGATGAATGTAGCCAATAAACATTAAATATAAAGATCATGTTCTAAATGAAGTTATAAATATAACTTGTACTAATTTTGGTATTGATACCATCAATACTGGATATTGTTTCAACTTATAAAATAATCTCTCAACTTTATATAAGTAATTTTCAGTCTTAATGTTTTCAATCCATTCGCTAACCATTATCCATAATATGTTCAATATCTATAGGAGTAAAATTCCTTTTAGCTTTAATAGTTTTCTAATGGAGGACCTTGAAGAGATATCCAAAGAAGTACGTCATAGGAGGTATATAGGAATAAAGACTTTATACGTGTTAGAAAACTAACTATATTAAACAAGAGCTAAAAATGTTCAATGTCAAAAGAATGAAAAACACAAGAAATGTGGTTTCTGATACTAAGGCTAAAATGATTGTAGTCTCATTGAGACCCTTTACCGATAACTTGGGCAACCAAGATTGATTAAAGAAGAGAAATATTTGTGAATGCTTATATAAAAGCTGTGATGAACCATAGTTCCCTTATTAACCAAGTAGCTCAAATGCACTGGATAAGTGAATGGGAAATGAATAATAAATTTTTACATAATTTAATATTGGCTACAATAGATTAATTCCTTAATCATACAAAATGTAAAGGTAATTACTTATCATGAGGAGATCAAGGAATAAACATTCAGTTTCTTCAAAATTTCATTTAGTACAACTATAAGAAATAAGTCTTTACTTCAATTATTAAGCTTTTTTATTTAATTGAAGGATAAGGAAATGAAGATTCTTGGTAGTCCCTTTACTGTATAAGATATTGAAAGGGTGTGCTTTATTTAGATGCCTTTTAATGGATATTTCTTTCAAAAATCTTGGACAAGGTTAAAGGACATAATTACAAAAGCTATAATGGAGTTCTTTGAAAAAGGTAAGTTCTTAAGAGAGTTCAATAAAACATTTATCTATTTAATTCCAAAAACATCAAATCCTAAATCTCTTAGTGAGTATAGGCCTATATCATGTTGTAGTTTTGTTTGTATAAAATCATTTTTAAACTTTGGCTACAAGATTGAGGAAAGCATTGAATCCTAAAATCAATGATACTCTGTGGTTTTTTATAAGAAAAATAAATTAGGGCTAATGTGCTAATTGCTCAAAAGCTATTCAAGGGGTCCTTAAGAAAGGAATCCCCTAAGAATTATTCTATAAAGGTGGACTTTCACAAAGCTTACGATACAATAAGTTGATTATATTCTCCAATTACTTAAGGTATTAGGGTTCCTAGAAAAATTGGTTAACATTATAGTGTTTTAATTATTAGAGAGCCTTTAAACCTAATTAAAGGTGGTAGGGGTCGGAGGCAAGGAGACCCAATATCTTCTTACCTATTTATTCTTTATATGGAGGCAATGATTAGACTAGTTATGCAGAATATTGCTTTTGATTATATCTTTAAGTATCATAGTGGATGTAAGTGACTTGGATTGTTTAGCCTATCTTTTGCAAATGATTTACTCCTATTCCTAAAAAACACATGATAAATCAATGAGTTTCTTAATGGCCACCCTTTTTACTTTTAGATAGTTTTTAGGTCTAGGTGGATTATAACAAAAGTCATTAGACTATCTCAATTAAAGTTCATCATTTGGCTAACTGGATATCAAACATAATTGGATTACAAATTAAAAAAAAAACTTTTCACATTTCTTAGCCTTCCTCTATTAACCAAGAAACTTTAATTCAGTTAATGTTTACCATTAATAAAGAAAGTTTAGAAATGATTGGGGAGTTGTTGCAATAAGGACCTATCTTATATAGGAAGAATAAAATTAATAAGATCAGCGATCAATTCACTTCATTTATATTAAGTCACTTAAAAAGTTAATAAGAGACTTCTTATGAGGTAGTAAAGAAAATGGAAGAGTCTAAGCTAAAGTAAGGTAGAGTGAAGTAAGCAGAGTGGTGGAAGTAAGAGGCTTGGGAGTAACACTTGTTAACATAAATACAAGATGTTAATGGAGAAAAGACTTTAGAGACTAATGGAGATAAAAAAATCCTTATATATGAGGTGAGTACATACTTATTTCTTAAGGGATAAAAACTTGTAGGAAATAGGAGCAAGGCCTTCATTCTCATGAGGTTTATCTTGTCTCCTAAAAATTAGAGAAATTTTTGCAGGAAGCATCAGGTATAGGATAGGAAATGGCAAAAGGGAATATTTATAGTTTGATAATGAGAGTAAAATAGGCCCTTTATCTTATATACAACTTTTAACTTATACACAAAATAGGTTCCCTGCAAATGCTAAAGTTAAGGCTTATATTAATTACAATTAATAAAGATACTTCCCTATAGAATTGGAATATGTTAGTGTGATTGTGTGCTTATATTTTTTGAGTGTTATATCGTTTAGAGCATGATATTAGACTTTAATCTTGCGCACTTGAGGTGTTTTGACATGTTTGTTAGTGTATGAACTCAGATGAAGAAGATTAAAAGAAGTTGGAACAAGCTTAGATAAGAAGGTTAGGTCATGATCGTGACATGACTGTCATGATCATGACATAAAGTCTCCCCTAGGGTTACGATTATGACCATGTATATCATGATCATGATAGAAGGCATTTTCACATGGTCACGATTGTGACAGGCGTTCGCTAGATACAGGGATCTCCTTCTGCTTTGATATTTAAAGGGTCTTTTTGGATATTTTGACTTGGATAAAATCTAGTTTTTACCTTAAATGTAACATCCCATCCCAATATTACGAGTTAGAACCCCGATTTCAATAATGAAGTAGAAAAACTAGAAATAAAATTTAAGTGTTGGATTTAGTGAAGGAAAATACGTTAGAAAAGTTTACTGAGAATTTCTAGTATGAGAGTTTAGATGGTGGAGTAGAAAGTTATGATCCTTGTGAGTGGAGTTGTTCAAGAGTGTAAAGACGTATCGTTTGTAAAGATGTATCGTATATGATGACGTCACATCGTCTGTGATGACGTCATTCATCTTAAGAGATGCATCATCTGTGATGATTTTATATCGTCTATGATGATATCATTCGTCTTAAGAGTTGTATCGTCTGTAAAGATGCTTCGTCTTAAGATCTGTATCATCTTAGATTGAATTTTTCTTCATTTTAAGTTGACCATCTGAATCGTCTGCTCTTTGTAGTTGTCTGCTTTTGCATTCGTCTGCTTCCCATTCATCTGCTCCTTGTATTCGTCTAATTTTGCATTCGTCTACTTCCCATTCGTCTGCTCTTTACATTTGTTTCCTTTTGCATTCTTCTGCTTCCTATTCGTCTGCTCTTTGCATTCCTCTTCTCTTTGCATTTGTCTAGTTTTGCATTCTTCTGCTTCCCATTCGTCTGTTCTTTGCATTCGTATGCTTTGCTTTGTCTGCTTCTTGCTTCGTCTGCTTATTGCCATTTGTCTGCTTTTCCATTCGTCTGCTTTGTCATTCATCTGCTCTGCTTCATATGCTCTTTGCTTCGTCTGCTTTGTTTCATCTACTTTGCTTCGTCTTCCTTTTCAATTTGTCTGCTTCATCTTCTTTGTTTCGTCTGCTTCCTTTTATCTGCCTTTTCAATTCATATGCTTTTTGATTGGTTTCGTCTAATCCTATCATCTGGTCCATTTTTGACCCTTCAAATGATTTAATTTGTCTTCAAGGTCTTCATGAAAGTTGTAGATATTGAATCCCTCTTTTAGATAATCTAAAGAACACTTTGATTCGACATCTGTAGAGAGAGTTATGCGATTTGTCCCGAGATAAGTTCAATATATTTGGGGATAAAACCTTTGTTTGATGCTTTCGTCCATAACCTTGTAATCCGACCTGAAAATGAAGTGATTCTTGAACCGATAGCTTTTTTAACATATTTTGTCTCTTCATAAAAATCATAGCTTTTGGTTTTGACTCGAAAAGGATTGATCTAATAAAAGTAAGGGTATCGGTTGGAAGAGTATGAAGTGGATATTTTACCGAACATGTTCCTGTATTTTGATGATATCCAGATCTATAGGATTCCAAGTGAGATGATTTTAATTTGGAGTGAACTAGAGATATAAGATATATGGGAACATGTTCTAGAAGAAAGTGTTGCAAAAGGAATTCAGTGTCGGGGTCAAGAAGAACATGTAAAGTTGACCCAAAATGATGTGTTTTAGGAAAAATCTGAAAGTGAGTAAGGGGTTATGATTTGTTATTACAGTATGTTTTATTAAGTCATAAACTTAAGTATAAATTATACTTAAGTGAGTCTTAATAAAGGGAAGTGGATAAGTGTATAAGAAACGGACAGGTGTCCTAGCTAAAGATAAGATTTTTATTGCTTTAAAAAGCTAGCTGCTGTCCTAATTCTTATCCTTCTAAAAACTTCTTTCTTTAGAGTTCCTCCAACCCAGAGCTTTCAAAAAATATTCATCAAAGTTAAACCTCCCTGTCAACCTTCCAGATGAGGTACGTGAGTTGCATGGAAGTTAGGGTTTTGTGATGGTTGAAGATTTTGGAGCTTTAAACAAGTCAAGTGTCCACATTCAGACGTTCCAGAATTTAGAAGCAAATGCTTTATTGGAGCTTATGGTGAGTCAACCTAGATGAATTTCTTAAGATTTATTGACTTTGTATGACTTCCAATTATTAATTGATTGTGACTTGTTTATGAATGCCGGACTTAGGTTCGAAGATTATGAGATTTTGATTGTGTATTGTGTTATGTGAATTCTCAACAAAAGTTGAATGCCAGATTTAGATCTGATGATTATGAGATTTCTGATTGTGCATCATATGTGACTGTTATGTATGGCATGTATGTATTGGATGCATTTCATAAAATGCATGTTCAGATAAGGGTGTTGTGACTTGAGTTGCTAGTATGAAGCGCTTCCACGTAGAGCTTTCCTCCGTGATTTCTGATTCTGCACATAGAGCTATACTCCATGATTCTGTTCTTACTACGCCTTATAGGCCAGTATTTGTATAAGTAAGTGATAGGCACTCAGTCACAACAATAAGAACGAATAAGAGTCTCATGCGTATAACATTCTAAGACTGAATTTCTTTGAATAATTTGCAAAGCTGAAATGATTGATAAATTGATATGAATTATTGCTATACATGGCTACGTGAACTGTGTGATCATATGAGATACCATGTCATGTGAAATAACAGAATGTAAATATGATCTGAATGAATATCTGTGAAATATGTGATATGTGTTTTTGATCCGGTGAAATCATCGATGATGGTTCACTCAACTGAGTTCGCAAAACTCATCAAAATTGCAACGTGGATTTTCAGGTATTATAAAGGTCTCTAGAAGGGGCTTCAAGTAAGAGTTTCAGGTCGAGATCAGTATGCGCCTGCATATGTATTTCTTTATGTTGTATTGAAAATGTAGTCTTAAGTGTTGTATCGGAAGGTAAAGATATTTTGAATGTTAGTATTTTGTCTATTTCTGAAATGGGCCCAAATGGCTGTTGAATACTAATGTTTGTAATATTTGTATCTGTGAATGGAAAATGTTTTTAAACAAAGTGGGTCAGTTTTGATTAATGATTTCTTCTTGCGAGTACATTACTTGAAGCAAATCAAAATTTTGTAAGTTGATAAATGATTGAGTGTCCTAGCACGCCACCCTCATGGGGCACGAGCTCGGACATCACTCATCGATGTCGGGTTCGGGTCTTGTGGGAGTGGGGTGCTACATTAAATGACCAGAGAACTATATAAGAACATTAAATGACCTTAATTAGAGGGAGCCTCCATTTACCAAATTGAGAAAGAGTTTAAGGAGGATCAAAGAAGAGAGAAGAGAAGAAGGAGCTACTGTCCAGCCACTCTAGCCATCTATTCCAAGTTATTTCTGTATTCCTCTTTTTATTTACTTCATCTACTATATGCTTTGTACATGAGGATGTTAAATATATTTTTAAGGATGTAATCATTTTGTGACCTATTTGCTTTTGATGTTAATGAAATTGTTTAGTTGTTGTGATGTTTATATTTTCTATACTTCGATAAGAAATCGACAGTTTGAATCAATAGTAACATGATTAGGTGGGGTAATGAGAATTAACAACCTAATAAATGATATAAACATCAAATTGGTAATTATACAAAGAGAGATCTTGTGTAAGGTCTTGATTATCTATTAGATTGCCTAAGAACAAATTAGAGACATAGGCTATTTTTGTTAATTGAGAAATTGCAAAATTGAAATTTTATAATCAATTAAGGGTTAATAACTAGGTTTAAATGACTACAACTTGAGAAAGAATAATTAGCCCTTCTGAATTCTATGACCAATACCATTGAAATCAAAAGTAATTAGGGTAGCAAAATGATGATAGAATGAATCTCATATTCTCATAATTGTTTGATCTTGTCTTGATGTGGTATCTTAATTGATAAGTAATTGGTGCTCTATTTTGATCTACTCGTGTTAATTTCATAATTTCAATTTTAGTCAATCCATATTAAATTGTTTAATTTTCATTTTTTATTAAGGTAAAGACTTGTTTCAAGATTGTTTGAAATAAAAATTTAATACTTTTGGGATTGTTCCTATTGTGGCTAACTATCAAGAAAAGAATGAAAGTAATGGATAAATTGAGTTATCTTAATTAGTTAGGAGCATGTTACTTATGGAAACAAGCATAAAAAACTCTTGTGAATATTTTTTTATTGTAACTGCTTAGCTAGAATGTGGAAGACTATTAAGAACTTATGTCATCTTCACAAGGCATGCCTTATCTATACTAAATTCATAAATTGGTTATAGGAAAATAGATCCATTTCCAAAGGTAACTTTGCTATTTATAAAATAAGCTCTGGATTGTCAGTTTACAAGATATAGAAGGAAAGAAACACTAGGTGCTTCAAAGGATTAGAAAGCTCTAAGTAAAAGGTTCAAGAGGAGAGCATCCAATGGATCAAAGAGCAACTAATATACAATGAAGATGTAAGCAAATATCAGCACAACATTGTAAAGTCGTGGAGATTAAAAATGGACTAAGCTAAAAGAAAATTTGAAGGATTAGGTTTGGAGTTGCTTTATAGAAGGTGAACACAAACAGTTACTTGAGCAATAATTGTGAACATGCTAGGGTAAAAGTAAAATGTGTATTTTTGGTAAGTGGTGGGTTATGAGTGTTGGTGAGACTGTTGGAGGTGTATTATAGTGCATGAGAGTTTATCATCTGTGAGTTTGGACTCTAGAATATTGGTTTGTTTTATTTTCCTTCCATTACTTTCATTTTGACTTGTTTTTTTTGTAAATTAGTCCTTTAAATTTTAATTTAATAACTTCATTTATTAAAATTAACATAAATATTTTATTTTTAGATATAATAACTATTTTAAAGTATTTTTATGTTTAAAATATTTAAATACAAGCCTTTTTCGATTTAACCCTTCAAATTTTCTTAATATGATAAATTTATAAATTTAATATGATATTTTGTAGAATTTTGGTATATTAACTGATACAACCCAAACTGCTTTAGTACAACTTGATACAATAATTCATATGATACAAAATATTTTTTTTGTTGTTTTTAACTGCTATGACTTGTATCAACTAATACAATATGAATTTCATAATATTAACATCGAGGACAAAGTTTACAATATTGTTTACATTACACCTCCAATCACATTATGAATGACAAAAACTTTCTAAATTTCCATACTAAATTGGTATGCTTAAATCAATTAACACGATTCAAATAAGATAAGGTTAAAAGATCAATTTTAATTTGAACATAAGATAATTATCAATTTAATTTGTGTTTCTTGCTTCATCCCTAAATGTACCTTAAAGTTGTTACTCTTTTTTTATGAGACCTTAAAAATTTAGTGCTTTCATTTGTGTGTTTCTTCAATTTTATTATAATTTATTTTATTTATAAATTTATGATTGAAGTTAGGGATAGCAAAAGGCCTAAGTCCTGTCCACAGTTAATTGATTAAACCCAAGTTAATTGGGTTTTAGGTTGAGTTTAGAACTTTTTTAAGATCTCAAGCTGGGCTTAGGTTTGAGTAATTATTTTCAAACTTTAGGTTGGACTCAAACTTTATAGCTTGAACTCGACTCGAAATGAATAACAAAATGATGTCTTTTTTTTATTTTGATGAATATCTATTTTGGGACTTACTAAAACTTGATTGAGTCCGAGTTTAAGCCAAATAATTTGGGCTAAGAAATTTTTTTTGGATCAAATTATTAAGTTGCCATCTCTTATTGAAGTGTTGTGTTTTAGGAGTTTTATTGAATTATTCGTTTGCATAATATTTAGGATAATATAAAATGTGTTTGTATTAAACCAAATAAGAAGTGTGACAAAGTAGTATATTAGTCTGATATGATATCGAAATTGAACACTGTTTGATAATTTCTAAAAATAGTTTTTGATAAAAATATTGAGTTATGGTGATCTAAGAAAATATAAAAATAAAATATCTACATTTCATAAGGAGA
>JANSVA010000006.1:33990414-34007508 GCA_025504915.1 Erythroxylum reticulatum | reverse complement strand
TGTGGCCTCAAGCAGGCAACTGGGAGAAGGCTATAGGTCAACGTGCACGTGACTAACAAAACGGGTTCCTCTCTTTCCCAATCACAAAAAAATTTATGCTCTATTCAGCCAATCACAAATTCACAGTCTCATGCTTCTTTTACTTTTATACAAATGTCAACCTTTTTCGAGGCATAACATAATCGTAATTCATCATACATTTTCAAACATTCAAAACGATTTGAATTTTAAGCAAATAAAATTCAAGCAAATCAACATACACACACATAGGCAAGAATTTGCCCAATTACACAATAACTATGAATACATTACCCACCTAAATCGTTTGCTAGGTTGTCTTTCCTTTTGCTCTTGGGTAGGATTCTCTTGGTTTTCTAAAACAACCAAGGTTCCATTCAAAACAACATTCTAATAAAATTCATAAACTTTAATAATCACAAAAAATGCAATAAACACAAATTAAGCTCAAACCTAACCTACCTATAGTCCATCTAGGTTAGAAGACCCAAGACCTAGTTTAGAAACCCTAGGAATCAAATGGGTTCCTTCTTCCTCTTCTTCCAACACAACACCCACTCTCTCTCTAATCCTTTCATTCTCATCAGAACCCATTTCTTTAATAAAGCAAGAAGAAAAGATGATTAACTTACCTTAAAAAGCTTGATTTCTTCTTCTTTCTTCTTCCTTCCAAGCTTCTCTTGCACACTCTCACGAACTCTCTCTCTTCTCCTCTTTCACGTTTTTTCTTCTCTCTTTGGCTTCTCATGAATTCTCTCTTTCTTTATTACTTAAAGACCTTTTATTTGGTCTTTTTTTTCATTTTTACCCTTCATTTACTTTATCCTTTCCATTTTACCCCTTATGTCTATTAAAACTAACATCTTATACTTATAACTCCTTAACCAACTCCTTCCAAAAATTCAGACCTTTTCTAATCAGGTAATTGAAGTAATTTGATAACACTTCCTTCTAGAAAAAATGTTTCTCATTGTCTTAAGTTTCTAATGATACCTAAATTATTCAATTTGGTTCAGAAATCTGAAAGTTATACCCCAAACATTTTTGGACTATTCCTATGCTGAAATAATATTCTATGCTCAACTTCCATCCAAAAATTGACCTTCTTAAAGACTGAGTAAAAACTAGATTCCATCAGACAATTTGTAGCACTATGTCTCTAGTTTACTCAAAATTAAAAATCATCTCATTTAGATAACTAAAGAAAAATTTATGGCTAAAACACCGAAGCATACTCAATGAACATGTTTCAACTACATTTTCCATCTTTTAACTTCCAACATTTCACATATAACCCATCTTGTACCTAAACCATCTTTTCTACTTCATTTCTAATTCAAGAATTCTCCTTTTTCTTTACTCATGACTAATCGCCAACAATTTCTCATTTAATAGTTCTAACATCTAAGAAAATTTAGGGGTCCAACATGATGCCTCCCTAGCAACGATGCCAAAAACTTTATTGATTGCAAAATGCTAAGTTTTAATCTAATTAAAACCCTCAACTACCGCAAATGTACGGTTCGTGAATTGTAGTAAAAGAGGGGCCGATCCCACGAGGAGACATGAACTAATCTAATCCTAAGTTCTCTAAAGTTTAGAAACTTAACAAAATGAAAATAAAAATAGAACAGAAAAGTAAACACAAGAATATGATAGTCGGAATTTAATTTGTAAAAATATCACGAAACAAAATTAAGTTGAGCAACACAAAATTCACAATTGAGAATCAACCAAAAGAATTAACCAATTATGAAGGAACAGATTTATTCTATCATCAATGCTAATTTAGTCATTTATGTGTTAAACTAATGTCTATTTTGGACTATCGAGGGGTGAATTAATCTCTCGAGTTATAATCACCAAGCCTAATTGACAATCCCTAATTAAATTGAGTAACTGAAAATGTAATCTCTCAATTAATGATCAATCTACAACCTTATTAGTTCTTAAGTGCTCTAATAAAAAGCCAAGTCTTCACACGAGATCTTTCTTCGTACAAATTACCGATTTGATTAATTACATGGTGTATTGAGTCGCCTAACTCTTATTAATAAAATCCGATCATGTTTTATTCGGTTCACCCTCTCAATTTATTGATGAAATATGCAAATATCACAATTAATCACAACACCAAATCAATTAACACAAAAGATAACTAGATTAACATTGAATCAATTCAAAATCCCTAAAGAAAAGTTAGACCATCGTCAACAATCCAAAACTCATAATCATCATTCTCATATTCATCTTAACATTCAAAGTAAAGAATATAAGATGAAATGAAAAAATCACTTGAAAGGGATCAGATGACTCAGGAAAGGGAACAACTGTAAATACTCGTTTTGTCTCTCCTCCTCTTCCTCTTCTCTCTTCTTCCTTCTCTCTCCTAGAGTCTCCCAAATGTGGTAGAATGTAAAACTCCTTTAGGGTTACATCATTATGCCTTTTATAGTCTTTTCCATTTAAGATAACCCTAGGGTCTTTTTTGGCATTTCTTAAAGTCCAATAAGTCCCTTGAAAACTTAAAATCGAAAGGTCATGCGTATCTGTCTGCACACATACCACAATCGTGGCCCTCTATTTGGCCTTCTGTCATGATCATAACAGACTGACCACCATAGTGGCCCTTTCTTCATGCTTCTATCATGATCGTGGCACATTGGCCACGATCGTGACCCCCTCTATCTTAGTTCAGGCCTCCTCTAAAACTCTTCTATTTTTTGATATTTGCCCTAAAATACTAGAAAATACATCAAGACATCTCAAACACATAGAATTGAAGCTCAAATGCGTGCTCTAACTCACAAAACACTCAAAACACAAATATTAACTAAATAATAAAATCCTAACCTAAGTATGCACTAAACATTAAATTTAACCACTAAACACATCCTAACTACCGACTAAATCATTATACAATTTACAACCATCAGTTACCAACTTAAAGTTCACACTAAACCAATCCTGTAAATCTTCTACATTATTAATAGCTTGTTTTATTGTCCCATCAAGAAAACCAAGTTTCCGTTTTGCTCGGAAATCATTTTTCATAGTCGTAGCTCATTCACGATAATTTGACTCACCTTTAAGAGTAATCCCATACACATTCAAGTTAGGTATGTCTAAACTGTGCAAGAAATAAGGAGATGATGGGTAGTTGATTTTCTGCCATTGGTCCTTTTTTCTGCTGTCATCACCACCGATTATTTGGTGAGAGTTCTCACCTTTCTTTGATGTCGTCGACATTCTATGTTTAGCACCTTACGTAATTTTGCTTTTTTTTTTAGTGATTAATGCTAACCGAAAGGTGTCTCTTATACATGACAAGAATTGAGGGCTAATGTGTCTGCTTTCATTAACATAGGAATAGAAGTTATATACAACAAAGTGTTAGTGAATAAGAAGGAAACCATCACCTTAATAATCTCCTAAAGTATCTCTATCTAACTATATAAAACCGAAAAGATATACATGAGAGATACAAATAAATATACATATATACGTTGCGTAATATACCGTATCATTTTCGTTCTCGGTGACAAAAAAGTTTGTTGATCATCATTTAATAATTATTAGTAATTAATTAATTAATATTTAAAAAATATTATAAATTTATTAATAACCAATAATAAAAAAAATCTGTTATTTCATTGCTTCTTATAGGAAGAAATCAGGAATGCAATTTTATCCAATAACTTGGATGCATGTTTATCATCCTGCGCTCCTCCGAGGGGTTGAGTCCATTCCTGGAAGTTGTGGAGGCTGCCTGTGAAGTCTGTGAAGAGCCCATCCACTCCTATTTTGTTAATCCAGTAACTAAATTCCTGATATGGGTCTTGATGAAAGTCGAAGTGTAAGAATCTGTTCTCATTTCGGAAAGTGTAAGGGTGCACCTGCATTTGGAACACAAGTAGAAGTTAAGAAGTTGAACAACTATTGTTTCAGTGGAAATAAAGCAATCAGAAAAAAGAAATCTCAGTTAAATTCATAAACTATTAGGAATGGAGTTTGAGGCCATTTAGTAGTCAAGTTCACAAAACTTTGATGGTAACCAGGAGAGACACGGAAGATAACAGTATAAAGCAAACTGCATCAACTCAGAATCAGGTGAAATTTCCAGTAAACACCAAAATATACTCGTATCATGCATCCTCCCGATTCCAACATGGGATTAGACATGTCAGAAAGAATTAAGAAAACCACTCACGAGCGTTTAGTAAGGATTTCTCGAAAATAACTTTGGTCATAGATACTTTCATAGCAGAATCTCCAAGCTGTACCTGAAGCTAATTTTACTTTCAGAATTACACATGTGTTTATCACTTCAATATGCTTAATAAAGGAAGTTTCAGTCCATATTTTGACCATAATAGAACATATTTTTTAGTAATGTAATGATTAAGAGAGAACAAAATCAAATAATTCAAGCATATAAATCAATTTATCCAAAAGATTTATGACAGCGTGACGTATCAAGTAATCTTTGAAGTCAAAAAAAGCACAATGAAGAAAGTTCATCAAGCTAATTGGACCAAAATTATGGAAGATTCAAGACCTTCAATGTGTAAAGTAATATTTAACCTTTCGTCTACCCCTGTCTTAACATTTGATTTCAATTACAATGCACCTACCAACAACAACAATACCTAGTAAAAATCCCGCTAACACCTAATTCTTATGAATTAAGATTTTAATTTTTAAATAAAAACCTCTTAATTTCTAAAAACAAAATTTGAGAACCTTTGACAATGAATAAAGTCTAGTTATTATAAAAAAAGGGGTGTTTTAAATGCTTTTGAAAAACTTTAGTATTGAAGATTGACAAGTATAAAAAAGTAGAGCGTTGCGTTTCAACAATAAGATAATAGAACATATTAAAAATCAACAATTTTTATAAATGCGTATTAATTCTATCTGTTTTAAAAATCAAGTGTTGAAATAATGAATGAAAGAAACAAAGTTATGGTTCTATGTTATCTGGCATAGTGATAATAGGCTGATATGGCATGCTTACTGGCCACATTACATTAGAACTTACTTCTTTGTAAACTTTCTGTGAAAAATCAAGTAGTTTTGGAGTTTGTTGTATGCCCTTCCCAGCTTATCCTAAGAGAATAAAAAGCATTGGAAAGAGAAGAAAAATACCTGTAAGTCATGGGCATGTGCTTTGGAAACGAGATCTGTAGGTGTTTGCAGGTAATTATCCACTACAGGAACAATTGTGTCCTTCCAGGGACCTATGCCAACCACGTAATCCTTGATGTAGTCAAAATAAGCATCAGAAGTGATTTCCCAATATGACTGCAAAATCCCCAACAAAACATTCAACAACATTAAAAACTTGATCCAGACATCACTTCTGCTACAACAAAGCAATATATCTGGTAACAAGGACTTTTATGCCACCTCAATGCAGGAAAAAAGAAAGTAATTAACAGGCTCATGAAATATTGATCAACATAAATTATGGTGTGCATAAGCATCCCTTTGATCTAGATACAGTATGTAACTCTATAAGTTCATCAGAATGTAAAAGTCAAAAGCTTCAGGATCATAATGCTTTAAAGAACTAGGGATAAACAACCCTTTCTGAATAAAATCAATATTTGTAGCAGTTACAGATCATCCACCTGCTAACCTAAATAGATGGTCTAAATTGGATAAACGTGAACCTGATTAGTGTCTTGCGTGGGGACAGTAATATCATCGATCAATAAGATTTTGGGCATGTCTGTCATATTTGATACATACACCAGTGAAGTTGGGGCGAAAGATTGGATGAACACAGGCTGTTTCAGCCAATCTTTGGACAAATATGAACCTTTATATCCATACTTTTTCAGTGTCTCCACAAACCTGTCCTCGAATCGCTTACCACCAGGCCATTTGACCTATTGTACACAATTCAAACATATAAATGCTAAAGTCAATTTATCAGCAATTCATCAAATTTTGAAACATAAAATTTTATCAGATAGAAACTGCTTCTACTTCTAGAGGTTGTCATGGAAAATGGATACAGTTCAAAGAGACATCAACTCCTATACTTGTAGCAAAAAAATTAACCGTTTGAGGTCTAATACTGCTGTGATCAGGGAACAGTGATGCTATAGGGAAAGAAAATTTTGTAATTTCAATCAGATACAGATATCTGACAACTATATGGCACTTTCCAGGGAGAAGTTCCTTACATGTTGGTTGATAAATACTGGATATTTAATCTCCGGATATATTCCAACAACTCGTGGTGCATCCAGTGCAATTGATATGAATTCTTCAAAAGTTATAATAGGAAATTTTCCTGATGGACGCAAAATAAAATAAAATTCAGTTTCTATTGTGTCCGTATGCTGCAAAAAATGTTGAATTTCTATATTATCACTTAAACCGTAGAGCAAGTATCGAGTAACAGTTATTACAACCACAAACATAAGAAAGTAGGCGACAGTAAAACACACAAGGAAAGAGGTTACAGGTGAAAACCACTAAGTAACTGCATAGAGCTAACGTTTCTCTAATAACTAATTAGACTATCAAGTGTTTCATCAAGGACATAATTTTGCTGGTTCAGCAAACCTTAATATTTACTGTTCTTCCATCAGAAAATCTTACCTTATGGTGGCATTCTGTCAGAAGCAAATATGGCCAACTTTTCATACGCAATAATTTTCAACCAACAAAATGCTCAAGAACTACTTAGGCTTGTCTTCTTCGACCATTTCCTTTCATGCATTATCATTACATTTTCCCCTACCTGGACTCAGATATTTTTCAACTTGTAATACTTTGAACTCAAACCAATTCCTGTACATTAAGTCTTTTTTAATGATAAGGCAAGGAAGTCAAGGCGTACATCATGACATGATTATCAGAAGCAAGTCCATCCATCTCTCCAGATCCTCCCCCTGAAAACTTGTTTCCCATTCAAGACTTGTAATTCCCATATCTTTCATCTTCCTAACAAAAGGAAGTGGGAATGGTGAAGGGAAATGATTTTCCATCAGGGAACTTGCCTTTGAAGTTTTGAAGGCTATCTACAAAGCTTGGGCATCCTGTCCATCTGACATTGAGGCCTTCGGAACCAGTGGCATATCAACCACAGTGTCTTCTTATAAGGATTTAGAATAATTATGGTAAGATCATGCAATCATTGCCATCACTAAAATCATGTTGTTGACACTAACAATAGACATACAATTTTCCTATGCCATTAGCATCAGCTATCTTTTAACCACATAAGACATACTGGAAAATATCTCCAAGCCACATTGTGTTATTAAAGTTAACTGTTACTTAACAAACTGAAAAAAGCAAGTAACCATTATATTGTTGATCCCGAAAACTGTATCGCTGCTTCACCCGCAATCGCTTCAATTCTTCCAGGGTGAAATCAACTGCATATAATTGGAATAAATTATTTTCTCCCCCTGGTCCAAAGCTTAGCAATAGAAACTAGCTTGCTGAAGGTAAAAAAGAACTTAAAAGGCCACATTTGTGCAGACACATGCAGATAATTTCTAACAGTGTTGGGTGCTTGTGCATGGATGGTAAAGTAGAAACATGAGTTATATTGGCTGGAAGTAGTTTAGACTCTCTACCAGTGAAAAATCCAGTGATGTTAACCCCTTGAACCTCATAGGTCCTTTTACGATTTTGAAACTCCTTGTGGTTTCCAATGTCAGTTGTATCATCAAGGGTAACATCATGAAAGCATATAAGAACGCCATCTTTAGAGGATAAGATGTCTGTTTCAATGAAATCTGTTCCCTCATCTATGGCCCTCTGCAAATAGCATACCAAGTGACACGATTACAAAGGAAAATGCTTAGCAAGTGTAAAAGCAAAAGTGGAAGAAAACTATACACGAATGTAATAACTTGAATACCATATATTGTGAGGAAAGAGACAAAAAGTAAGCAATATGGATTTGAAATTTTAAGAAAATTTATTTCTTTTCTTCTTTTCATCCAACAGAAATTTACCAACTTATTTAGTTGAAAGAGTGAGCAACGAGTTTTCTTTGTTTTTGTTACTTGTGACTGTAGGCAGTGGGACCATTCCAATTGCATACATCTGAGTGGCAATTGGGTGTGCTGAAAGAAATTTACCAACTTCTTACAGCAAACACATCAACATTAAAGGGAAAAATACTATTGGACTTGCATAATCTACAAGCCCACACGTACCATATATGCAGCAGCAGTTTCTTCAGGAATCTCTCCATTTGATCCTCGATGTGCAATATTGTATGGGCGGGATGTTTGTATAGGCTGTCTACAATCATTCCTCCCTTTGCTAGGAAGTGGGTAGATTGGCCTTGCGACACACACTACTGCTAAGGACAGGCATATGATTGGAACTACGTCTGCCATTTGTCGTAGTACAGAAAAACGCATCAGATTTATGTTCTCTTAACAGTTATGAAGAAAGACCAGAATATACAAATAGAAATGATGAGATTACATGATTCTCTTTCACATTAATCAGCACATAAACTACATATAGAGTCGAATATAAATCTTAGTGTGGTGAGCGCCAATTGAATTAAAAGAAGCTTGATCACATTAAATGATAGTGGCAAGAAACTAATATAGAAATTGGCGAGTTGGAAGAAGTTTGGGGATGGGGGCATTCACGATTACAATCACTTGTAAGTACACAAAGATTAGTAGTCCTGGCCAATGGGAATGCTATTAGCATACATAGTCATAAAGTGAAGAACCCAAAATCTGCCAGTTTCTATTTTCACAACAGAAGGTTTCTCCACGCACAGCAGATGCAAGTAGCTCACGTGACAATTTCATATCAGAATTCTCTTACATTATCACCTACAGGTTCCAGAAAGATCGCAAATTTTCCAACAAACCAATAGAGAAACAGAAAAGCATATGAACATGCAGGGGAAAACGAAGAAACTCAAAAACAACACAAGGAAATAAAAGGAAAGGAAGGAACTTGATCAAGACCACCCAAAGTGTCAACCATCCCAGAAGCTGAAATGAACCTACAAACTAAAAGAACACAGTTTGATAACTCACATGTTGAAGCCATGATCTTCGCTTAGCTTCTCTTATCTTAGGACATACTCCGTCTCTCTCGCTCTCCCTCTAAAAGATCTTATGTATGTGGAAGTGGAAGTGCCCAAATCCAAGCTGCTTTTTCCTTTCAGTAGTCTATGCAGTTGTAATCTCAGTTGGAGTTGCAGCTTATGCTGTGCTCGGAGGACTATTAGCCGTGGATATTTATTACGAATGTAAGAATATTCCCTGGAAATATTCTTGTTTGTAGTAAATTGCCAATCATATGCCCAGTAAGTCAGATCAACCATTGACAAGAAACAGAGAAGTGACGTGTTCGGAAACGATTAAGGTGGTCGAGAATAAATGTATTTTTAGGAAAGATTTTATCTGATTGGCGTTGAAGGAAAAGGGTGGGCAAAAGAAAGCTTGTAGTTGACGATTCGTTCGCTGACTTATGAATCAGACGAGTTTTACAGGCTCACGTGAGCTCGTGTAAGTTTACGAGTCAAAGCAAAAAAAAAAATTTTTAAAAAAAATGTTTGTCCTCTCTCTCTCTTTCTTTCTTTCTTTTCAAGACTCCTCAAATTTTCAAGTTCGGATCATCTTTTTAATATTACTCTTACTCTGTTTAATCCGGTTTAACGCCTAAAACAATGTCATTTTGAACATTTTAAAGACAGTCTAATTTTGTACAGTACTCAAAATAATATCATTTTAAGCATTGAACAGATTTGGACATCTTAATATTGGAAAGATGATCTCAATGCAGTGCCTCCTTGCATTTTATGAAAGCTTTCTCCTACACTCAACTCACTTTTAAGGTAAACAACTGCTAGAAATCTTTCACTATAGTTCCTTGCAAGCTCGTTTTACTCGTCAATTTCCAATTTTCTCATTCTTTTAAGTTGGGAATGAAAATGAGAGTTAACTTTTGATTCTCTTATTTATTATCAAAGATTCTGTATCAGTTCATAGAGAAGAGAAAAGAAAATAAAGGTTTGTATATATAACACTAACCTAGAAGCTTTTTCCGATAACTAATGTAAGTGATAAAGAAGCTGAAATGAAGAATGATGTTAGACTTTGTAAATAAATCAGCTGTGAGGGAGAAACTTAACAACACCATCACTTATAATGTAATTATCAATAACTAAATGTTCAGTATGTTCATGGAATATTGAATTATGAGCAATATGAGAAGTTTGATTCTCTCAAAATAGGACATTAATCACTACAAGAACAATGAGATTTAGCGACGGAAATTACCGACATAATGTGAAGGTTTACCGATGGAATAAGTCATTGGAGAAACAATCGTAAGTAATAATGGACGACAGAGTACAGATTTTTTGTAGCTAATTTACCAACGGATAATTTCTATTATGTCCCTATATTTAGCGACGGTAATTTCTGTGCCATTGGTAAATCTAGCAACAGAGAATGATTTTCCGTCGGTAACATTACCTATGATTCCTGTTTCCGTTGATAATTCACAACTAATTTTACCGACAAGGTTTAGTTGTCTGTCGGTAAATTCACTACATTTTACCTACAGATTTTGATCATCCATCAGTAAGTTCACAGCATTTTATCGACATATTTTGTTTTTCCGTCGGTAAATTTACTGATATTGTTTTTTAATAATTTCCTGCATTTAATTTTATTTGATATTCTTATGATTGATGTATAATTTATACAGTTATCAGTTATCTGTTGATAATATTTTAATTTGTTTCTATATTTAATTTCTTAAAACAGAAAGTTGATTGATGATATAAAATAAAAATTATCTTAATTGATAATAAAAATTATTATATACAACAATAAATATTTAATTCATATAAAATAACTACAACTACACTATTCATTTGGTAAATGTGGATGCTCTGAATGTTGCGATGAGGTGCTGCCCTTCCCTTTCAACTCATCTATCTTATTACGGAGCTAGGCTATATACTCAATCGACTGTTGCAACTGAGTTGCCAGTACCTATACTGTGCTTTGAAGCTCATGGATTTCATTGGATGCGGACCATCTACTAGATGTTGCTGCACTAGATGTAGAGGATTGCGAATAACATATGTTCGCAAATGAACCTAAGCTAAAGATCCTTCCACGACGGTCCCTACCACCCACTACATGAAGATAGGTTTGATTCTCATCAACATCTTCAAACTGCTGAGATTGTCGTTGAATGCTTTGTTATATTTGGTCCTATCAGAAGGCAATGTTTATGTTAATAAGTGATAATTATTAAGCATTAATATTAAAGTATAAATTTCACATATATTTAGTTCTCTACACATAGTGTTGACGAAGATTACACCGTTATGCTTTTTAGTGTAAGTGTACAAAAAGAGTTGACGGGGTGTAGGCTTCTTGTACATAGACTTTTTTTGCCTCAAGATCAATCTTCTCCTTGAACTTGGATGTCATGTTTCTTGAGTATAGTCTAGATAGAATCAACCTAATATAAAAACAATTTTATATCATTTTTAAATTTAAATCTATAACTTAATTATACACATATGGTGTTTCATATATTTTCACTTACAGATTATTGACAATTGTGATGTAAGTTTTTCCATCAACTCCCTCAGCTCCAGGTTAGAGACCACCTCATGCATCCACATCGTGTACCCCTGATATCTCTAGTATAGGGGTGGTGGATGGTGTAAAGCTATTGGATGATATAGTAGTAGGTACGAAAGGTGATGCCTCATCTACATGTGTAGTAGCTAGAAGTATAACATCTGATTCTGTTGCAATTGTAAAATGTGATGCTTCACCTGGAGAGTAATTGGCTCCAAATCGTGGTCTAAACTTTGGTCACATCATATCCTGTTTTCTTTTTGGTGGCATATTTTAACCTAAAATTCATATTTTATTTAATATTATATAAATATAACAATTTCAATTCAATATATAACAAAATATTGTTGATTCAATAATTGATGTATTGAATATAATATTCTATTATAAATACAAATTAATTGCTGTTAGCACTTAATTGTAAATCAAAATCATCATTATCTTCTTTTTCTGAAGAATTAGAAACAAACACAGGCTCCTCTTCAGATCTCTCGCCCTCCTTATCCTCTCTAGATGAAATTTTAACATATTCATTATTTGGATCGTTCAAAGGTTTCATTCTAATCATATGTAACAAATGCATTTATTTCATAAATATCTTCCTGAAACGCTTTACTTTCAATTCTCTGTTCTTCTTTTCCATGTGATTCAAAAACACCTCTAGGTTTAACTTTGCAAACAACTAACCAATCTGACTTATCTCGTTGTAAGCTGGAAAAAGGGACATAAAGCAATTGGATCGTTTGCATCGCCGATACGAAATGTTCAAATTGTCTAAATCTTCTTTACTGGTTGATTTTAAGTAGATTGTATCAGCTATGCACTTTTGTACCAACATTAGGATTTGGATCAAACCAGTTATACTTAAATATCACACTCTACTTTATTAACAATGCAGGGTACTTAATTTTAAGTATCTCAATAATTTTACAATAGTAATCCATCAATTCTCCCTATGTGCAAACCCCACTATTTGTTGTTGCCATGCTATAGCCATGATATTCTGTATGATATTTGTATCTATTAACGAAATACATTAGGTACGATTTAACAGTTCGCAAAGGTTCTTTCGTAAAATCACGTATGAACTTATTCTCTATTAGATTTTCTAAGGCCTACATAAAAGAAATTATCATATTAAAGAGTATAATGTCATTTGAACACTTTGATCTTATAATTCAATCATTTCAATAATTGTAAGTGAAAACTTATGTATTTCTCGAACCATCGAGGAAAGTGTCATCTAACTTCTTCATTGATGTCATCCTGGGTTAACTCGCATAACCATTCCTCATATAATCTAAAAACATTATTATGTATTGTAGTTGTGAATAACACTAAATTTCAAAACTCAAATAATCAATTCCAAAATCAACTTCAACTTACTGCACGAAAGGTTGAACCTCTTAATAGTTCAATAAAATGTAACTATGGACAGCCTTTATTTCTTCCTCTATTAACATTCTTCTTGTTGAATGTCCATATGTTCATCCAGGATATGTGAAAATGGATAAGTTACCATCAGCATCACCCGTTCCTCTTCCATTGTCATTACAAGGAACTTTTCTTTCTTTTGTATGCACATGTGACTCAAAATAATGTGAACAAAATGTATTTGTTTCCTCCATAAAATAAGCATTACATATCGAACCTTTAACCCTATCCTTGGTTTTTACATTTTCTTTAAGTGATGCAAATACCTACATTAGTGAATAGTGTTATTACAATTATATTATTAAAAAATTTTATTACTTCAATTTAAATATTTACTATAATTACCTCTCAAACGGATACATCAATCGATATTGAACTGAACTAACAAGTTTAGCCTCGTGTGTTAAATGCACAGTAGATGCTCCATACAGTCAAAGAAACTTGGAGGGAAAATCCCTTCTAGTTCGCACAAAATTACTAGAATTTCCCTTTCTAGTTTTTCCATTTCAACCAAATTTATTTCAGATGATGTTAAGCTTTTGAAAAACAAACTTAATTTTATTATAACTTCTCAAACCTTATTCAGTAGCAACTCCTGAAATGCAATTGGAATTAGCCTTTGCATAAACACATGACAATCATGACTTTTCATCCCAAATAATTTGTACTTCATCATGTCCACACACCTTGTCAAGTTTGAATCATAACTATTAGGAAACTTTAGACTTTTCAACCATTCACACAAAATTTGCTTTTATTTTTTGTCTAAAGTATAACATGCTTTCGGATATTTATCGGTGCGAAGATCTTTATCTAACTCATTCCTTCTACAAAAAAGTTTCAAATTAGCTCATGATTTTGCATTGTCCTTTGTCCACCCTTCAATGTTCATTATGGTATTGAACAAATTATCAAAAATATTTTTTTCAATATGCATCACATCTAGATTATGATGTATCAAATTAGTTTTCCAATATGGCAAATCCCAAATTGTTTTCTCCAACCAAAGTTTTTGCTAATGCTTGTATTAACTTCATCAGCTTCAAATTCTGTAACTTTCAGTAACCCTAATTCATCAATCTCTTGCAATATGTCTTCACCAGTTTTGTGAGGGGGAGAAGGTGTTTGTACCATCATATTTTTAATGAACTTTTGTTTATTGCATCTAAATAGATGATCTGGAGGAAGAAATTTCCTATGGTTGTCAAACCAAAATGTTTTGCCCCCGTTTGGAAGATAAAACACATCAAAATCATTGCCACAATAAGAACAAGCTATTTTCCCTCTTGTGCTGCATCTAAACAGCATAGCATATACTGGAAAATCACTAATAGTCGACGTCAAAGCTGCTCACAACATAAAATTTTGTTTCAAAGGCATATGTCTCCATACCATATTCCCAAAGATGCTACAATTCAGATATCAATAGTTATAAGAACACATAAATTTTATGCTTTGGATTTGTAGGTCGTGGTATAATCACTGTCAAGAACATATATGCCTTATTCATACACATCCGTAGAGGCAAATTATAAGGAATAATTATGATTGGTCATGATGAATATTATTGGCCGGATTGACTAAAAGGTTGGAATCTATCCGTCAGCAATCCTAACCTAACATTTTGATTTTTAGCTGCAAACTCATAATAAAAGTTATTGAAATGTTTACATGCTAATGCATCTGATGGATAATTCATTATTCCATCTTCCTTTTTGTGTTCATTATTTCATCTCATGTGAGATGTAGTAAAATCATAAGCATATAATCTTTAAAGTCTCGGAGTTACGGGAAATAATACATTCACTTCCAAGGTACTAATTTATGTTTCATACAAAGCTTTCTAGGCTTGAACCTAGATTGATCATAAAATTTGCACTCTTGAATTCCACATCATCTCCCCAATACAACATTCATCTCAATTTGTAACAATCAATTTTTTCAACAGCCAAACCAAGACCCCCAATAAGTTTTTTCATATTGTAAAAACTATCAACCATTGTATTATCAATAGGTAATGATTCATTATACCATCCAAGAATTTTATCAAACTATGATTAGAAATATGCCCTTTAGACTTTATGTTTAATATTCGAGCAATTAAAGACAATTGAGTCATTATCTCACAATTTGACCATAATTCTTGGTCAACTGAGTGTAGTAAGTCAAAATTGTTTTGTATGTGATTTTGGTTTTTCTTCAAGATTTTCTATATTTTCCTGAAAGATATAACTGACTGTATCATAAACCATTTGTATGTAAAGATTTTCAGTTGCACCCATATTATTTGTTCTAAATCCAATCCCCCTTCAAACTCATCCATATTTACTGACGAGTTTACTTCATTATCCCTTGAGGTGCTAAAAATCAATAGCTCCCCATGTTATGTCCTCTCAAAATAATTTGGAAAAAACCCTTTTCTTAGCAAATGGTCATTCACTTCATCAATATGAAGAAATAAATATGTTTACACTTTTTACATAGAGATAGGTAGGGAACGTGCATAATGAATAAAAGCTTCGACTCCCTTAACAAACTCAAGAGGTTGGGAACATGCATAATGAATAAAAGCTTCAGCTCCCTTAACAAACTTAGGATTAATGAAGTAATCATGTGTTAATCATCTATACATCCAAAATCTATCAACATTACTCATTTATGCAAAACTGCTAATTTAAAAAAGTGATTTCAAAGTTAGTATCCTTCATGTCCCCTAAGTTTACAAAACATCTAAACTTTACACAATATCCCCTAAGTATTAATCAATCGAATTAATTACCTACAATTAATGTCAATAATATGGTATGTGGCATTGTTTATATCTGTGAATCAAAAACACAAGTTCTCGTTGTGACTCCTAGGCTTACGAAATTTTTCACCGATAAGCCTCACGGAGCTGCATCACAGGTTTTTAGCCTATATACCGTCCTAAGGGTTTATTATGCAAAGAACTGTCATATCTATTGAACCTATGAATTTCTTGTGCTAATGCTAAGCTTGAATTAATCATATTGAAGTTAAAGTATTTATGTTTTAATTAATCGCCTACAATTAATTTCAATACTATGGTACATGACATTGTTTACACCTATGAACCAAGAAAGCAAGTTCTCATTATGACTCTTAGGCTTGTGGAATTTTTCATTGATAAGCCTCCTGGGAGTTGCATCATGAGTTTCTAGCCTATATACCTTCCTAAGGGTTTATTAAGCCTCAAATTATCCATAAGATCTCAAACTCATTCCATATACAGTAAATACTTATGTAATCAGACATCTACTCATCAATGATTCAAACATAACCCAAACGTTAATACTTAGACTATTAAAGAAGAACATAAAAACTCATCAATGATTATAAGAATATTCTAAACAACAACACAAAATCAAAACCTCCTTTGCATTCACACAAATCTCAAACGCATCGTAATCATATTATTAAAGTAACATATATGGTAGACATTAGTTGGACAACCTGCCTGGATGGACAGACAACTACAGACTACAAAGAAGAAGGATGAGTGACGCTCTTCAACACAAAAGAGGGCCTGTGAAAAAGAATATTTATTATTTAATATAATACACTTGTTCAACAGTTTTGTTATATTTTTAAACTATTAAAGCAAGCAAATAAAAAAAAATAAGCCAATTTAATATAATACACTTATTAAATAGTTTTACTATATTTTTAATATATTAAAGCAAGCAAATCATAAATAAGGTAATTTTCTTAGCATCAAAATCCCTATGGAATGGAAAATATCCTAAACTGTTTTGATGGCAATCTAAGCTTAGCTATTCATCTTCTCGTCTCATGTGTTTTGATCAGTCTATGTCTTGTAATAACTAGTCCTAAGAGTGTTTGACCTAGACTTATCCTCGAGTTTGAATTATGCTGCCAATTTGAGACAAAACCAACAAGTCAATTGTGAATTCAGTCTACACCATTTGAAAGAATTTTAAAAAAACTAAGTTATCACCTCCTCAAGAAAGAAGAACGAAAACAAACAAAGTAACTTTTCTCCTAA
>JANSVA010000006.1:33952759-33963424 GCA_025504915.1 Erythroxylum reticulatum | reverse complement strand
TACATATAGTCTAAGTGAGAGCATATATATATATGTATGTATGTATGTATGTATGTATAATTATATATCATTGGCTATTATAACGTTTGGCCTAAGCTTTAAAGTGATCTAATAAAGTTTGGGATTAATAAGCCTAAATCATCTAAAGTATGGGCTATTATATGTATAGAAATGTTGTTGTTATATTCCTAACTTCTGATGGACAACTTAGGAATAAGCATTATACATATAAATAAGTGATGTGATCCATTTCTTTTATGACATCTCATCGTTATAAAAGATAGAAAACTATTCACATCTCTTGGAAGGCCAAAACCTTAAAGGAGCCACAACAACTCAATCAAGTCTATTATAATAGATTAGGTACGCTTCCACTACCAAGTTTATTCTTGATAATATGAAATGATTGGTTTGAGTTTTTATTGTAAATTTTATATTAAATCCAAAATTTTGTTCTCTAGTTAAATTAATATTGGTTCTTATTTTAATTTTCAAATTATTAATGCTTTTATTTCAATTATTTAACTAAATTAATCATCACAAAAATGTTTTCATGTCCTTTGATGAAACTCCTAAATGGATTTAATTTTAACTAAGTTAAACATAAATGGAATGACTTATATAGCTTAATATGTACAACATAAAGTTATAAAGTCTAATATCTAAATTAGAAATTAAGGATTCTCTTAAAATATAAGTTACTAGTTTTAAATCATCATTACATTTGAATAAATTATTTTTGTTAATATTTCAAATTATTTATTAGAAATTTAGAATTACTCTCTCTAAAATTTGACACATCCGAAATTTTATAAAAAATTAACTCTTGTTTACACACACACACACACACACACACACATATTACTATGCAATTCAAAACTATTGAAACCTTTTATTTGTCTATCATTATCTTCATATCATCTATATGATTTATTATCTAATTTAAAAACCTAAATTTATTTACCAATCAAGTTGGATGGATAAAAAACTCAAAATATAATTATTTTTAAAATATTTTTATTTTCCATCATTACAATAATATCATCTACTTTATTTATTATGCAATGCAATTCCAAAAATTTGTATACAATTTTAGAAACATTCTCCCACTTATGATGAAAATTTATTTAATTTAGTAGGAATCATCCATTATTCACACATATTTTACGTATCATAGATGGCACGGGGTCTAGAAAGCATATAATTCTTATTTCATTGGACTTCTTTATTTATTAGAATTCATATTTATCTTAATTCTTAGCTTAAAAGATTCTAAACTAGAAATTTAAATCCAATTATTCTCTAATTACTTTAGGTATTAGTCAAAGTACGAAAATGTATATAAAAAGAAAAACATAAAGTCATACTAATTCTCTTCTTGACTATTGTACAGTTTTATTCAAAACAAGAACAAGTTAATTGCATAATATAATCGTCCCACTTAAGTTTTTTTAATTATAACACACATTTATTAAACCTACTATATGATTTAAATGGTAATAACTATTAAGTATAATTATATATTTTTTCTAATAGCTGTTGAGAATATAATAGAATGGAACGGACATTATGTAATACAAGCAATTAGAATTCTAGAATGCTCTCATCCCTCTTTATTACGTCCTACAAGCAATTAGAAAATTTTCAACCCCCTTATACACACTATTTCATCCATATTTTGCTCTTAATGAGGCATATTAAGTGATTACTTGGAAATCCACACCATGAACATCATATAAGGTTAATCTTATATGATAAAATACATAAAATTTGTCTAAAATAATATATGGACACTTCCTCTAAGTAGGAAGGATACAAAACATAGCTCCCCCTCTCCCCTATTTGGAGGGCTTGATTGAGCTCATTTTCTTTTGGCAAGCAATAAACTTCTCTTTTAGCAAGTAATTTGTCAATATATCTGACTTATTGAGGTTAATTTAAATCTTCATAACTTTAAATAATTTCTCTTCTATTAGTTTTTGAATCTAGTAGTACTTCCTTTACACATGTTTATTTTAAGAGTCGTAAATAATATTCTTGGCAAGATTGATGACATTCCAACTGTCAAAGCAGAGTAAGAACTTCTCTTGTTTGAAACCCAACTCTTCAAAAAATCTCTCATTTATACTAAATCCTTGCCAACTTTAATGATTGCTATGTACTCTAACTTATTTATTTATAGAATAATACACTTTTCCAACTTCAATTGTCATAACATCACCCGCTTATAAATGGCATCAAATACCTAAAAGTAAATTTGCTCAAATCAATATCCCATGACATATAAACATTTATGTAGCCATTTAACAGAGGTAGTTTAAGACCAAAGCACAAACACATTTTATAAGTACCTTTGAGATCCCTAAGAATTTATTTTATTGTTATCTATTGCTTGTTTCTAGAATTACTCATGAACCTTCTAACAACCCTATGAGTTATGTCTAGCCTATTTTATATTATAACTTACATCAAGCTTCCCACGACGAAAGCACAAAGCACCTTCCTCATCTATTTCTTTTCTTTATCACTTATAGGACATTAACTAGAACTCAATTTCATGTGACCTATAAGGGGAGAACTTACATGTTTAGCCCTGTCTATATTGAGATTTTGCAGCACCTTCTTAATGTATCTTTCTTGTGATAAAAATAACTTCTTGTTCTTCCTATCATGAAAAACCTACATGTTTAAAAGTTTCTTTGTAGGGCCAAGATCCTTCACTAGAAAGGATTTATTCATTGGACTCTTCAACTTGATGATTTTCTTGGTATCATGACCCATAATCAACGTGTCATCAACGTATAACAAGAGAATGAGGAATCACCTTTGATGTAGTTCTTCAATAATACAAAATGATCTATGTATGTCTTGTGGAATTTATAGTCAAACGTAAAAGACTTGATGTTCTTGTACTATTATTGACGTGCTTACTTTAAATCATACAAGTTTTTCTTTAAGTAACACAACAACTTCTCACTTTTCTTGACCTTGAAACCTTCAGCTTGTTCTATATATGTTTTATCATCTAAATCACCATAGAGGAATGTTGTTTTCACACTATTTACTATCACATTCAATTAAGGTTTCTTCGGAGGTGTCTTCTTAAGTTTGATATTGTAGACCTTGTAATATCCATCAAATGACCCTTTATATTCTCCATCATTATCATCTGTAACACATTTAATCGTTTGACTTATTTCTCTCTAAACTTTAATCTAAAACTCCTTGAATATTAATAATACCTAGTCCTTAGTTTTTAACACAAAGTTTACAATTGTCTAGAAAAGTCATCAATAAAAGTAACAAACTATGATGCACTAGAATGTGATTTAGCATTAATAACACAAACAACAGTATGCACAAGATCTAATGCATGCTTTCTTCTTAATAGAGGTGAAAAAAATGATCCTTGTATTGTTTTCTAACCAAACAATCAATACAAGGTCTTAAAGATTTACCTTGTACATCATGGAGATAATGTTTCTTAATAAAGACTTGCACCCCTTTTTCACTTATGTGATCAAATCTTTTGTGCTACAACTCACTAAAGGATTTATTAATCCAATTGACATCTCCTCATCATAACTTACCTTACATCACATGCAAGGATTTCTACTTAGTTGCTTAGACCACTATTGAATTTTTTTTTATTTAGTTTCTATATTCCCTCACTAAATTTGCTAGAGAAGACATTTTCATTGAGCAACACCTACTGAAATCAAATACAATCTAATGTTGGAAACATGTTTGACATCTATCAACACTACTTGCTGACTAATGGATGAATTTAAGTACATTGTACCCAAGTCCAAAATCTTGAATGAGCCATCATACGTCCATCCTCATATAAGCATAATCACCATTAGTGTAGGATGAGAAGTACTCACAATGTGAAGTGAGATGATAAACAACAATAACAACAATAACAACACTCAGTAGAAATCTCATTAACACGCAGGTTCTAGAGAGGTCCAGTATTACGCAGCCTTGTCTTTGGTTAGTAGAGAGGTTGTTTCCAAATGACAATGATATGAGATACTTAAATCAATCACCTAAGTGCAACCATCACAAGTAAGGCTCAAACAACCTTGATCACCAATGAAAAATAATTTTTTACCACTGGTAAAAGTTGTTGCCCTATCTTCTAATTGTTGCTTAGATTTTTCACCTTTTTCTTTCTTCTCTTTACCCAAAATGTTTTTTCTCTTTCCATAATATTTTTAAATATGACCTAGCTTGCCATAATATGGTAGATGATCTTACTTTTTTAGATTTTGATGTCCCTTTGGACTTGTTTCTGTTGTAGGGATTTTAACTCTGACTTCTAACCTTGCTAGATTTTTAAGAAATATTGGCCTCTAAGTGGTAGGAGGTAGCCATTTATTTTCTTCTAGTCTCTTCATTTAGTAGACTAGCTTTGACAATCTTCATTGTCAACTTGTCCTCTATAGTGGAATTGCTAAGTGACATAATAAGAGTGCCTTAACTTTCCAGTAATAAGCAAAGTAATAGCAAAGCTTGTAACTCATCATCAAGAGACATTTTCATAGTAGACAATTGACAATTTAAGCTTTGAAAATCATTCAAATGTACTATTATACTATCACCTTTTTTATAACCTAGCTTTATTCATTAATGATGCTTTGATTAATACATTCTTTCATTCAAATATGATCTTAAATTTCGCCCCTTCTGGTTTAAATTTTTTTACCACTTTCTAAACTTTTTATGTAAAATGGGCTTATATTAAATCCTTTATATAAATGATATCTTTTATTTTGGTTTTTCACATAGAGTAATTTTCATAATTAAGATAGATCACTTTGTGCACACCTCTCGTGTCTTCTATCTTAACCAACACGTCAAATTATGCTAGTTGTAAAACCTGACTATACTACCAATAAATTGTAGAAAAAGACCAGAATATATACAAGCAACTAGTAAAAGTTAGTGGAAGCAATGAATAACTATAATCTTTTTCCATGTTATATTGTCAAATAGATAATTAATACCAATCAAAAATCAGAATAGAAATAATTAAAATAAAATCAGTCCACAATTTAAAGGGATGGAAAGATTTATTTGATAAACTCAATGTGAGATAAAACACCAGTAGACTGCTCACAAATGGTACAAAAACTTATACTAATCAACAAAAAATAATTAGATACAATAAATTGTTCTTCCTTACCTTAATTAGAGACAAACAAAATTATCTAAGATAAAACTTTGCATAGCATTTTTGAACAACCATCACCCAAGGGATGGCAAATGCAAAGTTCATATACAAGCGAAGGTTAGACAAAGATACCGAATTAGAGAGATCAAAATAAGAATTTGACCATTGAATGTGAAGAGTTATGTCCTAAGAACATCTTACTAAAATTTCATGTTGATCGGAAGTCGTTTGATTATCGTTCAAAGTTGGAGAGATTTCTACTACATAATTTTCTGACCTTCTTTCCTTCACTCTCTAGAATGCTCTCTTCCTTCCTTTTCTGTCATCCCCATTTTTGCTTTTAATAAAGTACAGTAAGTAGGAGTAAAGTAGATGTTTCAAAACCTACACAATATAAATATCACGTAGGATTAATCTCACAAGGTAAAATAAATGAAATTAGTCCAAAATAATACATGAACTCTTCCTGTAAAATTCCTCCAAACTAAGATGGATACACAACACAACTTACATTGGCAGCAAACGAATATATTAGCTACCTGATTACTAACTAAACATCTGTTTGATAGGCTGCTGTCAAGTTAAACTTTTAGTTCACTACCTTTTGAATCTTCTTTTCTATTTTTAAAACTTGTTACCTTAACTATCTAACAGTTTTGTATCGATATATAGAAGCATCGTCCAGTGACTGAAGATGAAAGTTATCATATGTATATATGATATGGAAAAGGAAATGCTTCCATGACCATCCCAACGTCTATGTATGTCCCAATAAATTAAGGAAAAGGGCTGAAACTTATCATCTAATCTAATATGGACTTAACTTTCTCCTATCTAAACAAGGGCGATGAAAGATCCTCCATCATCACTTCTAGGAATTTTCTGCTAACATTCTAACAGAAACATTGTTAATGACAATAGATACTGTAACAAAAGCTTACACAACAACTTAGGTTAAAAAACCAAACAACATTATTTACAATTGAAGTCCCAAGACTTATTTAAAGAGTTCGAACAATGACGAAGATGAAAGATCCACCACCAGTTGGAAGTTTCTTAGGAAAAGCAACAGAAACAGCAGCTAGCTTAGTAGGTAGTTTTGGACTCTTAGTTCTATAGTAACTTGTACGAACGGCAACGAAGACCCGAACTTCTCCTATTAAAAGTCGGGCTGGGGTGAACTTTTATGCTGGTTAAGGGATTCTCCACATCCCACAGACCGGCATGGTTGACAAATTCCATGGGTGAATGATACATGCCATGGCAAAGGCAAATTATGCACACCTGATTTTGAGTGTATTTGTACAGAAACCCCGAAACCTTCCTTCCATTTGGAGCAGGTCCATGCACGACCACGGTTGGCATCAACTTCATCATCTCCATGCCACTGCCTTCAAAGCCATTGTTTGAGAGCTTGAGTTTCTTGGCAGCTGGTTCTTCAGGTAACATTTCCGAGAGAGCAACTGGTTTTCCCTTGTCACTAGTTTCAGCAGCAGCAACCGATTTTCCATTTTCACTAGTTTCAACAGCAACAACTGATTTTCCATTTCCACTAGTTTCAGCAGCAACAACTGATTTTCCATTTCCACTTGCCACCGCAGCAGCAACTGATTTTCCATTTCCACTTATCACTGCAGTGACAACCAACTTCCTGTTTCCACTAGTGATTTCAGCGACAACTGACTTTCCATTTCCACTGGTCAGTGGAGCAACAAGTTTACCGTTTCCAATAGTCTCTGGAGCAATCTTGTTTTCTTCCTTGATAGGCTTTGAAAGTGGCTTTGAACTCTTAGCTCCCTTCTTTGCAATGTTAGCACCCTTCTCATCAGGGCATGAAATTCTCAAACCTGCATAGAAATACAAAGCTATTTGAAAGACCAAATTAATCTTGAAAAGAAAAGGAATCTGACTAGAGGAGAAAAAAAAAAGGGTCAGCACGGGGTTAGACAACATCTGGAATTTCAGTAACCAAATCTTCTAATACATGCTTTGTACTATATGAGTTGTGCTGATGCTCAGAAAAATCTGCATATATAATTACGATCAAATAACATATCTAGCTTATTACTATAGGGCTATCATTATTTTTGAAGTAAATTAATGCCAAACCAGAAAAGTTTGCTGAAATTCGAAAGAGGGAGAGAAGACTCTAATCAATTCCTTGTCTGTGAGTCAAACCCTAATAAGTAGTAATAACTAAATGTACAAAGTGAAAGAACCTTAAGTCAACCTTTTCTGAGCTGACATTATGATCATAGCCTATCTTTATTTTCCCGACATGTTTAGTACACTACGAGTACTTCAACAATAACAAAAACTTTTACGGATGAAAAACAGACGTACAAGCGGATATACTGTAACTCTTGAGTTACCTTGAATCTTAATCACAATTGCATGATTACTCGAGAATTTTAAGCTTTAATCCAGTTAAGCCAAGTGATTTTTTTATAAAACGTGAGCAAGAGGTCATGTATAAGGGGAATACTTCTAAACAAAGATCTTTATTGGTCATTAATATCTATGTAAGACACATGAAAAGAAAATGCAGGAATGAAAGATAGTGGAGGTGAAAAGGCAGGCTAGGCAAAACAGAAACGTTAACTCAAAATGTTGGCTGCAATAGAAAAGCTATAAAGTGCATAACATGCTTTGAAAATGTAGATTAAAGAGACATATATATTCATTACCTTCAATTTAATTCAAAAGTATACTCAATTTCAAAAAGAGTTAAAATTGATAATCTACAACATGAATTAAAAAGAACATATACTAAACTATTAAAAAATTTCTTCTTAACTTAAGATTTTATTTTTTATTTTTTATCATTATTAGTATTGACGACTAGTCAATATTCTTTTGGTATGCAATTAGAATAAGATCTATTGTTAGTTAGAATTTAGTTATTTTCTTTGCCGATACACATGATTAAATTCAAATTCGTTATTAAATTTGTCTGTTCACTAATAAATTCAAGATCCTATGAGATTAATTTATAGATTTTGGTGGGAGATAAAGTCTCCTATGCATGTGGAACTCAATTAAATTCCCTTAGCATACCCTCTTTTCTTCATGTAATTGTTTCTCATTCACGAGCTAAATTATTTCAAGAAACAATAAGAACTAAATTAATTTGTCTATCATTTCTTTAGTTAATTAACCACCACTATACTTTCTTAATATACTTTCTTACAAAATCCTTAATTTGTTTTTAACGGTACTTAAACTGCCAAATGTTCAAATCTAATATTAATATGAATACCACTAAGAAGTAAAATATTCATTAAAGTAAAGAATATATAATAATTACCTACGAGAAAACAACAAATACACCTATTTCTATAATAGAAAAGGAAGGTTGCTGACATATATGTCAAATGTTTCCGAAGTTCGATTATTGATAGTATCCACAAAAGCGCAACTTTAAGCATGCAAGTAAATAGTCGAAGGCATCCAAATTTACTAGAATGAACACCACTTACATAGAGAATAGAAAGGAAAAATACCCTTAAACTTTCTATTTGCTGCATAGAAGTTCCTTCTGGTGATCCTCAGAATAGCTCGATAGAAGGCCTGTGATTTGGAAACTGATGCTAGAGCCCATGGTGGACATTTGCCTGGCTTTGATTGCAGTGCGGCCAGCCTATTATTAGCTGATGACCATGGCTTTGTCGGCCTTCCAGCCCGAGCATTGACAGTAGTTGCTGACGAAGAGTTCCGCCTCCTTGGCAATGAAAATGGTGCATTGGCCGCAGCTGGCTCTGTGTTTCCTATTGGTGGTGTCTTCTTTTGCCCGGTGACTGGTGCCACGGCCACTGTTGGTGACGAAGGAGGAGCCATGGATGAAGATAATGAGTTCAGTACAACTGGTGCCATATTTTCCAGAAGGTGGAGTTTGTCTCCTCCACGCGGTGAAGAAGAACACGAACGCAGCCTGTTCCTCCTCCGAGAGCCATTGGTGGCCTTCTTCATGAGAAACTTCTTTGTAGCCTCAATTCTTCTTCTGGTCATGGCCGATAATAAGGCCGTCCTTTCTTCAGGCTCTGCTGCAGGCAATGAAGAAAATCTTGACAAAGAAAGGAACGGATGTATCCAAACCATGATGATGGTCAAAGACAGTCTTACCTCTCGAGGTTTTCGACGTTACGGGTGCGCGACTCACGGAAGACGAACTCCTGGTAAGAGGAGTGGTTTGAGTGGAGTTATTATATGCGGCGTAAATGCCACCCAGAGAGAGAGCAAGGTTGATGTTATCAGCTGGTTGGCCATGTCGGTCCTTCTTTTCAGAAGCAGAAGCAGCACCAGCAGCACTAGCAGCAGCAGAAGAAGAAGAAGAAGAAGAAGAAGCTGATGATCCTAGTCCAAGCTGCAACGTGACATTGGAGTTGTCGTTGTTCTCTTGCATGTCGGGGAACCCAACCGGATTAACCATCTGTTTCTTGCCACCTCCAGCCATGTCTTCTGATAAACAAAGAGATCAAGAAGACAAAGTATTAGACGACCAGGAAATTAATGTCATTGAATCGAAACAAAGAACGGTGCAAGTGTTAGCAACATGCAACAAAACCATATACATAGATCCAAACAAAATACATGAAAAGGAAACCCTACATCAAACAAGTTGAAAGAAGCGAAAAACAAAATGGAGAGGGAAAGCTGGAACAACGTAGAAAAAAAAGAGGGGAGACCGACCCAGAAAGGATTTGAAGATAGCAAAGAGAAGAAGAGAGTAATGGAAGTGAGTGAAAAGACTGAGGGAGTGGGGTGCGTTATCTAGATATAGGAATGCAGCTGAAAAGCCACGTGGAAAACAGTCTGACTAGCAAGCAGATGCGAAGTCGATATCTAGTCAAGTTCAGTTTCACTTCGTTTCTCTGGCACTAACACGAACACATGATACACCCTCAACATGTCATCTTCTTTTTTATTTGTCTCCATTTTTATTCTCTTTTTAACCTATTTAGGGAAAGCAAAATCTTTTCTTTGATAGCCAAACAAGTATATTATTAAGTTATATATAAGAGATACAATTTTATCATTACTTATTTACATGACAAAAGTTAAGGTGTTTAGCTATTTATCTTTTGCTATGGTGGGGTAAAATAGGAGCATTACATTGACATACTGGTTTTGGCTATTTCCAGTCAACTGTTGTATGCCACTGAGTAGCTGGCTGCTTTAGCAAAAGCGTTGTCTTTAGGGTGGGGTCCTGAAAGACACCTGTAAGAAGCGGAAGGAAATGAGACTCGGATTCTCTGATGAGGTTACGGAGGGGATGTTTTGGCATCTGGGTAGGGTGAGTGAGCGAGTGAGTCACATAAAAAGTACTCCTTCTTGGAAAAACAAATTTGAATTGGATTATCTATGATTAAAAATTCAGTCCCTCTGTCTCTTGTTAAAGCTAATTTCCACCCAAATTCTGCACCCATCACCCCAAGTATCAGAGCCTTACAGGTGACTCCCACGTCTTGTGTTCGAATCGCAGTAAA
>JANSVA010000006.1:33922113-33936408 GCA_025504915.1 Erythroxylum reticulatum | reverse complement strand
ATGATTCATTTGATGTCCAACATAAAACTACTTGTTATTCGGTCAAGAATAACTTCGTCTATTGTCAAAACACCGAACTAATTGGTTGATTAATTTCACTAGTCACTTTTGTATTAATACCTGTGGCAGTAAGAAAATTAAAAACACAATATTAGATAAGATAATATTAAATAGATAAAATAAATATATTAAAAAGAAAAGAATTTACCATCAATTTCTTCATTATTTAACCAACTGAGTACATATAAGGGCTTTTATAGTGCGAGGATGAAGTTGAGTATGATGAGGAGTAAAACTTGACCACTAGTATTAAATATAGACTTTGAAACAATAGTGGATGATGGAATAACTAACAAGTCTCATGCGATGACTTGCAAGATCGGATAAGTATTTCCCCACTTCTTCCATCATAACAATATATTGAAGTGCTTAACTTTAATTTCAGGCACATAATCTTCGAAAAAATATTTATCTAACTCCATCATATTATAAGAAGTCTTAGCCCTTTTCTCTTTCAAAAAATGTGAAAGAGAATCCGTCAATAATTGGTTAGAAGATGAGGTTAAACTTGGAACTGAACTCAGAGTTGAACTACCTCCACTACTAAGATCTTGATCATGAGTTTGTTGCTTTCTGAGTTAATAATCATTAAACAATTGATACCATAATTATTTCATGGTATGTACACACTCTTGAGCTTCACTACCGTATAATGCATTATAAATATATTCAACCATGTCCATCTTATATCTCGAGTCCAACACATATAACACTGCAACAATATCTCCAACGTTAGACCAATTATAAGAATTCAACTTCTCCATCATTCGCTCCTCTATAGTCCGAATAACTTCATTGGATTCAAACATCCACATTGATAAAAACATGTTTTATGTTGGACATAGTGCTAAAGACACAGTGTAAAGTTTGATATTTTGTTCCTAAGAACAATTTAATCACATTATAGAATAATTCCAACTTCATACAAAGTTCTCTTGCCAAGTCCCATTGATCTTTTATTGGCACGTAGGTATACTAAGAATCCCTTTCAGTAAGTCTAATAAACACCTTAGCATATGGATTGTCGACTCTAACTTCTTAAAGGTTCAGTTCCTTCTAATTGGACAGTCCAAAACCAACTTCTTTAAAATTGGAATGCATAAATTTGTGCAACATCTTCAAAAGTTCCAACTCTTTTAGGAGTTGCAATCCAATATAGAACACTATTCCAAATACAATTTATTACTTCCTTTATTGTCTTTAACCTATCCTTCACAATCGAATTAAGAATATGCACAAAACAATGCATATGAAATAACTCACCTCCAACCAACAAACTCCCAACCTGCATCTTATACTTTAACTTCTCAATCATAACATCATTCGTGCTACAATTGTCAACTGTGATGGTGGATACTTTATTGTCGATGTTTAAATTCATCAAACAATCTTTCATCACAGTTGCCAATTTTCACTTGTATGTGGTGTCAGCACATAAATGAACCTATCATGTATAAATATTACCATCCTCAATCATAAATTCATAAAATAATGAAAAACTAAATGATAACAATATTGAAGAATATAGATTACCTTAAAAGTTTATTGCGTAACGTCCAGTCATTATCAATATAATATGTCGTCATTGCCATATAACCCTTCTTTTAGTTATTAGTTGTCTACATGTTTAATGTTATGGCAATCTGTCCTTTAACACTTGATAATGCTCTTAATGTCTCTCTCTTCTTATCCTTATAAATTTTGAAAATATCCTTCCTCAATGTATTCTAACTTGGAACCTTGAAAGTCGGTTGGAGTGAGTTACAAAATATATTAAATCTTTTGCTTTCAACCATAGACAATGGTTGCTCATCTCCAATAATCATAATAACCATCAAAATCCTTGATTTGTTGTTGTAAAAAGTTATTATTGTCAATTCATTCTTCCCTTTCATAAGAGTAGAGATAAAAAATGTTTGACCTTTTAAAACCATCTTCCTTTTAGTACATGATTCCATAGGTCTCTTTAAATGAGACATTCCACCTATTGAACCACTCAAATACAACTTCTGACGATATTGTACTTTACTTTTAAAATTTTGTTAGTCAATATAGTCTTGATAAAGTGATTCCAAACTTAACTTTTATGTTGAGTTCTAGTTAAATTTTTATCCTCACTTAGTTTCGAAATAAAAGTTTCCATTTCTATCTCCATTACTGGTTTAGAACTCTCAACTGAAGGAATATGCTTATCCATCTGACAAAAGACATATAAATAGTTGAGGTTATAAATAATCAACATATAAATGTTTGAGGTTAGAAATAATCAAAATGAACAATTGAGCATATCATGGCAATTATGAATATCGTTATTTAGAATCAATCAAAACACATGTTTAATGGAAATATAAATTATGTTAATATAAGAAGCAATGACAAAATAGCTTGCTTATGTATTTAGTAGTTGAAACATACATGTATAAATTATGTTAATATAAGAAGTAATGAAAGACAAGAGCATATCATTATTTACAAACAATCAAAACAATAATGGTTGAAATTGAAACAATCACATTAATAAAAATTAACAAAATATATGTTTTTAGCTCATAACTAATATTAAGGAAAAGACATGCCATTAATCATGTATATCTTTTTATCTCATATTAAGGAAAAGACATGCTTAGTTTCATAGTCTATCAAAACTTACAAACCTACCATTTTTGCATTTATGATTACGTACAAGGAAAGGTAAGGTAACATGTTTACCTTCAGTTAGATGATAGGGAATAGATAAAGGTGAGAGGTGGGTGGGTGACTTTTTCAAATAATCTAATAATTGGTAAGTAACATGAAGGGGAAGTATCTCATACCATCTCTTATGCTTTAGTTTCTAATGCAAATATGGGATTCTACCTGCTAAAATACAAGGCTGTATACAATTGAAAAACTCATTAATTAGGCATATGAATTTCGATAAGCAAAGCCTCAAAACTTGAGATGCTTTTGAATAAATGACAAATTCCTATAAACTTTGAGTGGTAGTTTATATAATCTGTAATTAATTCAGAACTATTATTATATATCCATTATTAGTTGATATTAGGATTGTCAAGACCACGAGGGCGATGTTATATACTTAAAAGCAATTAATAATCAAGTTTAGATTTGTTTAGGATCAAATGAATGATTATGTGAGCCTAAAAATCTACAGTAAGTTTTGCATAAGAATGAAAGAAGGTCCTTAGTTTCTTATCCTTAATGAAGTCAGAGTAGCCAATGTGCAAGTCTTAAGATTGATATCTATATACGAATTATATACTAGTAACGTGTAGCATTTCTTCAGACCTAAACAATCATAGGTTATATATTTAATTCATTTAAGAAAGCTAAATGCCACCTAAACATTTTCTTTAAACATACACTATACATGTATTAAAAGGGTGGGGCATTTAATCAAACACAATAAATGCATTATCCTATATTAAAAGTTCTCAAATTGGTCAAATCAATATCACCAATCCACAATAATATCCAAAGAATCAATTATTAATAAAAAATGAAAGTTGAGAAGAGAGATCCTTATTAACAATAATATGTTGGTCAATTAGTGGCGTTGATGACTTCACACTTGCGAGGACCAATGAAGGTGCTAAGGAAAGGACATATGTCATGAAGAAGAATAATGAAGTAAGAATATGATTAGGTGTCATGAAGAAGAAGAACGGATGAAGAACATAATAGATAACGCGAAGAAGAAGTGGAGAACTAGAAGGAGTATTGTCGTGAATGGGTGAGGGCGAGGGAAGTAGGTGAGCGTTTGCAAAATGATGTCGTTTTGCTTCTTTTTTTTAACTTTTACGTAACTTAAATGACGTTGTTTTGCTTTCCATAAAAAGACATTGTTTTGTCTTCTATTTTTAAGTTGTATGTAACTTAAACGATGTCATTTTGATCTTAAAGCAAAACAATGTCATTATTCCCGTGTAAGTTTTTTTTTTAATGCAACAAAACAACATCATTTTGTTTATGGAACTTTGTAAGGACACGGGCCGTAGGATAGGTTGGTTAGCCTAAGCTTAGGCCAAGCCCGACCCAAGCTCCTTAACCTATGGTTTATAGCCCATGGCCCAGCCTGAAGTTGCTCGGGCCAAATTCATCCTACCCTTGGCTTGACCCATAGCCCGTTGACCATAAGTCAAGTCGAGTTAATTTTGTTATCCCTACTTATGAAACGTTGTTTAGTGTTAAGCCCTCTTATACTCATATTTGAACATTTGGATGTCTATGTTATGCCCATAATGATACTAGAGGAGGTGATAAATTTGTTAGTTAAAGTCATAAATGCATTTTGTTGGGACACCCTTATTAAAAAAAGGGGTGGAAAATATATGATATTGAAAATAAAGAGTACTTTGTTTTAAGGGATGTAAAATTTGTGGAGATTATTTTTCTTTTTGTTGATGAAAGTGTGATGCGCAAAAGAAAATTGGAGAACTAGAGTGATTACTTGATTTGGTTAATGATGAGGATGAGGGGAACAATGCCAACAATATAGTGAGCATTGGTGTGAATGAATTGAATTTTCAAAATATACAAATGGGAACTGACGATGGTCCTGAAGAATCGAATAAGGTACAACAACAAGTCGATAATAGTAAGGGTATAGAGTATAATGTTGTCCCACAGTAGGACATTAATGGTGGTGATAAGGCGAATGAGTTCCTTGGTCGTGGATGTTGAAATATGAACCCTCCTTCACACTTTAAGGACTATGTTCTCCATACTGCCTACACAAGCCCCTTTGCTAGTTTGACTATGGGATCAAAATCTTTAGATATATATTATCCTATTGCACACTTTGTTAATTGTGAAAATTTTTTGGTGGAACATTATGGATTTTGGGAAGTTATTACTACATGTTATAAGCTAACTTCATTTTCTAGGGCTGTAAAAGATGAGAAATGGAGATATGCAATGAAAGAAGAGATTCGAGCTCTGAAAGACAATGGAATATGGGCGATAAAAGATTTGCCACTAGGAAAGAAAGTAATTGGGTGTAAATGGATATACAAAATTAAATATAATTTGGATGGTGCCATTGAACGACATAAAGTAAGGTTGGTAATTCATGGGAACAGACAAGTCGAAAGAATCAACTATAACAAAACTTTTTCTCCCACAAAAAAGATGGTGACTGTTCGGACCTTCCTCGATGTTGCAACAATAGAGAATCTTGAACTACATCAAATGGACGTTCATAATGCTTTCTTGCACGATGATTTAGAGGACGAGATATGCATGAGATTACCACTTGGCTTTGAGGCTCATTCATCTAATAAGGTGTGTCAATTCCGCAAATCTTTATATGGCTTGAAATAGGATCTCAGTTGCTAGTTTGGTAAATTGTTTGAAGCTTTAAGAGCTTATAGTTTTCAACAATCATATTCAAACTAGTCACTTTTCACATTTAGAGTCCATGGAGCAGAAATAAATGTCTTGGTTTATATTGATGATATTGTCATTTCTAGAAGCAATGGGAGTGTTATACAGGAATTCAAGGATTATCTCAGTTGTTTTCATATAAAGATCTTAGGAAAGTGAAATATGTTTTGGGCATTGAGGTGGCGCAAAATCCTATTAGTATTGTTCTTAAATTGAATATTTTTGGGCATTGAGGTGGCACAAAATCCTATTTGTATTTTTCTTTCTCAATGAAAGTATGCTTTGGGTCACATATCTAGTTGCGGGTTACTTGGTGCAAAAGCAACGACTATTCCCATTGAACAAAATCATTAGTTGGCATTTGTTGATGGAGCAGAATTGAAAGACCCAACTAGGTATCGATGACTTGTGGGGCATCTCATTTATTGACTATTACTTATCCTAGAATTATCTTATTATGTTCACATCTTGGCACAATTCATGCAAAATTTAAAACTTGAGCATTAGGATGTAATTTTACATCTTGTTCAGCACTTGAAAGATAATCCAAGTTAGGGGATTTTGCTATATGTCGATTGTGATTTCCATTTACATGGCTATTGTGATACAAATTGGGCTAGTTGTTCCCTCACTAGATGATTTTTGACATCTTATTTTACGATGTTGGGAGATTCTTTTATCTCATAGAAGACTAAGAAGCAATTTACTGTCTCTCATTCTTTTGCTGAAGCCAAGTATCGCTCTATGGCCAATACTAATTGTGAATTAAAATGGTTAAAGGGTCGTTGTCTTCTTTTGGAGTTGCTCATTCGTTCAATGAGGTTATATTGTGACAGATAGTAGGCCCTTCACATTGCCAATAACCCAGTTTTCTATGAGCGCACAAAACATATTGAGGTTGATTGTCACTTTGTGCGAGATAAGATCAACAAGGGCAATATCAAACCTATGTATGTCCACACTTCCTTGCAACTTTCTAATATTCTTACGAAGGCACTGGGTAAACTACAATTTGATAGTCTACTTTCCAAGTTAGGCGTTCATCATCTTCACGCTCTTGGGGGGGCATTAGTGTTGTGTCTATATTTAAGAGTTTTATATATTCTCTTTTCTATCTTTTAGGGGAAAATATTTGCTATATATTTTTGTTTGGCTACTTTCCTTTATTTTAGGATTTGATTGCATAAATTCTGGTTGTAAAGGATGTATTTAAGTGATTAGAATTAATAAGAATACAAAAGCTTTTAAGCACCAAAATTCTTCAAATTTACTTCTTGATTATCTTTTTCACTCAGCTCCTAGTTTTAATCAATCTTATTCAGGGATATCTTCATCTTATCAATAATGAAGTTATTTTATTCGTATTTTATTATCCACAAATAGGTAGCCATCTCAATCATAGGGATAAATACTTCATTGTTTGTCCTAGGTAGAGATCTCAATCATAGGGGCAAATACTTCATTCTCTAGACAATTAATATAAAGGAATTATATTTTAAATTTAAATATTATATACTTATATTAATAAAATAATAATAATACATTATATAATTAGTTATATATATATTTTAATAAGATATAAAATATTTGTACGAAATTCATTTAAAAGAACTGATGCACTGAGTTGCAGTTTTATTACTAAATTATACATAACTTCCATCGAGTTATAGACAATTTGAAGAAACATTGTTAAGCAAATATTACTGCTTGGTGCCAAGGCCATGTTTAGGAAGAGGAAGAGAGAAAATGGTTGTGCAAAGTACTCTATTATGCCACAAAATAGTGAAATCATTGCTTGCGCGGCTAATGGAACCATGTCTATTAATGCGTACAAGCTAGTTCGGGTAAAGTATTCCGTGGCACATAGTACTCCATGGCACTCTAATTCGTTGAAACCACATCCTTGACACAATGTCAGTGGGCAAATAGGATCAAGTTTTGCCTGAATTACGCTCACTTCAACTTGGGTTTCGAGACCACCAAAATCAGCAGATGAAAGATTGACTTGATATCGAAGAGGTATAATTACCATTAGGCCTTATTGACGACATCAACAGTAAGCATTTAGTTACAAACATGGTGCAAATAGTTCAGTATATACGAACAAATGTGCACTTGTAACACTCCTCAAAGTCTACCAACAATTAAATTGACGTAGTTATGCACAATTCGAAAAGAACTTTGGACTCTATTTAACACTAACACATGCACCTCAGTCTTTCCTTATGGATCAAGCGAGAACTTGTTCACGTTCAGTAGTGACCAAGCTCTTACAACTTTCCAGATCCGAAACTGCCACAAGAAAGCTTTTCATCGAATGAGACCTTGATACTTAAGACCTGAGGAACACAACTTCAAGCGTGGATTGTTAACTCGATGCCATTTATGTTAGAAACTTTTAAATTTTTATTGGACAAGTTTTTAGTTACGTGTTTTTTTATATAAAATTAACATTAAGAAAATATATTTTAATTCAGATTAAAGATAACAAAATAGATTAATAAAAGATTTGGTTAAACAGGCGAAGTCCTTATTAATGTTGATCGATTGATTATTTGTTAAACCTGTGATAAGTAAGCCTAATCAGATTACTATAAATAATTATTAAGGACTACTGCTACCTAGGCATACAATCTAAGTACGTTCATAGACATACAATCTCTTTGATCCGTTAAGGAACTCTACATTACTCTACATTAAGAAAGATAAAAAGGACAGTAATAATATAAAATTATAGAACTTTTATAGAGGTTGACCTAAAAGTTTCATCAGCTCATTCATACGTTGAGAAGCTTATTCAAATAGTTCAATACTGTGCAATACACAGCAAAATAGGTACTTTTTGCATTTTTTCGTTTATACAAGTTCTTGGTTGGTCTTGAGCTAATAGATAAAGTTCATGTTATGTTTAACACGTGTTCAAGTGGTTGCATGATTGCATAAATTTAAAAGGACATTTTCGAATTGTTTCATAAGAAAATCAATTTTGTTTGAATTGATTTTAAACAAACGTTGCATAAAAAAAAGGAACAGTTTCGATGAGAAATCACCAGATCAATCATTGAAAATTCGCCTTTTTTGGCGACTGAAAGGAGAAATATGAAGAAGCACTCAGGAGCTATTGGGACAGGCGCTACATCTTCCACACACGCCACACTTAAAGGGGTAACCTTTATTTCTACCTGTAGCATGTAAGTTGTGGTGGGCGTCTATACAGTGCGGAGCGTAACTTGTAGGCGCCCTATGCATCCAGTGTCTGCGTAAGGCTGGCCTGTGCAGTTCATGCTCCCTAAAGCCACTCACAGTGTTAACACCAGGACATTATAAGATAGAAAAAAACTTATTGGTAATTTTGTTTAACCTCTATTTTTATTGTGATTTTTGGTTTTTAATTTTTGTTCCTTCAAATAAAAACAAAAAATATGCTTAGTTGTTAATGTAAATGAAGTTATATTTTTATTACCAATAATAATTATATATTAGATAAAATTTAAAAATAAACTATTTTTATAAATAAATAAATAAAAATTATTTTGATATCTTATATAATATTATTATATTATATGTATTTAATTACTAAAGAAAATTTTATATATTTTGGATATCAATTTAAATTTAACTTATATTATTACTAGTTTAATTATTAAATTAAAATATTTATTATTCTAATAGTTAAATACATCATCTGTATAGTTCTTATTAATAATTAATATATTAAATAATATATATTTAGTTAATACTAAATCAAATTATGAAAAGAAATATAAACAAAAACAAAAACTACTTTTTATATCATAAATCATGAAAACTAGAAGAAAACAAAAAAAATAAATACTCAAACAAATAAGTCTTTTTTTACTAAATTTAAAAAAAACCAAAAACATAAATAGAAACAAACAAGCCCTCAATTTTTTATAATTCACAAAATGACTCCTCTAGTTATTTTAAGTCAGTTTTTAGGTCTTTTGAATTCATAAAGTGAGTTTTTATTAATTTTTCTAAATATGTTACACTAAATAAGGTTTAATTATAGAAAAGTATAAATAAGGTTAACAAAGCTATAATTAAGTGATTTTTTCGTGCAACTGACCTGAAATAAAGGATATGTATATGGTTTTTGTACCTCATGGTGTTTTTATTATTCTGTATTGCATGACTATCACTTTCTTGAGAATTACTTTGTGATAAATTCTCAAATAAAGTTTACTAATAATGTTTTCAACACTAGTATGAGAGAATGAGAATGTGCATGAGGATTTTGTATTAATTATTGTTAAATTGTCATATATTTATACCTATATAAATTAATACAAGGATAACATACATGTGTATCTCTTATGCTTTTGGATTAGTTTGGTTACAAACGAGAATTTAGTCACCGTAGTGGCATTTCAAGTTAGCATTTGGATTGTTTTGTTTGCATGTTAGAGAATGTGTTTGGTCTTGTATTTGGTTATTATACCTATAGGTTTCGACGTTATATGAGATTTTGAGATGTGGATAAAGACATTTAATGGAAGATAATCATTGCTTGAGTGATCTATTCACCTATAGGTGGTAGAATCACAAGAGTTAATGATGTGTTCTCTGATTATTTTTATATATAGATCTTTTCTATCTGTATTATGTATTTATCCTATAGGTGTTTCATAATATATATGATAGGATGTTGATTACATATACTATTATGTGGCTTAAGTATTACTATTATCTTACGTTTGTGTTGATCATTTATATTATCAATTTTGCAGTCACATTTTCTATAGACAATAAAAGTGTCACATTTGAAACCCTCTTTGGTCTCAATTTTAAGAAATGAAAACAAAATGTAGAGTTTGTGTAGGAGATGGTAGATATCAACATGGTCATGATCAATGATAGATCACCGACACCTAAATCTATCAATTTAGAGGCTGAAAAAGCTACATATGTAGCCTGGGAAAGATCAAATAGGATGTGTTATTTGACCATAAAGAGATCCATACGACCATTTGCTGAATGGGCTTCCATAGGCAAGCATAGCAAGAGATTTTCTTATTACAAAGATATAAGGTATCTTTTAATGCTAAAATAGGTACCTTACTAAAGGAATTATACTTTATAAGGTATATAGGAGCCAAGGGAGAAAGAGAGTACATAATTAAGATAGTTCACATTCAGAGCAAGCTAAAGGGATTAAATATTTATATTTTTGATGCTTGTATTATTCACCAAGCTCTGAATACTCTTCCATTATAGTTTGGTATTTTGGTCACAACATATAACTCCTTGAATAAAACTTGGGACATGAATTCACTAATCACCAGTTGTGTTATTGAGGAAGAAAAGCTAAAAAACACCTCTCAAACATCTTTAATAGTAACCAAAGGAAAGATAAAGACAAAGCCCCATAAATTTAAAGGTAAGAAATCTAAATTTCCTCCACATATAGATGTTGGTCAATCCAATGTTGTTAGAGGTCTTATAAAAAAAAACAACTTATAAGAAGAAGGGACATAAGAAGGTGGAGTGCTAGAAAAATAGAATTTGGAAAAAGGGCAAGAGCTATCAAGTAAGTCCTTGACTTGTAATAGGCCATATTAGTTTCTTAGTGGCTATATATATATTGAAGCCTCTAATTATGTTGTTTCCATAATACAGGGATTCATAGAAAAGAGAAAGATGAATCAGGAGGAGGAAAACTGATGGTGGAAAATACGAAGAAGTTAATGCAATTATTGTAAGGTATGTTTTTTTGAACCTTAATATAAGGTTCAAACTTGTATTAAATTGTGCCTTTTATGTATCATATTTTATATGGAATTTGATTTATGATCTGTTTTAGATAAAGAAGGTTATAGTTTTGTAATTGAAAATTCGCTTGTAAAGTTGTCTTTCAATGCAAAACCAATTAGTAATGCCATCTTATTATATGGTTTATATAGAATGTGTCTTACCCTTAATGAAATATATGCTTCTTTATATATTGTTGAACATGTTACTAAAAAGAGACCCCTAATAAAGGAAAAGTCATACACATTGCGACATAAGAGATTGGGCCACATTTCTAGAGATAGATATAAGAGATTAATAAAAGATAATATTCTTCCAACTTTAGATTATGATGATCTAGAAACAAATGTTAATTGTTATAGGATAAAGTTGACCAAATTAAAAAAATAGGTATCTACTCGTGCTTTTAGGCTATTAGAACTCATACATACTAACATTTTGGCCCCTATATATCCACAATATCTAATTTAAGATACTTTCTGACATTTATTGATGATGATTTTTATCATGGTTATGTATTCTTACTTAAAGAAAAATATGAAGTTCTTAATAAATTTAAAATTTTTAAGACAGAGGTTAAGAAACGATTGGGAAAATTAATTAAGATTGTCAGATTTCATTGTGGAGGAAAGTATTATGGAAAATATAGGATTTCTATACAAAAAAAAGGTTTATTTGCCAAATACTTGGAATCATATTGAATAATTGCTTAGTACACTATGCCATGTAATCTTGAACAAAATGGTGTGGCCGAAAGGAAAAATCACACCCTAAAGGATATATTGAGATCAATGTAGAGCTAGACTAGCCTACCTGATTACCTTTTGGGTGAAGCCATAGAGACTGCCTTGTACATGCTTAATGGGGTCACAAATAAATAAGTGCAAAAAATGCCTTTTGAAATATGGAAAAGATGGAAACCTAGCCTCATTCATCTTCATATATAGGGTTGTCTTGCTGAGATGCGCTTATATAATCCTTTTAAAGGTAATCTACATTCTCGTTTCACTTAAATGTTACTTTATAAGATATCCCGACCATTTTAAGGAATACAGGTTTTACTATAGAGATGGAGGATCTAAAATAGTGGAGTCACAAATAGCTAGTTTCTAAAACACAATGTTTATGATGAGGGTAGTACATCTCATCTTAATGATGGTAGACCATCTTATGGTCCTTCCCATCTTTTAGATGATAGAAGGGTGAATATTACAATTATATCCTATCTATCACTCATTCAGTCAGAACTAGTAGATCCACGTCTTAGTATTGTACCAATATAGAGACAACAACCTATATGTGTATATACTAAGGTTTTTGAGATATATGAACATATTGAACTAATTCAATTAAGAATATCTACTCGAGTGACGAGATTAGTAATATCATCTAACTATATAGTCTATTTAGGTGAGAAAAACTATGATATTGGACATATAGTAAATCCATTTACTTTTACAAAAGTTGTTTTTGTAACTCATGCAAATTTATAATAGGATGCCATAAGGGATGCGATGTAGTACATAAAGTATAATAAGGTATGGGAGCTTATGGATTTACCTCATAACTGCAAGCTTGTCATCTATAAATGGATTTATAAGGCCAAGGAATCTAAGGTAAAGTTAAACAGTTTAAAGCCTAGTTAGTTACCAGAGTATTCATTTAGAGAGAAGGGATTGTCTTTAATGTTACCTTTTCTCATGTATCCTCTAAAGATGCATTTAAAGTGATTGTGACAATCTTAGCTCATTATGATATGGAGATACTTCAAATAGATGTTAAGACCACCTTCCTGAATGGAGACCTTTATGAGGAGGTCTATATGTAAAAACCTAAAGGATTTCAAGATAAAAGAAAGACCGGTATGGTTTGTAAGTTGAGGAAATCTATGTATGGTTTAAAATAAGCTTCTAATCAAATTTACTTATGTTTTGATGAGGTTGTAACTTATTTGGCTTTATAAAAAGTAAAGTTGAAAGATTCTTTTATTACATTGTAAAGGGGACCAAGGCTATTTTTCTACTTTTATATATTGATGATATCTTGCTTGCATCAAATGATTTCTCCATACTACATGAAGCAACTTTTGGCCAAGTATTTTGACAAAAAAGACCTTGGTGGAGCTTCTTTTATCCTTGGCATCTAGACTTACCGAGATAAATCTCAAAACTTATTAGGTTTCTCACAAAGTGCGTACATTAAGCAAGTGCTATAGAAGTTTGATATGACTAATTATAAACCTGTCACAGCACTTATCTTTCATTGTGAAAGATTATCTTTGGAATGATACAGAGAGAGAGAGAGAGGATATGGAGAATGTTCCTTATTCTAGTATAATTGGTAGCTTGATATATTCTCAGGCATGCATATTGTATTCGTTGTTAGATTGTTAAGTAGGTATCTAGCTAACCTACAAATAGACAACTAGAATGCGATTAAAATAGTTATGAGATATTTTAAAGGAACTAAGGATTATATGTTGATATTAAGAAAATTTAACAATTTGGACTTTATTGGTTACACATAATCAGATTTTGCTATGTATCTAAATAACATGAAGTCCATATCAATTTTTTATATATTAGTAAATGGTGTTGTTTCGTGGAAGAGTGTCAAGAAGATACTAGTAATTTCCTTGGCTATGTATGTAGAATTTGTAGCATCCTATAAGGCTGCTTTATAGGCAATTTGGCTTAGGAACCTGATTTTTGAGTTATTTGTGGTTTATTCAATTACTAGACCCATTTGATTATATTATGATAATCTTTCTATTGTATTGTTTAGTAACAACAATAAGACTATCACAGGGTCTAAACATTTGGAGTTCAAGCATCAAACCATAAAGGAATTAGTGCAGAAGGTTCACATTAAGGTGGGTTATATCGACATTGAGGACATGCTAGTTGATCCGTTAACTGGAGGACTTTGCCCTGTTATTTTTTAGAGACATACATATAGTATGGGTTTTTTTGATATCCTTAGACACTGTTAGTTAGGAATCATTGAATTTTCTGTTACATAATTGTACAAATTTTGTGCATTATGGCAGTACATTTATATATATATTGATGATCATCA
>JANSVA010000006.1:33898721-33919918 GCA_025504915.1 Erythroxylum reticulatum | reverse complement strand
TCTTGGGATTCAACCTGGTTCCATAACTACTCAAGATGTTTGAAGAATCAAAATTATTTTGTCTTGTATGACTCATATTTCTAGTACAAGTGAATTGCAATATAATCCAGAAATTGAGAAGGCAGAGCGTTATTTGAGAAAAGAGACTAAGCAAGGAAGCAGTCATTCACCTTCAGATGCGAAAGTTTAAGTATATTTAACAATTGGTAAAGACTCTAATTTTTAAGAAATAGACGAAAAAATGGCAAATCTTAACCCTAGAACATTGCGGGAGCTAGCGGAACCGAATTTGAATCAACAACCCTTATGCATTTAATTTCCAAATGTTGAGTTAGATTTCGAATTGAAATATGGTTTGATTCACTGCCTATGTTTTATGGTCTTGTAGGTGAAAATCCACATAAACATCTGAAGGAATTTCATGTTGTTTGCTCTGGAATGAAACCATAAGGGGTGACAGAAGAAAAAAATTAATCTCAGGGCCTTTTCATTCTTATTAAAAGATAAGGCAAAAGATTGGCTATATTATCTTCCATCTAGATCAGTAACAACATGGAATGATATAAAAAGAATGTTTTCAGAGACGTTCTTTCCTGCATCAAGAGTAGCAAATATCAAAAAGGACATACGCAAGATAAGAAAAATTATAGGAGAAACATTATGTGAATGTTGGGAAAGGTTTAAGGAGCTATGTGCCAGCTGCCAGCTGTCCACAACATCAAATTTTCGATCAACTTCTAATTCAATAATTTTATGAAGGACTATTGCCAATGGATTGAAGTATGGTTGATGCAGCTAGTGGAGGAGCTTTGGTAAACAAAACACTTGAGGCAGCCAGACAATTGATATCAGTTATGTCAAAAAATTCTTAATAGTTTGGGATAAGGATGGATAGAGCTATTAAGCGTATGAATGAGGTAAGTATCACGCTTTTTGAGGATAAATTTTTTTATTTAACAGATCTAGTTTGTCAAATAGTTGTAGTTCAATTTCAATCAGCAAGAGTGTGTGAAATATGCTCATTCTCTAGACATCCTACGGATATGTGCCCTACATTACAACAAGACTCTCTTCAAGGAGCTAGTGCAATAGGGGGCTTTCTTGGTCAACCTCAACAAAAGTATGACCCTTATTCCAATTACTACAATATAGGATGGAGGAATCATCCAAATTTGAGCTATGGAAATCAAGGAAGCCAACAACCATATCAACCTCACATTTTTAAACAACTTCAAGCTCCTACATATGCTCAATCTCAATCTCAATCTTCAAATTCAGGTACATCTTTAGATGAAATTGTTAAGGCACTTGCTAATAATACTCAACAATTTCCAGGAAATAAGGGCAAGCCTTCAAAACTTGGGAAATCAGATCACACAATTAGCCACCTCGGTAAGTAAATTGGAAACGTAAGCATCAGAGAAATTTCCTTCCTAAATAGTGGTGAATACTAAGGAGAATGTGAGTGCAATGACTTTGAGAAGTGGTAAGGAAATTCAATCTAGAATTTTTTTTACCAATGGAGATAGAAAAGCACGAGGATGGAGAAAAGAAGGATGAACTTCCAACTCAAGAATCAACAAAGGTAAAAAAATGATTCATCTTCATCAATATCAATTAATACATGTTTACCTTCTTTTCCTAACAGGTTAGCTAAAGCAAAAAATGATGGATACGAAAGAGAGATTTTAGAAACTTTCAAAAAGGTGGAAATCAATATATCACTAGAAGCCATCAAACAAGTTCTGAAATATACAAAATTCTTAAAGGATTTATGCATAAATAAAAGGAAGCCAAAGGAAAATGAGAGAATAATTTTGGGTAAGAATGTATTAGTTGTGATAAATAAGAAATTACCAAAAAAATGCAAAGCTCTAGGTATGTTTACACTTCCATGTAGGTAATAGAAAAATTGAGTGTGCCATGCTAGATTTAGATGCATCTATTAATGTCATGCCACACTCAATTTATCGAGCTTTGAATATGACTTCTTTACAATAAACTAATGTGATTATCCAATTAGCTGATTGTTCGTATATATGTCCTATTGGAGTTATTAAGGACGTTTTAGTCCAAGTTAATGGTTTGGTATTTCCAATTGATTTTTACATCTTGAAAATATATGGAGATAGTGTGGAATACTCGACTTCGATTCTATTGGGTAAGCCATTTATGAAGACAACCTAGACGACAGTTGATGTGGATGAGAGCACTCTTTTTGTAGAGTTTGATGGAGAGATTGTAAAGTTCAATATTTTCGAAGCAATAAAATACCCTAATAATCTTTAATCTATCTATCATATAGATATTGTTGATTCATTTATGTAGGATATGTTTAAAGAAGAAAAATATTGCAGATGAGTTGGAGTTTAAGGTCAAATTGGAAGTGAACGAGCAAATTGATGAAACTTGGGAAGTTGTAGAATCATTCTCAATAATGCAAATAGATTCGGAAACTTTAAATGATGAAATTCCTATAACTCACAAAAAAATCTTACCTTCTATTTTACAGGCCCCAAAGATAGAATTAAAATTGTTACCTGATTGCCTAAAGTATGCCTATTTAGGTGATGGAAAGTCATTACCCTTCAAGAAGGCTGACTAAAGAGCAAGAGGAAAGGCTAGTGGCACTACTTAAGGAGTACAAAATTGAAATTAGATAGAAGTTTGGGAAGGACCATCCACGTTGAGCATAATGACGTTAAACAATTGTGCTTTTCGGGAGGCAACCCAAAATATGATTGTTTTATTTTATTTTGTTTTGTTTTAGTTATATATAACTTGCATTTGTTTGCTTTTGAAAAATAAATTTATTGGCCTAAAGGAAAAAAGGAGGTCTTAAAATTCCAAACTACTAAATCTCATAAGGCAAGACCTCGCCTTATGTAATTTGGTCTTCTGGAGTGAAGACCCTAAAATTCCAGACTACTAAATCTCATAAGACGAGATCTCGCCTTATGTAATTTAGTGTTATGAAATTCCATACTACCAAATCTCACAAGGCGAGATCTCGCCTTATATGATTTAGTGTTCTGAATTTTTTTCTTTTTTCTCATTTAATTATTTACTTAAATATTTTTTACTTTTGAAAAAAACCTAATATACTTGTTTGTCTTTGTAGGAAATTAAAAGAAACTTTCGACCATAAGTAGCCCTCCTCCCACACAATAGCCTAAAGCTCCACCATAAGCAAACAGCAACGTGCCACCAACAGCTCCAATGGACTTGGAGTGTCTCCACAGTAGCTCCATTACAAACTCATCCACTTCACACAAGCATATAGCAACAACATCACAAGCAGATGCCCAAAGCCAATCACAAGTAGATGCCTAAAGCCAATCACCAGACCCACGTCGACAACTCACAATACACCCAATGCTTCACTAGTCAACCCGCTCCATCACTAGTCATACAAAATTGGCAGCATGCCCCCAAATTGCCCTCCACAAACACATAACACCAAGCCAATAGGATAGAGACTGAAAATTCACGCAGCAAGTAGTGGCAGTAGCGTCACAAAAGCACCTTCATGCCCTCACTTGTTTTTTTAAGTTTTAATTAAATTCTTTTTTCTTTTAAGTTCAATTTTAATTATTATTGCGTTGTATTAAATCTTTTTCTAAGTAGTTTTTGTTTATCTTGTTCAGTATTATGGGGCATTCTAAAGCTAATACCAAGGCCGCAACAAAAGGAAAATTGTCGATGAATGCTAATTCACACCTTTAATTTGCGACAAGTTCTGAAATTGGTACTAAAAAGAAGCATACGTGGATAATTTTTACTCATAGTTTAGGGGAGTCATCTATTTTGGGCTTTATTATTATTTTTGATTATATTTATTGAGTTGTGAGAATCTTTTGCATACATTAGGGACAATGTATGATTTAGGTATAGGAGGAGGGAGTTTTCATTATGACAAACTTTATGATTTGTGTTTGGACTCATGATATGTTGATTCATATATTTTCTGATTATTGTTCATGAATAATTTTTAAGTCAAGATGGATTTTTGATTTAAGATCTAATGCATGAGAGATATAAGCATGATTAGTGTTTTCATTAAATTTTTTCAAGTATCTCATTGGTTTTGTTGAGTGAAAGTGTGCAAGACTTGATACATTTTTTGACACCTACTTAAGCTTTGAGCCTAAGAGCATTCATCACATATATGCTTATATATATCTTTTTGTTGTGTGTTACCAAACATAGCTTGTCTATGCTAGAACTTCCTTTTGAATACGTGTTATAAAGATGATGAGGGCATTTAGGATAACCATTTTTGACCTAAACAAGCCTATCTTAATTTTTATCCCTAAAATAAATTTGAGCCTTACCCTTTCTTGTCTTGCATAATAACCTTGTTACAAGTTGAATTTACCCTTTTTGTTCCTTAATAATTTTGAACCCCTAAATTAAAGGAATTGTATTAGCTAATTTGCATAGGATTTTGACTAATCGCATGAAAAGTAAATTAGATGATTCAAGTTGCATTGTTTTGATTTTTTTTAGAATGGAGGAGAAGTAAAAAAACAAAAAATAAAACAAAATATCCTCTTTAATACTGTTGTTGAAAAGAAAATAAAAAAAAAGAAAAAAGAAAAGAAAAGAAAAGAAAAAGAGATTAAAAGAGATGCTATTTGAAACAATTGAATAACTTGTGTGGTTAAGTTTGTATGATTCCCTTCAATTTATTTAGCCAAAAAGTTCCTTTTGTCATACCTTACCTAAGACATGATATAACCCCTATTAAGTCCCTCTGAGTTATACATTAGGTTCATTTTGTTTAGTGGTGGAGATATGATTCTTGAGCAAGCTTATGGAAATAACTCGCTATGTTTTGATTTGAGAGCTTAATGAACCTTACACACTTTGAGTGTATAAGTGAAATCCTTGTGAGGGTATTAAGTCTTGTTTATTTGATTTTGACAGAATTGATGAGATGCTATGTTTTAACAATGTGTCCTACGAGTGCTTATTCTCTCGATTGCTATTTTATCTTAAACCTTAAATGTGAATTAGCTTTTGGAAATTTTTGGATAACATGAAAGGATATGTGAGGATGTTATGAAGATGATTAATGTATTGAATTGATGGATGCTTGAGGACAAGCACAACTCTGAAGTGGGGAATTTAATAAGATGTTATCTTGCTATATTATTTGATATTATCTCCATTGTTTTAGAATTATTTTGATGTTTAAATATGGAAATTTATGTTTTTTTAAGAGATGAAATGTGGAGATTGCATTAAATTGGGACTTTATTGATGATAATCACACATTTTATATAAAGTGAAGAGATTGATCCAGTAAGTAAGGTTGATCATTTTAAGATTTGGATTTTAACTAGGAAACTTCCTCTTATCCATTTCATGTAGGAGTTTGATTTTGAATTCATTTTAGATAGACATGTTTACAAGTTAGAGTTAGATTAGGATTAGGTTAGAAAACCCCATAAAATGGACGTTCCTCACAATAGAAAAATGTTCTCTCTTCTTACATTTTTAGCAATTCTTTTATCTTTCTTCTATTTTTGTTAATGGAGCAAAAGTCCTATGACTAAACTTAATCGTTCTGATTCAAGGGGATTCGATACTCTAATTATAACCTTGTGAGGTTTTGTGTTACAAAATTTTATTAAATTTTAATTCAAGTATTTCTTGTTTTGAATTCTTATATTTCATGAACGATTGATATTTCATTAATCTGATAATTTAATTTAATATTGATTATTCTATCGCTATCTAGAAATTCAGTGATCCTTAATTGTCATGAAAGATTGGTACAGGTAACAAATAGGTTATTTATGAATTTCCTTATTAAACTTATGATAAACAAGAAAACTAAGTTGAACAATTGCAGCTATCTCGATTATTTAATTTAGGTTTAGTCTTTTTCACGAAACTTATTATTACCATTTACTTGATATGGAATGATATCACACCTAGTCAATAAATGATAAATCTTGGTTTGGATGTTGGGTTTGAACCAATTAATTTAGAAAATTTTGAAACTTATTACAACTATCACAATATGATTAGGACTAACTGTTTGATTGTGAAAATATTCTTTTTAGACTAATGATCAATGTTACAATTAAATGAGATCTTTCCCTTGAATCGGAGTTCAGTAATCTTAACTTTCTCATTTTAAAATTCAATTGATTTAATTTTTTTCTTATTAATTTTAGTTAATCAGTTATATAATCAAAAAATTTTCCATTTACTTTTATTAGTTAAAATTAAGAAACTAACGTTTAGTTCTTTGGGGATTTGACCTAGTTCTATGACTACTATAAGAAATTTGAAGAATCAGAATTATTTTAGGGGCTTCGATCACCCTACTAGACTCCACTTCCACCAAAGAGGCTATTTTTTAGGTTCTATTCAATAGGATTATAAACCACATCATTGCTCTAAGGCATGATATTCACGTCAACGCACAAAGCTAAATAAGACGGAAAATCAGATAGTCTTTCCCACTTAGTTAAGCTTTGCTATTTTGTGATGTTATGTTTATTTTACTTTGTAATATTTGGTTATGATCAAACCTATTGTATCTTAATTCTTATTTATCAACTCAATTTTGATTTAAAAAAATTAAAATAAACTAATAAAAATTAATAACTGAACCAATAAAGATATTAATAAGAGTGAAGTTAATCAATAATGGAAACTTAGGGAATATTCTATCCTTATTTTGTCTTCCATTTATCTTGTTAATTTAACTATGCTTGATCCTAGATATCTAAAGGTTTTAGTTACCCTCTCTTAAGATCTAATCGAGAAATCCTAATTGAAATATAAAATAATTGATTTGTAATCTGTCAATTCCCAAACTACTCTTCACTACTCAATTGGATTTGAAGCAATCCTAAGGATAGTTAACTCACAATTAAGATCTCTCTTAAATTATTTATTAACTTGATATTTGCTAGTATATTAAGGTACCAAATCTTATTGTCTAACTTAACATAAATAACTTTGATTCAATCTCTTGATTTGTTATCAAGAGAGCACGATAAATACCACAAAATATTAATATATTTAATTCAACAAGGTTAAAGTTATACAAAACAATTCAAGAATAAAGCCTAAAATAGATTTAGAATTCCATATTCACGTTAAAATATAACTATTCAGATTTAACACCCAAGGGAATGAAATAGAATAAGAAAATAATCAGTAAGTTTGAAAGCCTTAATCTGGAAAATCTAGAAAGCTAGAGTTGACTTTATGTTTCCACTTTTATATCTTCTTATTTACACTGCATAATTTATTTATGTTCTTATGCTCTTTTCTTAGGTATCTCTAGCAACTCTAACTACCTCTTTCTGAATTCAATCCGCCTCTTATTTGTCTCCTATTTTGTAGCCTTCTTAATATCCTTATATAACAATAAATTAAGGTTTCTCAAATGTACATAGGCACTTATATGGTCATGTAGGTGACCATGTATCTCCAAAATACCTTAATTTGTGAATTTGCATGGTCATAGATACTTACATAGGCAACATACATAATTGCGTATTTCAACATACATAGACATTTAGCTCCATATAGGTAGGAATTGTGTCTTTAAAGCTCCACACATTTACAACGACTTACACTATCACTATATATGACTGTGTATCACCACAATTGTTCTAATTCTTCCATTCCATACAATAATTTCACCCAAATACATCTCCTTTTAGTCTATAAAGGTAATTATCACCTAAAAGACACATTTGAAGAAAATTAAGTACAAAAATACTTTAAAACTATTAAATGTCAAGTAAAACATAATAAACATGGGTATATAAATATAGACAAATAATAGTTTATCAAACATCTCCATACTTAAACCTTTACTTGTCCTCAAGAAAATCATAATCTAATTAATCAAACTTACAAATATTCATCCCTTATTAACCTTAATCTATCCATCCATACTCTAAATCATCATCTCATATCAATCAAATTATCATATAATTAGTTTCAAGTCAGTATAGAACAAACCTTCATAAGTCAATATCAAGAGCAATCACATAGATAATCTTTTTAAAATCGAAAGCACAAATTTTTACACCTTTGCTGAGGATTCACTCAATATACTCAAATTATTTAGGATGAAAAATGTAAGAACTCTCAAATCAACGCATGGAAGACTTCTTAACCATAATATTTCAATAAAATCATATCTCCACCACTTATAACTAAACTAGAAATAAAACTTAAAAGTTCTTATTACAAGGTTTTAATGAGCCTTAGGTTAGGGTATGACAGGGATAATAAAAAAAGTATAATATTGACGGAAATTTACATAAAAAATTACATGCAACTTAGTTCTTCAAAATATAGGTCCTTCGCACCATAATTCCATTGGTACCATAACTTTAACACTACTTTTATTTTTATTTTTATTTTTTATTTTTCTTTCCTTGCAACATAAATTATTATTATATTCTTTGAGCATTCATCATGTACCAATAATTAAAGAAATATTAGAGCTTTTCAAATTTTGAGTAGCCTTCAGGGTTCAAAAACAATAAAAAGGCTTTAAGAAAAATAAGATAAAGGCTAATAATGTGGTTATAATTAGTGAAAATGATAAGTTTCAAAATTGGTTACTCCCGAGGGATAAAATATCGTAGGATAATAAATAAGAAAATAGGCTAAATAAATGCAATATGAACTCAATATGAATAATAAAAGCAAGTTCTAGAATTATCTAACTTTGCATGATATCACACATGAAAGAGTAAAAGAGTTTTAAATAATGATGTATTTGCTCTTAGGCTTAAACAATCACATAAATGGTCTTGTGTATAAATAACATGCATCTTTCATTCAAATTGATTATCTTAATGATTACTAAAAATATAACTCATAAAAGCGTGAGTATTCTAACTTTCATCCTTTACATATTAATTTAATTCAATAACCAACAATGATCTAAAGTATTTTGGACAAATTTTAACTAACTCGAGATATCAGTTAATAAGATTTAATAAAGAAGATAATAAGAAACTTAAGATAATTGAATTCCTTTCCCACACTTAAAATTTTATATTATCCCCATTGTACATAATTGAAGCAAATTAAAAATAAAATAAAAGTAAAGTAAAAAATATTAGAAAGGTTTGATTGATGCTACCCTGAATAATAATATGTACAGGGTCCTAAATTGAAGAAGATCCATATTAGATTACATACATCCAGCGTTGCAAAATATAACCCAAAAAAAGATAAAAGAAAATAAATAAAGAACATGGAAATAAAAATAACATTTCACTAAAGTTTAGATAAAATAAAATAACATAATGAAGAAAATAAGAAAAATACACAAATAATAAGAGACAAAAAAACCAAAATTAACATCCATTAGTCCTTCTGTGAATTTGGCATGTTCATCGAAGGAGGATCCTTGGGTCACGAAGCCTCAAAATGTTATGGAGTTGAAGACAATGGAGTTGCTCCAAATTGTAAAAGTGGGATGGATATCCTAAGATGTCTAGCCATCTTCATCAATATGGCCTCCATCCATTGATAATTGGCTACTCGCTTCTCTATATGCTATATCGTGCATCACCATAAGCTTCGAGCTACTCCATCTACTCATTCAACGCCTCCTATTATGCTTGGATAGTATTTTGAACACCTAAGATCTACCCCATGTGTTTCTTTAGCTGAGTTATCTTTAATTGGTCCTGGTGTTGTATCAATGACTTGGGAAATTCCATCTAGTCTCCTCTTGAGCTACTCCTCCTGTTTAGGATGGCGATGAGCTCTATTATAGTGGCAACTTAGCTATGCCTAGGAAATCCCTTTCTACTCCAATGCAGTTGGCTCATTTGGAACTCCAGTTGATAAATGTAAATTTCATCATGATTTAGGGCTTAGTTTGATATGTATTTAACTATTAATTCAATCATCTAGTATGTATTTAGGTTAGAATTATGTTAGTTTGTTAATTATTTGTATGTTAGTGTTTTATGGATTAGTACAAGTCTTTGATTTTAATTCTAACCTAAATTTAGGGCTAAAAGCGCATGCATTCTGACTTTCATCCTTTGCCTATTAATTTAATTCAATAATCAATATTGATCTAACGTAATTTGGACAAATTTTAACTAACTTAGGATATTAGTTAAGAAGATTTAATAACGAAGATTATAAGAAACTTAATACAATTGAATTCCTTTCCCACACTTAAAATTTTATATTATCCAAAAATAAAAGAAACTAAAATTAAAAAATATTAGAAAGGTTTGATTAGTACTACCCTAAATAATAATATGTAAAGAGTCCTGAATTGAAGAAGATCCATATTATATTATAAATATCCAACGTTACAAAATATAAAAAAATAAAAATAAAAAATAAAGAACATGGAAATAAAAATAACATTTCACTAAAGTTTAGAGAAAATAAAAAATAAGAAAAACTCATAAATAATAAGAGAAAGAACAAAAGCCAAAATTAACATCTATAAGTCCCTCTATAAATCTAGCATGTTCATCGAAGGAGGATCTTTGGGTCACAAAGCCTCAAACTACTATGGAGTTGAAGATAATGTAGTTACTTCAAATTGTAAAAGTGGGATGGACATCCTAAGATGTCCAACCATCTACATCAATACGGTCTCCATCCATTGGTAATTGGCTAGTCGCTTATCTATCTGCTATATCATGCATCCACCATAAGCTTCGGGATACTCCATCTGCTCATTTAATGCCTCTTATTATGCTTGGATAGTATTTTGAACACCGAAGATCTGCCCCATGTGCTTCTTTAGCTGAGCTATCTTTAATTGGTCCTAGTGTTGTATCGACACCTTGGGAAATTCCATCTAGTCTCCTCTTAAGCAACTCCTCCCGTTTAGGATGGTAATGAGCTCTATTGTAGTGGTAGCTCAACTATGCCTAGGAAATCCCTTTCTACTCTAATGCAACTGGCTCATTGGGAACCCCAATTGATAAGTGGAAATTGCATCTTGATTTAGGGATTAGTTTAATATGTATTTAACTGTTGATTCAATCATCTAGTATGTATCTAGGTTGGAATTGAGTTAATTTGTTAATTATTTTTATTTTAAGTGTTTTATGGGTTTGTACAAGTCTTTGAACTTAAATATTATGTTTTTAAGATACCTTGATGTGCTTGCTAGTGTTTCAGGGTCAACATCAAAGAATGGTGAAGTTTCGAAGACATTTAAGCCGAAGCAACGGCCCACAATAGGCTGAAGCACCAAAGTTAGCCCACAATCGTGATTGTGACAGAAGCCTAGGATATAGCCCACGATCGTGGCCTACATGCTACGATCATGACAGAAGGCTTGAATGTGGCCCACGACTGATTCTTAGATTGATTATTTTGTGTGCTACAATTGTTTGATAATTCGTATATTCATGGTTGATTCTTAAATTGTTTGATTGAATTAAATTAAATTATCATTTTTAATTTTGTGCAATTTGGATTTTTGTTATTATTTCTGGCCTTAGATTTTATGATTAGATTAACTCCCTTCTCATGGGATCGACACCTGTGTTATTACGCTAACGGACCGTGCACTTGCGGATTATCATAGGTAAATAATTAAAACTTACACACAACAAACACCCGTTCGCCAATCAAGTAATAGATGTCTATTATAGGTCTTTGTCATCTTTGTACCATATGCATGTTTTTCATCACATTTAAATTCAGAGCCATCATAGTACCAACTAGTTGGATAGTAATTAACCTTTCGAAAACCTCTATCCTCCATGCTAGCCTCGTCATATAAGGCTTGACATATTTTGTCTCGAGCTTCTTCTCTTTACTTTGACATGAAAAGAATTGGGCTAAGCCAAGCCAATGGAATTGGTGTCTGTTTGTTCATGCTCTATAAATAGAATATATCCAAGTTCCTAACGACTCCAAAGCTATTGCCAAGCCTGCTTAGCATATGACTCATAATCTCATTTGTATATTTGAGTGTGGAGTGTTATAGTGTTGACGCTTTAGATTTATAGGGTTATTACTTGCCCTTCTCACTAATAGTAGTATTTAATAAATGTCAAGGAGACATCCTATACGGGAGGTCTATCCATAAGGCTACATAGTCTGATTTCCCCACAAATTCTTAGTTTTACAAACCCCTCATGATGGAGAACTCTGAGTAGCTCATCAAGACCATCTTTCTCATCATCCAAAACAAGATTGTGCTTGGCCAATCCTAATGGTAGCAACTGTTCTCAATAAAGAATGTAGAGAGTACCTTTAGCATTAACTCCTAGTACGAGGGCCCCATGATCTCGAAGAAGCTAAACCATGCACTAATGTTTATGAGATCCTAAAATTAATCGACTAAGTTGACCCGCTTCAGCGCCTCCAAGTCATTGCTCCTTATAAGCTCCCATATTGAATAATAACATCTTGGGTTGCTCTGGTGGCTAGACTTTATTAGGTTGCTCATATTGTGGGGGAAGTCCCCTTGAGTCTCTAGAGGACCCTTCTCCTCATTGCCTCTTTTGAGGTGCCTCTTTGGCTCATTGATGTCCTGTCATTATGCCTGAAACTTAAAATAAATGTGAAAAATAGCAAATAGAATTACGAAAAACAACCATCCCCCACTCTTATTTCTTAAGCTCATTAAATCTTAGAAAAGTGAAAATGTATAATTAAAAGGAAAAATAAACAAATCAAAAAAATAATCTAACGAAAATAAATAAATAAATTACAAAATAATAAAAATGAAATATGCTATTAACCATTCAATTACAAAATTAAACTTAAAATTGAAATTATCACACCCAATCTAACAATTGCCCAAAATTAACCAAATTGAACATCTAATTCCTCCAAAATTCAAAATAAAAATGAAATTAGACTAGAAAATAACTTTAATTAACTGTAAAAATGAAGTAATCCTAATTCCAAACAAAATCATCACAATTCAATATATAGTGAGCAAAACTGCATACCCAAATCAAATTCCATCTAATTCTCATGCAATTCATCAAATTGAATTAACAAATCATATAGAAAAGGATAAATTCTACTTTAAAACCATAATCAAGCATAAAATTAATCAAAATTATAGTAATCGTAAAAAGTCTAATCCTAACATTTTTTGGGAGTGAAAATCTGTAAAAACTACGAAATACCCAAAGATTTATGCATAAATAAAAATTGAAAAACTTAGTTGGGTGTCACAATTTGAGCAGGAAAATGCTAAAAGTGGGTTGGAGAGAGAGAGGGGTGACAACGGGTGGTAGAGAGAGGGAGAGAGGGAGAGAAAGATGAGAGAAAATGAAGAGATAAGGGCTTTTTAAAAGTTGTCGCGGACTTTCATCGACGGCTACACTAACATTGTAAGTCATAACCAATATTAAGAATATCATACTGATACTAGTATTGGATTAGGTTATGGTACGGTATTATACCTATATTGGTCAATATCAGATACTATTTCAGGCAATAATTTAAATTTATGACATTGTCTTTGAATTTTTTTAAAATTGAAAAATAATCGATTAATATATTGTACAATATACTTTATAATTTTACATCAACCCTATTTCCAAAAGTCATAATAATAAAATTTAAAATAATAAAAAATTTTACTTATTTTTATAACATTAATTTTCAAATATTTCACATATAAATAATAACCACAATTAATATGAAAAAATCATTTGACCATCATTTAAATATAAAATTAAGAATAATGTAAAGTATTTCAAAAATTGAATTTTCATCATATAATAAATAATAGTTACATCAAAACATCAAATAAAAAGAACAATAAATATCCCTAGCTCTTTAACTAGTACAATTTACAACAAGAGTTTATGATGAGGAAACAACCAACAAGAAGTGAAACTTAAAACAAAAACATTTACAATTACATTGCATATATAGACTTTACCATATATATCAAATATAGATAAAATTAAAAGAAGAGGAGAAACAAATACCTATAACTTCATTCAATCATCTACGGGGGATACCTGCTGTAACTGCATTGATCCCAATTCTCATTTGGTACAAAATCCTTATGAATGAGCGATGCCTCGTCATCATCATTCAAATTCATTGCACCAAGTGACATGTCAATGCTTTCCCATATAAGATTATTTTCTAATTCACTCTCATCTATCAAACCTAGATCCTCATAAACCCAATCCTTAAAAAGATCGATATTATCAATGCAAATTAGATCTACTGAACCATTTGTTCTATTAAGAGTCCTAGTAAATAATAAAATTAAATTATTAAAAAATTATAAGAAATTATATCTAATTTAATAATGATAATAACATACCTTTCTCAAAGCTTTAAATTGTATCGAACGAAGACCAAGCATTCAATCTCTTGTGCTCTAATATATTCCTTTTCTTGGAATGGATGAATTTAAATGTGCTCTAGTTCCTTTCATAGCTTGTTTCACTCACAAATGGACTTAAAATTTGAATTATAAACCTTTGCAATTATAGAATACCACTTCTGAATTGGTCCAACCAAGAAACTGTAAGTAGTAAGACAATAAAAGTAGCATTATAAACAAAATAAAGTGATAATTAATTTTCAACAACTGACAAAAGTGAAAAAAGTATTACCTAGATTAAGTTGTGATCTTTTTTGAATAGCAATTGGCATCCCAAAATCCCTAGAAGAATGGTTATAAATCTCCATTTGTGAGTTTAGGAGAGCTTGCATTATCTCATAAGCAACAATTGTTATAATAGTTAACAAAGTTCCGCTATTAACTTCAGCTTTGTTTATAAAACCTAGTCTAAACTAAACATTAGGATTAAAAATGCCCCAGTTGTTAACAATGGAAAGTAAAGTTGCCTTTCCCATCTACTGTTGATAACTGCAAGATAAGGTGTATACAAAGAAGTCATATTTTTCATATTAGCCTTAATTGTTTCCTTCGCTCTTTCCATAGCATAAAAAAATACCCTTTATTTCCTTTTCGTCATTATCATTCAAACAAAGTACCCTCACCAAAGACTCACAAACTTGGGAAAAAAATTGGCATTGGGACTAAAATTCAGTATCTTCAAGTATAATTCTAGAAACTTTTAATCTAGCATTAGACCTAGTATGCTAAGATGCAATTCACTTATATAAAAACATTTATCACAAATCTTTCTGCATCATGATAAAACACTAAAATGATAAGAAACTTGTTGCAAATCTTGTAACAATAGGACTACACAAATTCCCACTAATGGTAAAAATACTTTCTTAATAAATTCAAGACCTATGCATAATTGTAAATGAACTTGGTCTCTTTTTTGGCTCTTTGCATAGTCTCATCGATAATAAAAAAATACCCAGCATCCCCTATATTTTCCAGCAGTAAGTCAATGCAATTTCCAATATAAGGAGTCTAAAACAAAGAATTATACTTGCTTTATAATCTTCTTCCTGCCACTTTATAAGCAGAATCATTGTCAGTAATGAACTAAACAATATTTTATAGCCCTACTTCATTCTTAACTTCATCTAATATTTTAAAAAAAGTGTCAGTATTCCTCATAAGGTTAGATATATCAAAAGACTTCAAAAACATTGAACCCTTTCGTAGAATAAACCAAAAAATTAAGAATATGATCATGTCTCCTATTTGTCCAACCATCACATATGATTGAACACTGTTAAGTAGCCCAATCCATTCTTCTTTCTTTTAAATAACTTTTTGCTTCATAAACTGAGCTACTCAAAATTTTACCTTTGTAGTCATTAATAGAAGGAGCTTTGTATCGCGAATTGTAAGAGGCCATAACGACCACCATATAATAAGATTGGGAAGCATTGAATGCCACACCTGAATCATACCACCATCTAAACATTACCATATCTACATTATAAGCTACTTCCCTTGATTGTATGGCATTATGAATTTAAGGCTAAGCTCTAAGAGTTGTTTGTGGTGTAAAAAATCCTAACAATTGTTATGAGGCCCCTAATTACACCCTAATAGGAACATTACATGTCCATGAAAGTATATATGATAGGAGTTAATGATTATAATTTGATTGTGTATTGCTTAAGTCTTAAATTTTGGTTTGGTGGATTATAATTAGTAACTTGGAATTTATTGCTAAAATTGGAAAATTGATGTATTAAAATGTACATTTAGACTAGGAAAATTGTCAAATGGCAAGACAATTGACACATAAAACATTCGGATGACTAAGCATATAAATTGAGTGACATTTGGCATAGATAACTAAATGTCAAATGGCAACAACGATTAAGTGACAAATGGATTAAGTGACTAACTGTCATTTGGCAGCATATATATAGGACAAATGGATTACATGCATTGGTGACAAATGCCATATTGAGATAGTGATCCTTAGCAATTTATGTGTTAAGCCACTACATGGATAGTTTCTTCAGCCTTCATTCTTCCTCACCACCGAATCATCCACCCTCCTTTAGCTTTAAATTTTGCTTCAATTTTGTGCACTATCACTTTAAACTCTTTATCAAATATTGCAACAAGAAAGTTATATCATGCTATCTTCTATGTTGTTGTCTTCTTGGTGTTAAGATCACCCTACTTCCACCTTGATCTTTGAATTGTGCTTGTTGCATGGAAGGCTGGATTGGCTTGTTCACTAAAGTAGGAGTTTAAGCTAAATATGTATTCATTGAAGTAGGAGTTTAAGCTAAATATGTAAGTGGAATTCTAAACTTGATGGCATGTGGTAATATAAATTATATGATGTTTAATTTGGGATAGAATATGTGTTGTGTTTATGATAAAATGAGTTCTGGAAAAATGATGTTTGTATGATAGATTCTGTTTTAGTTTTTGAAGCATGAAAGACAATGGTTTGTGAGCTTCCAAATGATTGACTTTGAATTAGAATTGGATGTGAATTTGATGAAAAATTGAAGCATAATTAAGGTGTAATTGAGGTGTAATTAATGGGCTATGATGAAGGTGTATTGAAATGAGCGTGAAGGTGTTAAAATTTGGAAATAAATTAAAGGAAATTGGATAGTAAACCTTCAGTTCACTCATCCCACGATCATGGGAGCTACATTAGCTCCTTCCCATAGTCGTGGGAAGTGCTTTGAAATGAGAAAAGTTTAGGTTTGACCACATAATGTTAAGACACTTTACAATGGTATATTTGAACTTGATTAAGGTTTGAAATGAACCTAGTTTGATGTTAGATTAATTGGTTAAAGGTTGAATAAGTTTTGGAATGTTAATTGAGGTGATAAATTAAGGAATGGAATGTTTGATATTAATGTATTCAATTTTAGAATATTTGAATTGTTCAAGGGATGAAGGCGTTCTTACGAACACAAATGTGATCCAAAGGATTTAAGTGATGTGAATTAGTTATGAATATTTAAGAATTGGAAATTTGTGTGAACATATATAATTACTTAATACTATTATTAATGCATTGTTACAAATGATTAAATTCATAAGGCATAATTAGTTCGTTCGGGTGTGAAAGAATGTATTCACTTTAAGCATAAGGAAATAAATTCCTACATTAGGCAATATTTCTTTTTCATGTTATTCTGAAATGTGATATGTGTTACTTTAAACCTGCTAAGTTCTAGTTGTGGGTAAATAGGCATACCTAGAAGGTCTATAACTGCTTCTGTACTTAGACACTATGATGTCTTCTATTCTTAAACGTAATAGTGTCTTCTGTTTTAAAGACTCAAGTCTCTTCTGTTTCTATAGATATCAATCATAGGTATCTTCTATTCTATTCCCATTACCCACTTCTGTAAAAAGAATTAGCAAGCAATTCTGTATGCGTTTTGATATTAGTTTTACTATAAAACAAACATATCTTGTTCTGATACTTTTATATTCTGTTCTGATTTAAGTATATTTTGTTCTGATGCATTTATGTTCTGTTATGATGTAATCAATAGTCTAATTACTCTCTGATTTGAATAATTAAAGATTGCTTGTGATAAGCTATGATTCATTTGCTTATAAATGCTAGACGACTATTAGCAGCAGTTGCCATCTTGTATCATGTTTGGTTATTCCCCACTAAGTGATATGCTTAACATGGTGGTTTTTCCTCCATGTAGGTCTCGATATAAAGGACTAAGGTTGGGACAACTGTGGTGGCCAACGAAGGATGTGTTATATTTAGAAGATGTTATGTTTAAGTTTTTAAGTTGTATTTAAAATTATGAGACATATTTGTATTTTGTGTAAATGGATTGTAATAACTATAATATAGGATGGATTTGAATTTAAGGCATGTATTTGATAAATACAATGTGTAAATTATGTTCTGTTTATAACTTAACATTCGAATGAAATGTGAAGTATGCTGCCTCATTTTTTATGATTTGCTGGAATATCTCGATATGTGCTAGGTTTGTTTAGTATGGCATCTGTATATCCTCTTAGGGGATATTAGGGTCTTACACTTGCCTCTTCCTTTTTCCTAATGTTAGGTCCAGATGCAACATTCACTTCTTGCTGAAAAGGAACACTAACACCTTCAACATTTCCATTATCATCATGAACACTAGCAAACAAACTTCCACTAACAATTTCATAATTCAATATCCCCCTTTCGTCTTTCTCTTCCTAATACTCTTTAAACAAAATTTTCATTTACCACTTCACATTAAGGATCACTTTTTTACATGATTCCACATCTCCTTTAACCCCATATAAATGCTTTTTTAAACTAGTGATTCCTCCACCTTTCAAATGCTTGTTACAAAGCAAGTAAGTAGTATGGTTCTTCATACCGAGGAATAATTAGCATGAGTCAAAGCTAGATCATTGTATCTTCCTAAAGCAATTGAATGATCAAGAGTACTTGAACTTCCTTCCATTTATCTATAAAAGTAAAGGAAGACATATATCATAATAAAGAACATATAACTTCATTATCAATTACTATCATAAAATATGTATTGTCTAACTCAAAAGTCCAAATTAACATAATAAACATATACATCTTATTTAATATAACTCTTTTTATATAATTAAATCATATACAATTCAATTTTATCTAGCACAATTCATTAGTAAGTCAAAAACTAATAATTCAAGTATTCAACGTACACAATTCAATTTCATCCAACACAATTCACTAATAACTCAAAAACTAACAATTCAAGTATTCAACATACACAATTACGTAATAAACATATATATTTTATATAATATAACTTATTTTGTATGATTACATCATATATAATTCAATTTCATCGAACACAATTCACTATAAGTCAAAAACTAACAATTCAAGTATTTAATATACTTAATAACACAATACACTTAATAGGCATCAACTTGAATATGTTTGAGGAAAAATATAAAAAATTACATGCATGAAGTGAATTGAACTTAATAAATAAAGAAATTTTTTGCTTCACTATGTACGACTTCAATATGACATTAGTCATTTAGTCTTTTTAACATAAATGAGTTTGTCCATTCACTTAACAAATATATTGAGTATTGAGGACCAAAAAATGCCAACTTATGTCTAGCAAAAAACTTTTGTTTCCTTTGTCCAATTTACAAAACAAAGTTTAACTTTAAATACCTATTAAGATATTAGAGAAATATTTTACTGATGTGTAAGATTAAACTATCAAACATTTAACTAATTCATTTCAATTTAATTCAATCCACAATAGCAAGTATCATCAATGGTAAGTTTTTTTTAATAGAAGATAATTTAATGTATTAATAAAAATTAAACAAAACTTTATAAATTTAAAAAATTGTATAGAAATTTGATTAGAATTTAAAAAATATTAAAATCACATTTAATTTAATTTAATTAATAACAAGTATATAATTAATATTGTATGCTCAACACTTTTCAAAGCAAAATTGAAGAGGATAAACTTAATCAACATTATAAAGAACATTATTATGTTAAATTTGAATAATATCTTGTAAAATATAAATATATACAAACAATTAAAATTTTTTAGTTTCAAACCTAAATTTTCCAGTCCAATTATTTTCCTAATAAATTGAAAATGCCTAAATTACATTCAAATTGAACCAACTTACACAAATATTTCTAACTTTCAAACTCAAATTTCTTAAATCTCGACTCACATAAACAATTCCAACAATTCCAACTTTCAAGGCATTCACAAATTCCATATGACACAACACAACCAAAACACCATGCAAATGCAATTCAAAAGTAGAAGAAAAAAAAAAGGAATTCAAAGCATAACCATAAAAAATAAAAAATTAAAATTTGGTTAAATGGCTTGAGTCGGTTTATTTAAGTTAGGTTGGTTTTTTTGGCTCAGGTAGGTTAAAAAAACCAAATGTAAAAGTTATGGTTCCAACATCAAGAGAGCAGCGACCAACAATGGTGGAGGAGAGCAAAGGCCAGGTACTATAAGGAGGGAGAGCATCAGGTGGAGGAGGTGTGATGGAGAAGGAGACTAATAGACGAAGTGAGAGCAGTAGCCAGTAGATGGAGTGGGAGGGAGGCCAACGGGTGGGGTAAAGAGTAGCTACCATCGAGTGGTAACGTCGCAGTGGCTGGAGGGATAATAAGGACAAAAGATGACAATGAAAGGTTATGTTGAGAGGAGAGAGAAACATTTTTTAGATTTGGTGGGGGAGAGAGTTTGCGGGTGGGTAGGGTTTTTTTGTTATTTTTTTTGTTATTTAGCCACTAAAATTTTTAAAAGTTATAATACTAACCAGTACATGTATCATGGTTGGTATTTTAAATATTGGTTAGTATCCGACCAAACTTCTGGTGCTGACTGATACCCAAAGCTATTACCAAAAAAGGTGATTTTGTACTATTTTTTGGCCAGTATCTACTGGTACAACACAAAAGTTAGTAAATTGGACATAGCCATATAGTTGATCATGTAAGCCACAAACTCTTTAAAATTCAAGGGACATAGGCATTTAAGCATTCATAGACTTACACGGTTATGTACACAATCATATATTTAACTGTGTGAGTCTACATGGGATTGTCTAGTGAGTGTGTTACTAACCATGTGTGGCAAAATTTTAAAAGATCCAAAATGTACAAGGTTGTGTCCAAAGACTGTGAATGTAACATCCCATCACCGATGGGAAGGGTAAAATAGTAAATTGGAACGGGTTATAAGTGTGTAAACTCATCCCGGCAGGAGCATGCATGTTATGGCCTCTATATATATATGAATGGTAATTTTTGTATATGCACATGACGGTACATGCATTCATG
>JANSVA010000006.1:33882543-33898621 GCA_025504915.1 Erythroxylum reticulatum | reverse complement strand
GGACATTCCAAGTTTGCGAAATGCAAAATTTCAAGTCTTCCATAGGGAAAATTTTGCGTTCTAAGTTCAGGGGAAATTTTGGATTAATCTAGGTTGAATTAGACAAAGTTGTCTTCTAGAAAGTTTTAGCTTAGCTTTCTAGCTTTTGAACAGTATATAGTATGGAATTTTTGGATATTGCAGTCAAAAGTTATGGTCCTTATAAGTGGAGATGCTTAGGAATATAGGATGTATCGTCTGGTGAGGACGTGTTGTCTGGTGAGCACAGATCATCTGGTGAGGACAAATTGTCTGGTGAGGACACTTAGTTTGGGAGGATGTATCATCTGGCAAGGACGTTTCATCTAGTAAGGACACTTCATCTAGTGGGCACGCTTCTTTTGGTGAGGACGTATCGTCTAGTAAGGATGCTTCATTTAATGAGGACACTTCATCGGATGCTTCATCTGATAAGGATGTATTGTCTAGTGAGGATGCATCGTCTGGTGAGGACGCATCATCTGGTGACGTCATATCGTTTGGTGATGATGTCATATCGTCTGGTGCACTGTTCATCTGATCCTATCATTTGGTCACATTTTTGACCCTATAGATGATTGAATTTGTCTTTGAGGTCTTTATGAAAGTTGTAGGTCTTAAAGTTCTCTTTCAAACCATCTAAAGAACATCTCAATCTAAGTTCTCTAGAGAAATAATGACCATTTTTCCAATTCATCTAAACCTTCATCTAGTTTCGTCTGATCCTACCATCTGGTCCAATTCTAACCCTTTAGATGACAAAATATCACTTCAAAGTCTTCATGAAAATGTAGATATTGAAGTCCTCTTTCAAAACCTTTAAGAATGACATTGATCTGATATCCCTAGAGCAAGTTATGCCTTTTGTCTCAAAATAGGTTCAATATGGTTGAGGACAAAACCTTGTTTGATTTGCTTTGTCCATAACTTTGTTATTTGACCTCCAAATGAGATGAATCTTGTGTCTAAACAAACTAGAGACATAGAGCTACAAATAATATGAAGGAATAGAATTTTAACCCAATCCCTAAGACTTACAATTTCTGGATGGAAGTTGTTATTCGACCAATCTTTATTATCCGAACTCTAAACGAAGTGACCCTTAAGACAATCGATTCCTCACACATTGTGCTATCTCTCTATAAAAAAATTGGTAGCATTCTGAATTGATTGGAAAAGGTTTTGATTGAAAAAAAATGAAGGAATCTGTTAGAATAGTATGAACTGGTGATATTTTACTGAACATGCTTCGACATTTTGAATATATCTGGATTTGTAGGGTCCTAACTGAGATGGTTTTCAATGCGGAGTAAACGAGAGACGTAGGTTTACAAATTATATAAGAGGTCGAATTCTGATTCAGCCTCTAAGATGTTCAATATCTGGATGGAAGTTGAGTATAGAATATTTGCTTCAGTATAAAAATGATTTGAAAAATACGGCTTGACGCTTATAGTATTAAAGAATGAAGATGAACCGAGGATGACTAATGAGGGTTAATTGGAGTAACCATACATGGTAACAAGCACAAGCACACGTTTTATGACTCTGAATGCTCCGGAAGCGAGGTCCAAAAGGTTTGGAGTAAAAGTTGGGTTCCAGAATCGATGCCTAACAAGATCTCTCTTTAATTATTTGTTAACCTAATATTTGTGAGTCTATTAAGGTATCAACTCTTATTGTGCAACTTAAAATAGATAACTTTTTTATTCAATCTCTTAATTTCTTATGAAATATAAGTTAAATATATACCACAAAGCAACACTATATTAAATTCAACAAGAAAAAAGTTAAACAAAATATTTCAAGAATAGACCTTAATATAGATTTAAAATTCTATAATCATGTTCTAAACACAAATATTCAGAATTGACATCCAAGGTAATGAAATAGAATAAGAAAATAATGAATAAGCTTGAAAGCCTTGATCAAGAAATTTGGGAAAGTTTGAATTGACTTGATGTCTCCACCTTTTGATATTATTCTTTATGATGCGTAGAATATTTTTGTGTTTTTTATCTTACTTTTCAAGTGTCTTTGATGACTCTAATTTCCTCTCTTTAAATTCAAATCCTTGTAGTCTACCTCCTTTGATTTAGCCTTCTTAATATCATTATATATAAAAAACTAAGATTTTGAGGATATTCACGGGCACTTATACGATCATATATGTTGCCGTATATCTGTAAAAATACCTCAATTCATGACTTTATATGGTTATAGAGACTTACTCGGGCAATGTACACAATCATGTAACTCCACATAGGTAAGAATTATGTCTTTAAAGCTCCACACATTTACAATGACTTACATGATCACTATACATGATCATGTATGTCCAAAATTGCTTTAATTCTTCCATTCCATGCCACAATTTCACCAAAATACATCTCCTCTTGGTCTATAAAGGTAATTATCACCTAAAAATACACTTGAAGTAAATTAAGTGCAAAAAACCCTACGAAACTCTTAAATAACAAGCAAAATATATTTAATATGGGTATATAAAATAGACTAATAATTTTCTATCAAACATCCCTACATTAAACTTTTACTTATCCTTAAGACAATCATAGTCTAATTCATCAAACTTACAAACATTCATCCCTTATTAACCTCAACTTATCCATCCACACTCTTAATCATCATATCATATCAACCAAATTAATATACAATTAGATATAATTCATTATAGAACCAACCTTCATAAATCAATATCATGATCAATCAAATAGATAATCTTTTTGAAATTGAAAGCACAAATTTTTACACCCTCACTAAGGATTCACTTAATTCACTTAAAATGTTTAGGGTGAAAAATGTAAGAACTTTCAAATTAATGCATAGAAGGATTCTTAACCATAAGCTTGCAATAAAATGATATCTCTAGCACTTATAGGTAAACTAGAAATAAAAATCAATAGGTCTTATTACAGGGTTTTAATGAGACTTAGGTTAAGGTATGATATGGATAATAAAAAATGTGATAATATTGAAGGGCATTTACATAAACAAAATTATATGCAGGTTAGTTCTTCAAAATATAGGTCCTTCACACCATAATTCCATTAGTATCTTAAGTTTTACACTACTTTTATTTTAATTGTTTTTATTATTTTTCTATGTTTGCAATGTGTTTTTTTTCGAGCATTCATCATGTACCAACAATCAAAGAAATATTGGACCTTTTTAAAATTTAAGTTTCAAGCAATCAAGTAAATGTAAATAGCCTTCAGGGTTTAAAATAATGAAAAGGCTATAAGAAAAATAAGTTAAAGGCTAATAATGTGGTTTTAATCAACGAAAAGTCTGTGTCGCGAAATTGGTTACTCCTAAGGGATAAAATATCGTAGGATAATAAATAAGAAAATAGACTAAACAAAGGTTCAATCTAAACGCCTTTATCATTTTAATACTTCTAATTTAACAAATATGGTCTCAATATGAATAATAAAAGTAAGTTCTAGAATTAACCAACTATGCATAATAACGTACATGAAAGAATAAAAGAGCTTAAAATAATGATGTATTTGCTCTTATACTAAAAAACTCACAAAATGATCTTGTATGTAAATAATATACAATTTTCATTCAAATTGATTATTTTAATGGTTACTAAAAATATAACTTTTAAAAGCAAGTTTATTCTAACTTTCATCCTTTTATATATTAACTTAATTCAATGAACAATAATGATCTAAAGTATTATGGATAAATTTTAACTAACTCAGGATATCAGTTAATAAGATTTACTGAAAGAAAGATTATGATAAACTTAAGATAATTGAATTCCCTTCCCTATACTTAAATTTGTACATTGTCCCCAATGCAAATAATTGAAGCACATAAAAATAAAATAAAAATAAAAAATTGAAAAAAGGTTTGATTGGTACTACCTTGAATAAGTCCTAAATTGAAGAATCCTATATTAATACATCCAGCCTTGCAAAATATAAACAAAAGAAAATAATAATAATAATAAAGAAAATAAATAAAGAACATTGAAATGAAAATAACATAACATAAATAACATTTCACTAATGTTTAGAAAAAACAAAACAACGTAACAGAAAAACAGAAATAATAAGAGAAAGAAAAGAAAAAACTAAAATCAGCATCCATTAGTCTCTATATTAATCTGGCATATCCGTCAAAGGAGGATCCTCAAGTTGTGCAACCTCAAACTGCTGTGGAGCTCTAGATAATGTAACCACTCCAAATGGTGAATGTGGGATGGATATTCCAAAATGTACTGCCATCAGAAACAGTTCTTCTCCATCCATCTCTAATAGCCTTCTCACCTCTCGAGCCACTCCAACATTGCCCTATCATTGGCCTCTCTCCTCTCTAACTTCTCCAACATTACCCTATCATGGGCCTCTCTCCTCTTTAGCTACTCTACTATATATCTATGTTGAGCTTCGAGCTGCTCTATCCACTCATTTAGCACCACCTATTATGCTTGGATAGTACACTGAATACCCAAGATCTATCATATATGTTTCTCCAACCGAGCTATCTTCAACTGATCCTAGTGTGGTGTTATTGCTTTAGGTACTCCCATATTAACCTACTCTTGTGTTACTCCTCATGTTTGGGATGACAATGAGCTTGATTGCGGTGGTTGCTCAGCTATATATGGTCAATCCCTGTCAGCTTCCAATGCGACTGTCCCATCTAGAACCCTAATTAGTCGATAGATTTCCCCGTAGGTCCCCACCATCAATATACTATGTGCATGTGTTTTCATCAGGTCTGGATTCAGGGTCGTCATAGTACCAACCATTTGTATAGATGGTAGTCTCTCGAAAACCCCCATCTTCCCTACTAACCTCGTCATATAAGGCCCGACACATATCATCCTGACCTTCTTCTCTTTTCTTTAACGCTGAAAGAATTAGCTCAAAACATGACCTAGATAAATTGACGTTCAATCTCTCATGCCTCATAAATAGAACAAATCTAGATTCCTAACAACTCCATAGCTATCACAGCACCTGTTCAACATATAACTCAAAATCCCATGTATGTATATAAGTGGAGATGTCGCAGGGATGACGCTTTGGATCTACTGGGATTGTACTTGTTCTCCTAGCTAATAATACTTCAAAAATGTTTAGGAGACATCCTCTATGGAAAGTCAATCCGTAGGGCTATATAGTTTGGCAGCCTTGCAAACTCCTGGTTGTACAAACATATCATCAATGAGAACTCCAAGTAGCTCATCTAAACAATTTCCCTCATCATTTGAAGCTGGATCGTGCTAGATCAGTCCTAAGCATAGTGGTCCTTCTCAACAAAGAACATAAAGTGTACATTAAGTGTACGTTCCTAATACAAGGGCTTTATGATCTCAAATAAGCAAGACCATACGCCAACGCTTATAAGATCCCAAACTAGTTGGCCAATTCTACTTACACCAGCACCTCCTAATCAATGCTTCTGTCTATCTCGAACTTCTTATCTTTGAGCCTTTGTACTGCTCCTAATGGGCATCGATATTGAATAGAAGCATAATAAGTTGCTATGGTGATTGGACTAAGTTGGCTTGCTCGTGCTGTGGGCAAGCTCCCCTTAAGCCTCTAAAGAACCCTTCTCCTCATTGTTTCTTCCTTAATGCCTCTTTGGCTTATCACTATGTCATCACTATGCCTAAAACTTTAAATAAATATGAGAAAATAGCAAATAAATATGCGAACAACAATCATTCCCCACACTTACTTCGTATGCTCACTAAATTGAAGAAAAGTGAAAACATATGACTAAAAGAAAAATTAATCATATAACAAAATAAAAAATAAATAATAGAACGTAACTAAATAATAAAATAAAATAAATTAATTAAAAAATTAAGCAATAACCTAATTAATCACAAAATTGAAAATAAAAGCATTGCAATTAATAAATAAAACTAATCTAACCATTCAATTACAGAATTAAACTTAAAACTGAAATTAACATACCTAATATAACAATTACACAAAATTAACAAAATTGAACATCTAATTGATGTAAAATCAAAATCAAAATCGAAATTGAAATTAAATTAAATTAATTAACTATAGAACAAAATAATTAATCCTAATTACACACAAAATCATCACAATTCAACATTTGGCAAGCAAAGTCGTATACCCAATTGAAATTCACCCAAATCCTATCAATTCACCAAATTAAACCAATAAATCATATGGATAAGGATAAATTCAACTATTAAACCGCAATCAAACAAAAAATCAATCAAATTTACACTAAATCGTAAAACCCTAACCTTAGCATTTTTTGGGTTGAAAATCCCTAAAAATTGCAAAATACCCAAAGATTCATGTGTAAACAAGTGAAATTTATGAAAATACCTAGTTAGGTGTTGCAATTCGGTAAGGAGAACACTAAAATTGGGTTAGAGAGGGAGAGGGGCGACGGAGAGTATAGAGAAAGAGAGGAAAAAATGGGAGAGAGGAAGGAATTAGGGCTTTTTAAGAGCAATCGTGAACTTACATAATTAGCTATATGGCCGTGTAGTTGACCATGTAAGTCACTAGCTCTTTAAAATCTAAGGGACATTGGTGTGTAAGTTTTCACGGACTTAAACAGTCATGTATATGATCATGTAACTAACCCTGTAAGTCTACACCAACATATTTAGTGAGTGTGTAACTCTCTATGAATGTGTATAAAATTGATTTAAAAGATCCAGAATGTGCATGGTCGTATGTAAAGACTATGTAAGTTTTAGTGACCTTGTATAACATGAAAAATAGTTGGAAAAAATTAAAAATTGATCGCTCAAAGTTACGAAACTTTAATGTGCATACCCTAAGACAATAAATATGAACAATCACATCTAGATGCTTTTTATCCTAACAATAAATAAAAATTAACAAAATCATATGCTATCATCAAAATAGAAACAAAAGGAAATGGAATTAAAAATAAAACCTATTATAATTCTTGGGTTACCTCCAAGTAGTGCTTGCTTAGCATCGTTAGCTCAACGTACAATTCACATTTACCCTCAATTAGGATATAGAATTTGTGACTTCCTTCCATTCGTTTCTCCACATATTGGTTTAATGGCCTGTGAATAAGCCATATGTGGTAAGATAGTAACAAAGACATAATGTATGAAATTAATTAAACCAGTTAACTCCATTGATGCCTTTTTTAATTAAAAAACTCTTACTAAAAAAAGGAATAATAAAACTCCATGAATCTGTAATTGAATGAAATAGTTTGCATAGAAACTATTCGTAGTTAACGTAAATACCAATAATTCATCAATAGTTTCTGTAATTGACTCCTCCTCTTACTGTTTTAAGTTTCATCAACTACCTTAATTTTCATGCAAGAGCTGCACTTCTTCGTATTCTTTAATAAGAAACCATTACACAATCTTCTTTGAAGATGAAGAGTAAATTCAATTCTTCTTTGATCAATCAATTGCAAAAAGAAACATCCTCAGATGTTCTTTACAACTTGAATAAGCATTGCTTACTAGTTTCAATACTCAAAGACTCATAATTACTTCACAATCAATGAATGAATGCTTGTAAATACGTAAAAAAGTCTTTCTAATGTGTTATTATAACCTCCAAATGTTATAAAAATGTTTAATAACTAAATACCCAAATATTTATAGTTATACTATATTTAAAATATCATTCGACATAAAAATTAATCACTGCAATGATTAGGAACAGTGGTATTATGTGTAATATTGATTAATCTACATATTGGCCAGTATTTTAACAAACTCAAGGTACATAAAACTTTTTTACTTGTAAACTACATTGGCTAACTGGTCAAAGACATTATTCAATCAATATACCTACAAACCTATAGTACATATTTTGTTTAGCTTTCAACATAAGTTGGGCAATCACACTGAGATATTGATCATCCAATATACCCAAAACAATACATAAGTGGACCATTAACCAAATTTGGTCAACAAATGTACTTGAAAAAATATATTTTTTTAAAAATTCTTCAAGTTCTTTTAAAGATGAAAACATACTTCTCTAAGAAAAACTTGATCCAAAATCATTCTAAAAGTCTTTTGAAGATATTAAAAGGTTGAATGTGTGATTTACACCTTAATATTTTGTAAAGGTTCTAGATAAATCCCTATCGTTATCTCTAGTACCACTTTGCACCCTAACATTACTAAAATAGTACTCATTACACCCTCAATAGGGTGTAAAACTAGTTAATGAGAAAATAGGAGGGACTTACTTACACCTTTTATGAAACATTAAGGTGTAAATCACATCTTTGTTCAATGTTTAAAGAAATCATTTTTAAGATCATATTAGTGCTTTGTGGGTCCAAGGACCTAGTTGTGACATTACATAGGCTTGACGATCCATATACTAAGAACTACTAAAAACTTAATTACATTAGAATATAGGGTGCTATCAATATCATTTTGAAAGTATTAAATTGGAACATGATACCATAGATAATGGTGGGGACTAACTTAGACTTTTTGAAAAGCATTAAGGGATAATTTGTACCTTTCATATTTTAAAAATTAAATGAGTTTTCTTTGAAATGAAAACTTTAATTATTATTAATAATTGAAAATATTTATGTATTAACATTAAAATATGATATTCATATGTATAAAGAGCCCTTATAATGTTAAAGTAAGCCAATATGAGTTACAATAAAAATTACAAATAAATTTGTAGAGTTTTTATGCTTTAATCTTCCTTGGTCTTAGTTTTATCCTTAACTTAAATGGATTTGAAGTTTATCAATTTCTCTTTGTTGTTTTCCAAAGTTTCTCTTAACTTCATTTAATATTTTTTAAGACATTATAAAAATAAATTATCAGTAGTAACTATATTTTAACATCATTAAAATGTGAATTAGAATCTCCCTTGGTTCAACAATATACTTCTTTTGAATAATGACAAAACATGTTATGATATTTGAAAACCAATAATTAAATTATCCATTTAAGTACAATCAATCTCTTTATATGAAATCAATATTAACATTTGAATCCCCCTTAGCTTATCCACCATGAAAAGATGAAAAGTAATCCACTTGTCATTTAATGATAAGCATAATTAAACATAATAATAAGGGGAGTCAAGTAGCATAATCATAACTTATAAGGAGACAAACATATCAAAAAATTACTCTTCTATCAATATTAAGAATAAGTTAATGTTAAGTATATCCAAAAAATCATCACTCCTTTTGAATGCCATAGCCACTCCTTCTGAATGCAACAACATCTCCTAATGAACACATATAATATCATTAACTCTCTTCTTTTTTTAGAAACATAAAAAGTTATCAATTATATGAAAGAGGAAAGTGAGAATAAATTAATATGTATGCATTGTTAGAACTTAAAAGGATATAAGTTCACCTCAAAGTAAAGTAAAATGAGACTCAAGAGCATAGAAGTAAGAATCCATTATAGTAATGACATAGATTTGAGTAGGTGACCTTGTCATCTGTAAGCAACTCAACAATATGACTTAGGAAAGGCTTATAAATATCAACATCATGTGTGGGGAGCCTCATCATTGGATCGCTACTATTGTATTTACTGTTACTAATAGGATATAATTTTTTGTCCATCAACCAAATAGTAACCCATGCGGTTGACTATGATAGAGTCAAAGAAAATTTTGAGATGAACCTCATGTTCATTAGACAGTATATTTAACTGCTAGAAGATGAGACTAAAGATGAAGGCATATAAGATGTTTTGGTTCTTTTTCTCAGTATTATTGAAGTTGATCATATTATAAAAAATGAAGTGACAAAGATGAACATTCTTACCTATCATGAGAGTGAAAAAGAACAAAAGATCATCATGCCCAAGAAAACTAAACTGCCAACCAAAAAAGATAGTTATACTTAATGAAAATATGGTGGAAATGAACAATAACTTTGAGGTCACAAACATCTTTGAACTTTCTAGTGATGTATGCCCTACTATCTAACTTAAAGATAGTTTTGCCTCTATTAGGCTTAGACTCAAATACAAGATCTAATAACAAAGAGTGAGGTTTAAGCAAATATTTAGTATTATAATAGGCAAAATCCTCATATATAAGAATACCAAGAATCCCAATAAGGTCATAGGTTAGATGAATCACCACCTTGGATAATAAAAATATATATGGGTTTTGTTAAATATTATATGAGGTCTAAGGTTACAATTAAAAACCCTACACTTATAAGACTCACAAGGTAAGTCTTGGTAAACAAAGGTTCCCAACTTTGACCGTGCTATTTCTCATACCTGCTTATACCAATTTAAGGATTATTGTTTTGTTCAATTTTTTATTAATCAAAGGGTAGGAACCTTTACTTAATAAAGCCAGTTGAGTGAGTCTCACAAATGTAAGACTTTTTGTTATAATCTTAAACCACAAATAATCTGTGATGATACTGATGTCTTTCCTAAGGCCTAAGGTAGAGATTCATCTCACTCGTAACCTTATTAATGAGATTCTTAGTTTGTATAACCAAGGATTATGCCTATTATAATTGCCTTACTAAATATTGATTTTGAACTCACTTTGTATATAGTAGAATCAAAACTATTTTTAATTTAGTACGACAAAAATCACAAGAAAACTCAAAGATGCTCATTCCCTCAAAGTTATTACTCATTTCCACCATTTTTTTCAATAAATATAACTTTGTCTTTTCTGGTGGGCATTTTACTTTTATCGATAAAGATGACCTTTGATTCTTTTTCACTCTCATAATAGGTGAAAATGTTCATTACAATTACTTCATTTTATAAGATATAATTAACTTCAATAATACCAAGAAAAAGAACCAAAATATCCCGTATACCTTATTCTTGATTCTCATCTTCCAACACTTCAATATCTCATTTGATGAAAATGAACATGATCTCTTAATAGCATAATTTATAAATGAATTTATGGATAAATAATTAGCCTTATCAACAATAATAGATATAGTAGCAATAACTTGATAATGAGGCTCCCACACATGACCCTAATACTCATAAACCTCTCTTGAGCTATACTGTTTAGTTATTTGTAGATGATGAGGACACCACCTATGTTCTTGCTTTATTGCTCTCGAGTCTAAGCTTACTTTATTTCGAGACAAACTTGATTACTTTTGAGAACTCATAATGCATCATCTAGAGGAACTGTTCATATTAATTTCATTTTTCTTTCCTATATTAAATAGGTAATCTCTTTATTTTGTTTCTTAAAAGGGGCGAGAGTTAATGATATTAAATGTGCTCAAAGGAGTGAATTTTGTATTAAGGGATTCTTATATACTTAATATTGTACTTATTCTTCATATTAATAAAAGATTAATTTTCATATATGTGTAACATAAGAGTTGTGATTATGCCAGTTGACTTTTGTTTTATTATACTTGTAGTTGAATGATAAACATATTATCTTTTATTTTTTAAGGTTTATGTTATGTATAACTTGAGGGAAGGTAGAAAATATTGCTTTGATATAAAGAGACTAGTGATGTGTAAACGGTTAATTTCATTATTAGCTTTCTAATATTACAATATCTTTTATATTAAAAAGGGAGAGATTATTGAATCAAGGAAGCTTTCAATTCATGTTCTAATGATAATAAAGCATATTTACTACTAATGATTTATTTTTATGATGTATTAAAAGAAAGCAATATGAACTTATGTTTATCAGTTAGTGGTTAATCAAAGTATTAATTTAGGCATATAGGTTGACCAATGTTTGAGTTTGGTCGACCAATGTACGTTGAAAGCTAAAACTGTATATTATGAATTCAACAATTCATTATTTGATCAATAAGTCTAAAGCAATACATTAGTCAACCAATAACATAACTTGGCCGATAAATGTACTTGAAAATAGTTTTTAAGATTTTTCAAATTCCTTCAAAGATTAAAACATATTCATATTGATAGAAACTCAATTCAAAAGTTCGTCAAAGAATATTTTAAAGATCAAGAGGCTTTTCTTTAAAATAAAAACCTTAATTCATCTTGCAATTGAAAAGATTTATGCATTAAGTTTTAAACATGACATACATATTTATAAAGAGCCCCTAAATCATTAAATTAACCAAGTAGGAGAGCCAGTAAAAATTACAAATAAATTTATAGACTTGTTATGCCTTGATTTTTCTTTGTCTTGGTCTTTTTCTTGATTTGAATGGATTTGAAGTTTCCTTTTGACTTCATTTCATATTGTTTTATTTTAAGACATAAAAATACATTACTATAGTAATTATACTTATTATCACTAAAAAATTAATGGTAACTTTCTTTGGTTTAAAATCTCCCATTTTTTTATTAATTACAAAACATATTGTGATATTATAAAACTAATAATAAAATTAATCATTTAAGCATAATCAATCTCTCTGTATTGAAGTAATATTCACATTTGACTCCCCATTAAATTATGCATCACGAAAATATCAAAGATTAAAAGATAACTCATTTATCATTTACTAAAAATAAATCAAAAAAATAAGAACAAAATTCAATTAATGTAATCACAATTTATGAAGAGATAAAAATATCCAAAATTTACCTTTTCATTAATATTTAAAAAGTTCAATGTTAAGTATAAACTAAAGAAATCACCACTCCCTTTGAATATAACAACCACCACCTTTGAACATATCTAATATCACTAATTCTCTCCCTCTTTTTTGAAATTTAAGAAAGGAAAGGTGGTGGAAATGAAGAATGACTTTGAGGCTAAGAAGATCTTTAAACTTGCTACTAATGTCCTCTCTACTATCTAACTTAAATATAGTTTTGCCTTGACTGGACACAGAGTGAGGTTGAAATTAATATTAAGTATTGTAATAGGCATAAAACTCAGATATACGAATACCAAGAATCTTATTAATAAGGTTAAGGGTTAGATAAATTGCCAAACCTTGGACCATGAAAAACGTATAGATTTTATCACAAATTGTATAAGGTATGAGGTTGTAATAAATAGCCTTACAATTGTAGGACTCACTCGACAAGTCTTGGTAAGCAAAGATGTCCACCTTTGACCATTTATTTCCATTGCTTGCTTAGATCAATTTAAAGATTATTTTTTTGTTTAATTTTTCATTTTGTTAAAGAGTAGGATCCTTGCTTACTAAGGCTTATCAAGTGAGTATCACAAATTTGAAATGTCTTTATTATAACCTTAAAACTTGTATAATCCTTATCAGTATTTTTATCTTTTATAAGGTCTAATGTACATTGATTCATCTCAATTGTAACCTTATTAATAAGATTCTTACTTTCCATAATTAGGATTATGCCTATTACAATTGCCTTACTAGATATTAATTTCGAATTTATTCTTGTCCAATAGAGTCAAAATTATTTTCCAGTTAGATAATAGGATAAAAATCACTAGAAATCTCAAAGATGTTTGCGATCTCACTATTATTACCCGTTTCCACCATCTTTTATTAAGGGTTAATTTCTTAGGACCTCTGGGGTTTGACAAACTATCATATTAGCCCCTCATTTTTTAAAAACTATCAAATACCATTCCTGTGTTTCAGTTAATATATTTTTTGTCCCTCTTACTATCAAGTTATCATTAAGAACCTTATTTACATACATAAAAATGTTGTCATTCATAAAAATTAGGGGTTATTGGTAGTTTCTAAAAGGTAAGGGATACATTGGTAATTAACAAACCACAGGGTGGCCCATTGAATTTAACCGTTAATCAGGTAAAATTCCTTTGAGCCCCAAACTTCAAGAGAACATCATTTTTTTGCATGTATAATAAGGTTTTTACTGACAACTTAATTGTACGGGGATAAATGAAATATTAATTAGAAAACAAGGGTGGTATTTGATAGTTTTTATAAATGAAGAACTAAAGTGATAGTTTGTCAAACTGCAAGAGGATCCTACAAATTTAACCCTTCTATTAATTATAACGTTGGCTTTTTTAATGGACACTTAACTTTTCTTAATCATGATGATCTTTCCTTTTTTTCCTACTCTAATGATAAGAGAAAATGTTCATCATGGTTACTTAATTCTGTATAATATGATCAACTTTAATACTATCAAGAAAAAGAAATAAAATATCCTATATACCCTCTTAGCCATATAATAAATTTGATCTCAATTTTTTTAACATTACCACTCTTAGCCATATAATTTACCAATTAGTTGATGGATAAATAACTGAGCCTTATTAGCAATAATAAATATAATAGAAGTAGCTTGAACAATAAGGCTCTCACTTATGGTGTTAATACTCTTAACATCTCTTAAACTATACTATTAAGTTGCTTGAAGATGACGAGGGCACCACCTTATGATCATGTCATAGCTCCACAATGTTCTTATTTTGATGCTCTTAAGTCTCAATTTTACTTTGCTCTGAGGCAAACTTGATTCCTTTCGAGATCTTACTCTGCATCATCTAAAGTAATAGTTCATATTAATTTATTTTCACTTTCCTCTATCATATAGTTAATTTCTTTTTTATGTTTCTAAAAAAAGGGTGAAAGCTTATTATGTTAAATATATTTGGGGGAAGTGAATGTTGTATTCAAGGGGAGTGGTGATTTTTTTTTCTAATTTGCTTTTTTATTTCTTAAATATACTTAGACATTGTACTTATTCTTAATCAATATAAAAGATTAATTTTTAAATATATTTATCTCTTTATAAGTGATGATTATGATACTTATCTCTTATTCTTATTTTGTTTTACTATACTTGTGGTTTAATAACAAAAAAATTATCTTTTATTTTTAAGGTTTCTGTGATGTATAAGTTAAGGAGAGTAAAAAGTGTTGCTTTAATATAGAGAGATTGATGGTGTTTAAATGGTTAATTTCATTATTAGCTTTATAATATTACACGTTTTGTCATATAAAAAAGGGAGAGATTATCGAACCAAGGAAGGTTCCAATTCATGTTTTGATGATAATAAGTCATAGTTACCACTGATGATTTAGTTTTATGATATCTTAAAAGAAAACAATATGAACTTATATTTATTGGTTAGTGGTTAACCAATGTATTAATTTAGGCATATAGGTCAACCAATGTTTGAGTTTGATCGACCAATATATATTGAAAGCCAAAAATGCAACCGTGAGTTTGTCGAGATATTAGTGGATCAATATGTTCAAAACAATACATTGGACGACACAGACCTAGGTTGACCAACTAATGCACCTGAAAACATGTCTTTTAAGAATCTTCAAATTCTTTCAAATATCAAAACATATTCATTTGACAAAAACTTGATTTAAAATCATTTCAAAAGTTTTTCAAAGATTATTTTAAATTTGAAGAGGGTTTTCTTTAAAATAGATTAAAGTAAAAACATTAATTCCTATTGAAAATTGAAAATATTTATGCCTTAAATTCAAAATATAACATGCTTATACATGAAGTGCCCTAAAAACATCAAATTAACCAAGTAAGAGTTACAACAAAAATTACAAATGTTCTTGAATGGATTTGAGGTTTATTAACTTTTTATTATCTCTGTAAAGAGTCTTTTGACTTTATTTCATATTAATTTCTTTCAAAACATTATAAAAGTAAATCATTACTATTAACTATGCTTTGTTATTATTAAAACATAAATTGTATATTCTTTTGGTTTAATAATCTCCCCATTTTTAATGATGACAAAACATATTTTTATGTTATAAAACTAATAATGAAATTAATCATTTAAGTACAATCAATGTCTCTATAATAAAGAAATATTCACATCTGACTCGCCATTATCTTATGCAATACAAAAATCTGAAAAATTAAAAGATAAACCATTTTTCATTCAACCACCAATTAGCATATTGACGTAATATTCACATTTGACTCTCCATTATCTTATATGTCATGAAAATCTTAAAGATTAAAAGATATCTCATTTGTCATTCAACCATAAATACAATCAAGCAAAATAAGAAAAGTTAATTAACATATTGAACTAATATTCAAATTTGAAAAGTTAATTAACATGTCTTTTAAGAATCTTCAAATTCTTTCAAATATCAAAACATATTCATTTGACAAAAACTTGATTTAAAATCA
>JANSVA010000006.1:33842682-33856531 GCA_025504915.1 Erythroxylum reticulatum | reverse complement strand
GCGCATCTAAGCCATTTACCATAGTCTCTCTAGGAGCCGGTTCTTGGTCCAATGATTGGCCTTGTTGAGGAGCTTTAGGCCTTCGATAATACACTAAGGTTGGATTTTCGAGAATTGGTTCTCCCACAGAATTGGACTGGATAGTTTCAGTTTCAATGGTAGGTGTTTGTTGTGTTTGCGGGTTTTGTAGGAAGGTTTGTGAGATAGGAAGTGATATGCTTGGGTCCCAATAAATCTCTTCATGGGATGTCTCCCTCTGAAGAGATGTATTGGTGAAGTATGGTTGTTTTTCGAAAAAAGTGACATCATATGAAACAAAGGATTTATTTGTAGAAAGTGAGAAACACTTATAACCCTTTTGAGTGGGAGAGTACTCAACAAACACACATTTAATAGCTCGTGGGTCAAGTTTGCTTCTATTGGGTTGATTGTTGTGTATGAAAATGGTACACCGAAAGACTTTAGGAGGAGGAGAATTTAGGAGCTTAATGTGAGGACATTGTTCTTGAAGAACACCTAATGGGGTTCAAAATTGAAGAGTTTTTGAAGGAAGACGATTTATCAAGTATGAGGCAGTTAGAATGGCTTCTCCCAAATAGGAATTTGGAACAAAGTTGGTAAACATCATAGATCGGTCTACCTCTAAAAGATGACGATTCTTTCTCTTTGCTATCCCATTTTGTTATGGGGTATAAGCACAAGAGCTTTGGTGAATGATCCCATTTTCACTAAGATATTGAATAAAATCAGTTGAAAAATATTCTCTCCCATTGTCTGTACGTACTACTTGAATAGAGGTCTGGAATACATTTTGGATGAGTTTGTGGAACTGTTTAAAGATATGATAGGCTTCAGATTTGTCTTTCATTGGATATAGCCAACATACCCTTGTATGATCATCAATGAAACTGATAAACCAACAAGTACCGATTAGACTTATAACCCTAGCAAGACACCAGACATCACTATGAATTAATTGGAAAGGTTTTGAGGGTATGCACAAGTGTATGGGATAAGTATTTTTGCTATGTTTTGTTTTTCAAGGACACATTGCTCACAATATAAAAAAATATGATCTTTATTGATGAAAAGGTTTGGATATAAGATTTTCAAATATGGGAAATTGGGATGACTAAGGCGTTGATGCCATAACATAACATCAGAATTTGACATAACTGAAAAGAAAATCTTATGTGGTGATTTAGATTCAATAGGAGTACTCTTTCCTAAGAAGTAGTAAAGGCCATCTTTCTCCTCAGCACTGCCAATCATCTTCCCCGAATACCAGTCCTGAAATTCACAACAAGATGGAGAGAATGTCACAATACATTCCATGTCCTTGGTTAATTGACTAACAAATAGTAAATTATAAGTTATCTTAGGCATATAGAGAACAATATGCAATGTCATTTTTGGCAAACAAACTCTCCCTTGACTAGTAGCTGGTGACACTTTTCCATCCGCGACCCAAACATTAATTTTCTGGTTACATGGCTCATATTTTTCAAAGACATTCAAAGACCCAATCATGTCGTTTGATACACCTGTGTCCACAATCCAGAAATTTTGACTTAGGGACTTTGATAATAATGATTGACACAAGTTACCTTTATGCACTAGTGTTGCAGTAGAGGTTTGTTGGTCATGTGAGTCTTTCTTAGTTGTGATTTTTGTCTGATTCAAGAGTTGATGGAGTAGTTCAATCTGCTAGGGGGGCACGTTTAGCTCCATGGATTTGCTGATATCGGATTTTCCTACATATGCTGCTCCACGTTTTTGTTGAACTCTTTGGCTTTTAGGTTTCCAATATGATGGTTTCCCATGTAATTTCCAGTAGGTCTCATAGGTGTGGTAGGGCTTATCACAGTGGTCACACCACTGCTTGTTCTTGGTTTCTTACTCTCGGGTTTGGTAAGTAGACTCCTTTCGAGAGTTTGCCACTAAAGCTGAGCCTTGAGAGATTTGTTCAGAAGTGTGTGAGGTAAGCATGACCTTTTTCCTACTCTCTTCCCTACAAACCTCAGCAAATGTTTCTCAAATTGATGGCAATGGTTTTAAACCTAGTAACCTTCCTTATACTTCACCAAGTCCAACATTAAGTCCCTACAAGAAATCAAAAACTCTCTCCTTTTCCAATAATTTTCATACTTGGCATCAATACAACACTCCCAATTTGCTGCATAAAATAAATCCATTTCTTGCCATAATTCAGTGAATAAGTTATAATACTCGGTAACCGACATATTACCTTATTGAGTATTTCTAATTTTTGATCTGATTTCAAAGAACTGAGAAGTGTTTTCCAAATCAGAATATATTTCTTGCACAACCTCATAGATTTCTCTTGCAGTTTTGCAGAATAGGTAGGTTCTTCCTATTTTTGGCTCCATTGAATTTATAAGCTAAGCCATGACAATAGAATTCTTAGCTTCCCAAGCACCGTAAGTGACTGCTGTTTCGTGTGGTTGAAGAATTGCCCTTGTTAGATATCCAACGTTGCCTCTTCCTTTGATTACGAGCATGACTGATTGGGACCATTCTTGGAAATTTGTTCCATTTAATCTATGCTGCGTGATTTGCAGCAAAAGATTATCAATAGAAGGAGATGGAATTTGCGCTGAAGGTATTACGTAACTAAGTGTTTGGGATGAGGTTTGGGACTCATCAAAGGAACTGAAGGTTGGTTGAACTCCAACCATGATGTGGCTGGAAAAATTAGGCTACTAGAATCTGTAGCTCTGACACCATGAAACAAGAGGGTATAGAAAATATCATAAGAAAACCTACTTTATTTCTTTGATTTTATGTAATTTATACATGAGTATAATCTATTCTAATACTACTAAACTACTGGATATTTTGTATATACTAACTTATCCTATCTATAATATATCTTATCTTATCTACTAGAAGACAAAACTTATCTCCTAGCAAATAATCTCCTAAACTTATCTACGATAATTATCCAACACCAAGTAACAACAAAAGAAGTGTTACAAATAAACAACATAAAAAGTTTAATTAAGGATAGCATGTACATGAACCCCATCAGACACTAAAATTTATTCTTCTCAACTTCTGAAAGTAGCTCAAAAGTATAAGTTATTGACTAATGCCTTCATTTCTAAAATAAACTTCCACAATAAATTCTAAGCTAGCCCATTGCTGTAACCAAAATCCCTCTCACACTCAAAAGGGTGTTCCACGCTATATCATATAAAGATTTAACAACCCACAGAGCAATGCATCTGATACGAGATAATAGAGTTATAAAATCCAACCGAAATTATAAAGATATCAACTCACAAAATAATATCCTTCCACAAAAGGGATGATGGCAACAAGATAACAAATGCATGTCTAGATTTGCTACAGAACTAACTGAACAACTCTCTCATGCCATTTACTCATTGTCATCACAAAGCATTTGCATCCACATTACTGCAGATGTTGGCAACCCATCACACCCTAAAATATTCCATTTACAACCATTGCATGATTCACACAGCAAACACAGTAAAATATTTAATGAACAAGAAAAGTTGTTATATCTAATGATATTAACATTAATTTATGTGTCTAAAATTCAAACTATTCTGATACTTACTTGGGTGGTAGTCACAGTTTCCATAACGCCACCTGCTTCTGGTCGGCTGAGTAGACTGGAATCCTGATAAAACCTATGCACCAATCGTGGAGATTTGTGAAGAATGTGGTAATACTGCTCCACAAAGGCATTTCCGACGACTTCAGCACTAGGAGCAAGAGGGGCTGGAGTTGGAACTAGAGCTGGAGTTGGAACAGTTTCCTGCATTGCCATCTACAATTGGAACCCAATACTGAAATTAGTGAAGCAAGAATATCAACAGAAATGATTTCGTATGTCAAAGAAATTATAACAAGCATTTAACAAATTCAATAAGCAACATAATGTACTTTACAAATATAAATATGTAAAAATTGATTCCACATGCACAACAAAATCACAAAAATAGAGAGATTGAGGGCTGATTAACAAAAGGAGAAAAAAATTGTTAACTACGAGGTCTAATCCCTAATAAGGGGGAAATGAAATAGAGTTCCCAAAATCAACCGGACAACAATGTGAAGATACATCGAGACAGGAAACTAAACCAGTGAAATAATCATTGCATTTACTTGCCAAATATGGCTGCATGCATATCAACTGCTATGGCTGCAACATCATATAGGTCTAAGAGACCAAATATAGTAGAAACATGTGCTCTATTCATATTTAAAACTCCGCGCCTAAAGAAAAGGATTTTTAGGAAATTGACAACCCATTTAACAGTTGTATTTATTTCTAGTTCCTATTTCAGTCATCTTACTCGAATTTGATTTTAGTAGTTGAACTAGACAGGAAAAAACCAACTTTGGCAACTTCTTTTCTAAATTCAGTTAGTCCTCCTCCTTATCCTATTTTTCTATTTCATTCCTATCATTTTTTTTTATTAAAGTCCATCAACTGTTAAAAGTACAATGGAAATTTTTGTTGATTAAAAAGCATTCACTGTTAGCAAACTTTTGTGACTTTTTAGTTTCCTGAAAACTCCTTATAATATGAATTTAGCTTTAGAAGTCCTTGTAGTTGGGTAATTAATAAAATAATTTGTATTTTATTTTTTATAGTAAAGAAAGTTTCACTTTTACCAATTTTTGTTGAAAAGAATTAGTTAGTAATATGAAAAGCTTTTGAATTACATCAACTTATAAAACTACACAGTAAAAGATAGTGGCAAAAGCCCTGTATCACTAATACCAAAACACAAACCTCCAAAGCAAAATTAAAACAACAAGAAACAAAAGATACTTGAGCGTTTTAGCGTGATGAACCCACAAAATTATCTGACTGACTTAATGGCAAATCCTTCCTGGAGATATTTCAAATAGTAAGAGCGATGCAATAAAACTAAGTTTCATATAAAAAAAATAATTCGAGCAAAAATGTCTGTTCTGTTGAAGCCCCATTGAAACTCCATTCCTTAAGAAGAGTTTCAGGGGGAAGAAAAATAGAGAGTACAGCAGAACTGGCTGTATTAATTTATTTCAATAACACAAGGCAAGATTAGATTTAAACCTCATTCTAAAATGAAATCAACCTAGCAAAAACATGAAACACAAAAGTACAAATTCACTAGCATCCAAGCACGTGCATAAAAGAGTTAATTACAAAAAGCAATTGAACCAGAATCAAATGCTATACGAGCAGTACATACGAAGAATAAGAAACAGAAAGGAGGGCAAAGAAGACATCTTGCTGAGATTCATGCACGGGAAAACCACGAATCTACAGGACATAACGGGAAAAAAAAAACCCTCGAGAGAAATGAACAGTAGCAGCAAAATCACAGAAGGAATTGAACTTAGACATCGCATACCTGCAAGGATCAATCGGATAGGACAGCGCAAACAGAAGCATATAGATTAAAAGAAACAAGCAAAAAGCAAAAGGCAACTAAGTGGGAAGGACACAGTAAAAGCATCACCATAATAATTGGTAAAAGCTACCTGATTTGCGTGTGAATTAAGGTGCAGAATTGAACAGAGAGATCTGCAAGAGAAGCGCGCGAGATATAAGATGAACAAAGACAGAGCAAAGATCCTCAGAGCAAGCAGCAGACAGGAATATAAATGTTGTGATGCTAAAGTTAAATGCTTTTGCTGTTGTGTTGTGAGATTAAAATATAAAAATTACTAAAAAAATAATAAAGTATGACTTATTGACTTCGGCCTTTTTCGGTCTTTTCGAACAAAAAATAAAAGAAAGGCTCGGAAGATAGTGGTAAACTAGCGATGCCCATCAAACGTTCAATTCTAACGACTTTTATAACGTAAAAGATCCTTTGGAGGAATCCTGTATCTGACCAGTAAAATTTTGTGGGGAAAATAATTAAAGAAATAAAACAATATTGTAAGTAAATTTTAATAAATTGAGTTTGCCTACATCTCTAAGAATCAAAGGAATGACTAATTTAATAAATGATTATATTGATTATTATACTAAATTAGATTTATAACAATATATTTATATGTAATTCTGACTAGTTTTACTTACTAGTTGAACTTAATTTAACAATAATTTTAGTGATTTCTAATTTTTTTTAAGTTTTCTTTAGAAATTAAAGAATTATATTAATGAAGGTAAAAACTACAAATTTAAATCTGACTTAAAAATGCTTGCCTACTTGATCCTAAACCATAGGTTATTAAAAGCAAATACATCAAAACAAAATATCCTACAACTAATCCAAAGTTGAGCCAACTTAAAGTGGTATAAAACACCTTCGTTGCTTAGAGGTTCCATTTTCTTGTCATGTGTGGGGATAGTGTTGGGTTTGGGTCTCTTCTAAGTGGAGCCTAAATCCTAAGTATAAAAGAGGGTTTTTAACCTTAAATAGGGATAGAGAGGAGAGGTTCAGCCGGAAGATAAAAGGGAGGGAAAAGAGAAAAAGAGGAAATTTTTCGTTTTTTTCCAGCTTTGCACAGTATTCTTCTAACCTTCAATCGCATGGTGATTTCTTGTCGAATCAACATGAAATTTTAACCAAATATTCTTCTCTCGTTGTTCTTCATTCTGAACGCTGGAGATTGGATTTGGAGGTCTCCAAGGTACTCTGATCTTCAGTTGAAGTTGCTTTCGGATTCTACGGATGATATTGTTCTCAATTCTTTGATTCTTTCATCTTATTGATGATTATTGTTATACTTTGAGTTGAGTGGTGACTCTAGTTATATTCAGAGGTGAAAATCTCTTTGTAACTTGATTGGTGATAGTGGAGTTTTTCTTTACTGGACTAGGTCCTATGGTTTTTCCTTTCTCATATTGAGGGAGGTTTTCTACGTAAAAATTGCCTATGTTATTTATTTCTTGCTGCTTAGTTTCTTGCATTGGTGAGTTTGTTGGCTGTTGTTTTTTCTTTTGGTATTGATTATGGTTGTTCACATAGGGAAAGGTTTATTGGTTTTGGTTACTTTGTTTCCACTGCGTGACCGATTCCTCCTTTCTTAACAAGCAGTATCAGAGCTTTTTGGTTCGAGATATTTGTTGTTATGGTGAACAATGGAAATTGTCAACACTAGTAGGGTGGTTACTTTGAATGGTACCAATTATGCTCTTTGGAAAGGCAAGATGGAGGATATGCTTTATGTGAAGAATTTTCACTTACCAGTATTTGCCATTGAAAAACCTAGTGATAAATCGAGTGAAGAATGGACTCTAATGCATAGACAGGTGTGTAGTTTTATCAGACAGTGGGTTGACGACAACGTGTTGAATTATATTTCTCGTGAGACACATGCTCAGAACTTGTGGGAGTAACTTGAGAAGCTGTATGCTTGAAAGATTGGGAACAACAAAATGTTCTTAATAAAGCAGATGTTAGATTTAAAGTATAGTGATAGGACTCTTATGACAGATCACTTGAATAATTTCCAGGGAATTATGAATCAATTGTCAGCAATGAGGATTAGATTCGATGAAGAAATATAGGGTTTGTTTCTCCTTGGATCCTTACTAGACTTTTGGGAAACTTTTAGATCTTCATTGTCAAATTTTGCTCTGGATGGTGTTATCTCTATGGATCTTGCCAAGAGCAGTGTATTGAATGAAGAAATGAGAAGAAAGTCTCTCAAAGTTCCTCTTCGACAGATGTCTTGGTGACTACCTCTAAGGGGAGAAATAACAACTAGAGTTCTCAAAACAGAGAGCAAAGTCGAAGTAAATCCAAAGGCAGATACAAAGATGTTAAGTGCTTTATTGCGATAAGAAAGGGCACTTGCAGAAAAATTGCTGGAAGTTGAAGAAAGAGAAGAAAGGCAACAAAGGCAAGGAAGAAAAGAAAGAGAATGACAGTGAGAATTGTGTTGCTATTGCCATTGAAGAAGACCTTGTGAGAGTCCTTGATGAGAGCCTAGTTGGGGTTATTTGTGATGAATCAAGCTGGGTTGTAGATACTGGTGCTTGTTCTCATGTTACATCAATGAAGGATTTTTTTTCTCATCTTATACTCCAGGTGACTATAGGGTATTAAATATGGGAAATGAAACTATATCTAAAGTGGTTGACATTGGGACAATTGTATTGGAAACAAGTACGGGAACTAAACTTGTTTTGAACAATGTTAAGCATGCACCTAATGTTCGTTTGCACTTGATATCTGTTGGTAATCTTGATGATGAGGGTTATGTGAGTACCAATAGTGGTGGTATATGGAAGCTCACTAAAGGTTCCTTGGTGGTGGCTCGTGGTAGAAAGCGCTCTGGGTTATACTGGACAACAACTTTAGTATGTACTGACAGGGTGAATGCAATTGAGAATGACTTTTTAGTATTATGACATAAGAGACTTAGCCACATTAGTGAGAAAGGATTGAATATGTTGGCCAAAAAGAATCTCTTATCAGATTTGAAGGGTGCTAAACTGGAAAAGTGTGAGCACTGTTTGGCTGGAAAACAACACAAAGTTTCTTTTAAGACTAATCCTCCTTTAAGAAAGATCGAGTTTCTTGAGTTAGTGCATTCAGATTTGTGTGGTCCTATGAAGACAAAGACTTTGAGGGGTGCATTGTATTTTATTTCCTTCATTGATAATTGTTCTAGGAAATTATGGGTCTATGTCTTGAAGACCAAAGACCAAGTGTTGGGGGTCTTTAAACAGTTTCAAGCTTCTGTTAAGAGAGAGACTGGAAAGAAGCTGAAGTGCATTCACACTGACAATGGTGGTGAATAGTATATGCCGTTTGATGAATACTACAGACAGATAGGCATTAGGCACCAAAAGACTCCTCCAAAGACTCCTCAACTTAATGGCATAGCAGAGAGGATGAACAAGACCTTGACAGAGAGAGTCATATCCATGCTTTCTGAAGCTAAGTTGCCTTATTCATTTTAGTGTGACTGTATTAGTAGTTGCACATGTTATTAATTAGTCTCCCACTATTGTTTTGTAAGGTGATGTTCCAAACAGGGTGTGGTATGGAATGGAAAGGATGTTTCTTATGACCACTTGAGAGTGTTTGGACGCAAAGTTTTTTTGTGCATGTGCCTAAAGATGAGAGGTCACAGTTGGATACCAAGATGAGGCAATGCATTTTCATTAGCTATGGCCTTGATGAGTTTGGTTATAGGCTATATGATCCTGTTGAGAAGAAACTTGTGAGAAGTCCTGATGTTATCTTCATGGAGGATCAAAGAAGATATTGACAAGGTAGAGAAGCCGGGGGATTCTAGTTCTGGTAACCTGGTTGATCTTGATCCTATTTCTCAGATTGGTGCTAATGATGATGTCCAGAATCATGTTCCTGATCAGCATGTTGATGTTAAAAATGCTGATGGTGATACTGTTGTTGATGAGGTAGAAGTTCATGTTCCTGAAGTTGTGGATGAGCCGACTGTTCCACTTAGGAGGTTTACTAACATGTTCCTTCTTCCCGTTACTCCCTGAGGATTGGGTGTTACTCACTGATGGGAGAGAACCTGAACGTTATGAGGAAGTTATTGAAGATGAGCATAAGGATCATTGGATTGAAGCTATGCAAGATGAGATGAAATATTTGCATGAAAATCACACCTATAAGTTAGTAAAGTTGCCTAAGGGCATGAGAGCTTTGAAGAACAGGTGGGTGTTCAGAATCAAAGCTGAAGAGCACAGTTTGAAGCCATAATATAAGGCCAGATTGGTTGTTAAAGGATTTGGTCAAAAGAAGGGTATTGACTTTGATGACATCTTTTCTTTTGCTGTAAAAATGTCTTCTATCCGAATAGTTCTTGGTTTTGTTGCTAGTCTTGATATGGAGATTGAGCAGATAGATGTGAAGACAACCTTTCTTCATGGTGACTTAGAGGAAGAGATTTACATGGAACAACTTGAGGGCTTCAAGGTGTAAGGAAAAGAAGACCGTGTGCAAACTGAAGAAGAGTTTGTATGGGTTAAAGCAGGCTCTTAGGCAGTGGTATAAGAAGTTTGAATCAGTTATAGGGGAGTAAGGCTATAAGAAGACTTCTAGAGATCACTGTTTGTTTATACGCAAATTTTCTGACGATGATTTTATCATATTGTTACTTTATGTGGATGATATGTTGATTGTGGGCAGGAATGCTTCTAAGATTGCTGAGCTAAAGAAGAAGCTAAGTAAGTCTTTTGCCATGAAAGACTTTGGTCATGCTAAGCAAATTTTAGGCATGAGAATTACTCGTTATAGGGATGCCAGGAACTTGTCCTTATCACAAGAGAAGTACATAAAGAAGGTACTTCAAAGGTTTAGTATGATTGGGGCTAAACCTATTGCTAGCCCACTTGCTCCTCATTTTAGGTTGAGTGTCAACCAGTGTCCTTCTACAGATAAAGAGAAGGAAGAGATGAAGAAAGTTCCATATACCTCAACAGTTGGCAGTTTGATGTATGCCATGGTCTGTACTAGGCTAAACATTGCTCATGTAGTTAGTACAGTGAGTCATTTTCTCTCTAATCCAAGTAAAGAGCATTGGAATGTGGTGAAGTGGATTATGAGGTATCTCAAAGGTACAACTGACTTGAGTCTTAGTTTTTGTGGTGATAAGCCTTTGCTAGTTGGTTTTACTGATGTAAACATGGCAGGAGATGTTGATTCTCGAAAGTTTACATCAAGTTTCATAATCAAGTTTGTAGGGGCAGCTATAGCATGGCAATCAAGGTTGCAAAAGTGTGTTGCTTTTTCAACCACAGAGGCTGAGTTTATTGCAGCTACAGAGGCTTGCAAGGAGTTGCTGTGGATCAAAACCTTTCTTCTTGAGCTTGGTTTCAAGCAGGACCGGTATGTGTTGTTTTGTGACAACCAGAGTGCTATTCATTTTGGTAAGAATGCTAATTTCCATGCAAGGTCGAAGCATATTGATGTTAGGTATCATTGGATATGAGATGTAGTGAATTCCAAGTTGCTAGAGCTAGAGAAGGTTCATACAGAAGATAATGGTGCTGATATGATTACTAAAGCATTGTTGAAGGAGAAGCTTGAGACTTGTTGCTTGATGACTAGTATGGCTAGATCCTCCACTTAGTCGTAAGGGGGAGATTTCTTGGGTTTGGGTCACTTATAAGTGGAGCCCAAAGCCTAAGTATAAAAGGGTGTTTTTAACCCTAAATAGGGGTAGAGAGGAGAGGTTCAGTTGGAAGATAAAAGAGAGGGAAAAGAGAAAAAGAGGAAATTTTTCGTTTTTTTCAACTTTGCGTAGTATTCTTCTAACCTTCGATCGCATAGTGATTTCTTGTCGGATCAACGTAAAATTTTAACCAAAGATTCTTATCTTGTTGTTCTTCATTCTAAATGGTGGAGATTAGATTTGGAGGTCTTCAAGGTGCCCCGATCTTTAGTCGAAGTTGCCGTCAGATTCTAAGGGTGATATTGTTCTCAACTCTTTGATTCTTTCATCTTGTTGATGATTATTGTTATATTTTGAGTTGAGTGGTGACTTTAGTTATATTTAGAGGTGAAAAACTCTTTGTAACTTGATTGGTGATAGTGGAGTTTTTCTTTACTGGACTAGGTCTTATGGTTTTTCCTTTCTTACATTAAGGGAAGTTTTCCACGTAAAAATTACTTGTGTTCTTTATTTCTTGCTGCTTAGGTTCTTGCATTGTTGAGTTTGTTGGCTGCTGTTTTTTCTTTTGGTATTGGTTATGGTACACAGGGAAAGGTTTATTGGTTCTAGTTACCTTGTTTCTGCTACGTGACCTACTCTTCCTTTCCTAACAGATAGTTCTTGTGTTTTTCTCTTGCATTACTGGCTCTCTTATTCTCTTAAGGTTGAATTGCAATGTTGCAGAAGTTTCTCGAAGATTGTAAAGTTTCTCTCCCACTATATAGTATATTTAGTACAATCAAAGGCTATTTTGAATAAGTTAAAATCACCCTAAGCTGACGAGGATTGCAACCCACTCAACCATTTTAACAGATTGTTTAAAGTATTCAAAGCATTGATAAGGCAACTTATTAAGCTAATAATTTTCCCACCATAAAAGAAGGGAAGATCATTTGCGAAAGATAGTTTAAATTCCTTCTAAAACTTCATGTGGTATTAAAAGTTACTCTTCAAGTTTATGTTATGATGAATAAGTCTAGAGAGCACCTCAAGGTAGATGGTGAACAAATATGGAGAAAGATGATTTCCTTGTCTAATCCCTCTAGCTTCCTTGATTATTTTTATGGGCTCACCATTGATAAGGATGTTGTAAGATGGAATGATAATGCATTAACCAATCCACGTAATAAAAGCAAATGAAAATCCAAAAGCCTTAAGTGAGTTAAGTATAAGGCACCAGTCTATAAAGTCAAACGCCATGTGTAGATCTATCTTCATCATATAGTGTTTCCTTGATCCCTTGTGATAATTTTTTAAGAATTCTTGAGTAAGAAGTATGTTATCACTAATATTTCTATCAATAAAAAAAGAAGCGTATGAGGGATTGATAAAGGAAGGCAATACAAGCTCCAGTCTTGAAGTCAAATTCTTTAAGATAATCTTATAAATTATATCAGCAGTAAGTGTAACATCTTGTTACTTGAATTAAGGTTAAAATAGTATTTATTAGAGATTAATGCAAAATTAGGAAGCATAATTCATGCTCATGCATAATATAGTATACACATACATGATAATATTGATTTTTGTGCATTAAAATAATTGTACATGCATTCATTGACATTTTCTGGGTATATTTGATTTATAAATGTGATTAACATGTGAATTGTGGATTGTGTGTGTTGAAAATTTATTTGAAGAGTATTATGATTATTTCATAATTTTTGGTGAATTTTAGAAATTTTTTAAAAATTTAGGGCTTTTTGGACTAGGAAAAAAATAAGAGACAATTAGACCAATTAATGTGTGACATGTGGACCAATAGATAAGAGACAAATGGTACGATATCTAGTGGACAAATGCAAGACATGCAAAATGTCATGTGTCAATGAAGGATGAAGACATCTATCATTCCATAGGGGGCAAACTTCCTACTGGATCTTTCTTTACCTCTTTCCTTGCTCTCCACCGAAACTCACTCCAAGTTTCCTTCTCTACATTTTGATCTAATCCTTGCTTAATTGTTACATTAAAGCTAGACCTTCACAAAAGAGCTAATAACCAGCTGCCCACGTGATGAATCATGCATGAATGGAGGCTTAGTTGATATGAAGTGTTGAGCTAAAATTGGAAGCTTAAAAAGTAGGTAGCAATATGATTTTTATGATATGTTTAGTAGTATGAGAATGATGCTTGAATTGGAATGACATATATGAGATATGAGTGAAGATGTACTGGAATGTTATGAACTGGAGAATTTTCATTGAATAGACTTCAATATTTTGATTATATCTTAAACTGTAGATTTCCAAATACGTTGATTCTTAATTCAAAATAAATTAGAGACATATGTCTACAACTTTCCTGAATGAGTCAAATGTTAATTCTATCATTAAGCATTTCAAAATCTAGCTGGCAGTAGAGCTAGGAGTTCTGTTACAGTTTAAGAATATTCTAAAATGTTTTGGGTATAACTTTCAGTATACTTAATCAAATTGTATGATTTTAGTGTTATTAGAAATTGGAAACATAGTGGAACAATTTTCTAGAAGAAAGCATTACTGAAATACATCATTTTCCTTATCATAATGATCATACAAAGTTATCCCGAAAGGGGGTTCTAGGATGAAAATGTTGAGGAGTTCTGGAATATGATAACTGGGATAATTTCATTAAACATACTTCGATATTTTGACTATATTTTCAAATGAAATGATTCTTAATTTAAATTGAACTAGAGACATATGTCTATAACTTTATTGAAGAAGCTGAA
>JANSVA010000006.1:33773156-33810123 GCA_025504915.1 Erythroxylum reticulatum | reverse complement strand
GGTGTTAATGAAATGTTCTTGACAGTGCACAAGAAGATCATTCACCCAAAGTTCCAAAACATGCACAAGAGTTAATTTCAATTAGCAAACCATGTTGCTAATTGCTAACTGTCAAGCAAGTGTAAGAGTACAAACTTGACAAATTTGTGTTTTAATGTCCATATATACTCAATTTAGTATATAATAAACATGTGTTATGGTCTACAAGAGAGGGAGAACCTAAATTGATATATAAAATAAAATTCCAAGTGTAAATTCCAAAACATTAGAGAATAAACAACGTATGCAACTATTTCTTGGTGTCAATTTAAGCTTGTTCAAGTAAATAGAGGAAAACCAATGGGCAATTAAGTAAAGATGGAGGTGAGCTATGTATAAAAGAAAACCATTTTAATATTATTTTAAAATTAACCGATTTACATTATATTCAATGCTTGTTATCAACTTAATGCAGCATTTTGGAGTAAGAAAATTTTCTATAAAGCTTGAAACCTGATAAAGTTCCCATCTTACAAAGGATAATTAGGCATGTATAAATGCTTGTTAGCTCGAAACTATATTAGTTTTTGTGATTCCTTGAAAGAAATGAATTAAGAACTCTTTCATATATTAAATAAAACAAACCAAAAAAGATTGTTTCTGTACATTGCATGTGATTCAGAGGATATTTAGACATTTAAAACAAGGAGAAAATCATTAAAGAGACCACTCTGAACTTTCGTCGAACACTTCAAAGGCATGACAGATTCATCCCAAATAACCTAAGAAAATCATATTTTTTTCCTTCTTCAACATTTTCTAGAACATTACAAAGCTAAATACACCACAAACAATCGAAACAAATGCAAGAACACCCCCAAAACTCCTAGGTTCGTGTAATGTTTTCTCTTAAAATACCAACACTGTGTATATAAAAAATCATAAAGAACAAATAATGAATGACTTACCTTTGCCAAAGGACAAAAGGACAATGGATGGAGAAGATAGAGGCCATAAATGTTATGAGGTGAAGAGAAATCAACAATAGACAAACGAGAGAGAGGAAAACAACCAAAAACAAAAAAGCAGGGGAGAGGGAAGGGGTCTTCAGGTAGGTTAATGATATTGTTTTCATTTTATTAAAAATATTGAATTCGAAGCAAATGATGACATTTACCTCTAAAATTTACCAATGAAATCCTATTCCGTCATTAAACCCAAAACTTATTTATTATGCCAAGCATTCCGCCTTCTTTGCCGACTGGAATTTTCTACATTGCTATATTTCATTGAAAAATTTTCCAAGATAATTTCCCTCTATATTTACTAACAGACATTTTTCCCATCTCAAAATGAAAAATTTCCTGATGATTTTACTGATGGAAAATAAATTTTAGTCAGTAATTTGCTATGATTTAGTTTCCTTTAGTAATTTTCCATTGCTAATTACTAATTGTCTTGTAATGTTGGGCACTATTCTAAGGAAGCTTTAAGTAATTTACCAATGGAATGCTTATCAGTTTAACTTTACTCGTTTTAAAGCTGTCCATTACCTTCTTAATATAGTTGGATTAAAATAACCTCAATTTTATAGAGCTTTTATTCCTCCGAATCTTCATTCCTAGTATTTTTGTGATAACCCCTAAATCTTTCATCTAAAATTCATCTTCTAACAAGGTTTTTAATTCATTCACATCATGCATACTCTTTTTAGCAATCAACATATAATACATATATAGTAGCAGAAAAGTAAATAATCCATCATCAAGGTACTTAACATATATATAATAATCGTTGTCATATCTCATATAGTAAATTCTGATCATGTAGGATTTATACCTTTTATATCATTATCATGGAGACTACTTTAATCCAAAGAGTGACTTCCTTAATTTACACACCAGATGCTCTTTTTTAGGTTAATTAAATCCATCGAGTTACTCCATTTAAATTTATTCCTTTAAGTCACAATAATGAAATGTTGTCTTCATATCCATCTGCTTTAAATGCCTATCCAAACTAGCTACCATTATTATCAAAATCTTGTTAGAAGTATGATGAACCACTAAAGAGAAATTTTATCATATAATTAATGCTCTTCCATTGCGTGTACCATTTTACTACTAGTCATGCCTTGAAATTTTTCCTTCTTTTTCTGTTATTATTAGCTTCCTTTAATGTGCAAGTACCTACTTGCACATATAGGCCTTTTCCTTTCAGGAAGCTACACTAACTCCTATATCTAGCTCATGTTTAAGGACTCTATCTCCTCTATCATGACTCCCATCCATCTATCATTCTTCTAACTATTTATGGTCTTTTGAAAGTTAGCTTGATTTATATTGCTTGTGATAAATGTAAAGGGTACTGAGTCTTCCCAAAATATCTATTTGGCAGCCTAATGATATATCTCATTCTAACCATCACTATATTATGATGAAGCTCTTCTCTAGACATTGATCTATTTTAAATCGAAATTTTTAGCATCTTATAAGTCTGCTCCAGGCTAGTTTAGTTCCATTTATACTTCCTTTATAATGCCCTTTATTGATATTGACACATTCTTTCGATATGTTTACTTTAACATATATTGCTCATCAAACACCATATCCCTATTAATTAATATCTTCTTTGATGTAGGGTCCCAAAACTTATATCCATTAACACCTTTAAGGTAGCCAACGAATACCTACTTATTTAATTTTAGATCAAGCTTAAACATCCAACCAAAGGTTTTTAACTTAAATAAATCTACTTTAATTCATGTCCATACTTTCTATAACTCTCCTAGTTATTAATGTCCATAATGATCTATTGATAAAGTAAAATGCCATATTCACTAATTTTATCTAAAAAAATTTAGGAAGCCTCATATTCAACCCCAAAATTGACCTTTTCATTAACAAATCTATTCATCCTCTCTGAAACACCATTATATTATGGTGTTTTTAGACTATATAATGTCTTTTAATCTCAAGGTCCTCATAAAATTTGTAGAATTACGAGTTTGGATGCTCAATACTGTTATATGATATCAAATACTTAATGTAGCGCCCCCTTACCTTAGAATATATACCGAGACATCCTACGGACATTCCAGCACATAACCTAAGATAATGACGCGCTAAAATCAATCACGTCACTCACTTAATATGGTATCATCTACTTTTATTATCTTATGAACATCATTAAGCAATTCACAATATTTTAAAACCTAAAATTTCCTCATTTTATTTCATGAAAATTGAATTTACAATGTGACTTTTACAGTAACATCCGAAGTATATACATGATACAAACCTAATACAAAAGTGTTATATGAAAAAGGAAATATACAAAATCTATCTAAGCAATCCAATCTCAACTGAATGACCTTTGAGCCATTTCTAGTTCCCAAAAGTACAATACAACACTTCTTATAGCGTCACTCAATAGCTAATATCGTCTCTCGGTCCTAAAAAGTCAACATTGCAATTTTGATGAGTTTTGCGAACTCAATAAGGTAACCATCAGCGATGGTTCACTCAATTCATGGATCATATCAATACATATAACACATATTTCATAACCTTTCACAATTCATCATATATCACATTCTCAATCAGAATAGATAATTTAACATTTCAACCAATCCAACATGCTTAATAAAATGCATATGAATGCTCATGTGACTCTTTTCCAATTATTACATTGTTGTGACTCTTGTATCCATTGTGAATATCGGGCTCATTTATAACTATCCCCTATCTATTAAGGATATAGGGCTCATTTTACATAGGGAGCCTTAAGCTCTTATACACTTTTTGATCTCTAGGCTCTTTTTCACATTTTGAGCTTTTAGCTCATTTTCGATAGCTACTATGGTCACAACTCCCATTATCTGATCATGCATTCATGTATAGAATGCATCTCACATTTTCAATCAATCATATCATGAACATGTAATCCATCACATTTGCATGCAAGTAGCACTTCGATATCTTATTCATATTTCAAAATCATCGGACCTTCTGTTCGAAAATCAACACAGCCCATTGCAATCATTCACTAATTCAAACATAATATAAACCAAACAATTAATTGAGTGAGACCGTCTAGGTTACTCACAAGTCACTCTTAAAGCTAATGCCTAAAAGTTTCGGCAACGTCTAGATGTTGACGTTCCAATTGCTCCTCTATATCACACAATAGACACATATCACAATTTGAACACTTATAAGTGTTTATTAATGCACATGTATGTATATGAAGGATGCATAATGCATGTTCATTACAATCCTAGGTATTTTTCCATTATCCTCATCATATAATCAATCCTATCTCAAAATTCACTTAAGTATTCATTTGTACTTAGGCTTATACCTCAATAAAACAATTAGAATCTAATTTCATAACTTATTGGTCAAATTCAGGATTTTCTTGAGACACCCTTCGGGTCTACAGTGCCTAATTTATCTGACCATGAAAAGAAGAAATTTGGTAATACTCACTCTTTGAAAGTTGGTATCCTATCTCTTAAGTTTATAATGACTCTAAGATCACTCAATTTGGTTCAGTATTGTGAAAGTTATACTCCAAATATTTTTGAATTGTTCATAACCTAAAACGATATTCTGTGACCAACTTGTATAAATTTCTGCACTTCTCTCATGCACATTTTTATTGATCTTTCAACTCCAAAAATCATTTTAACTTACCTTATATCATATTAATTATCAAAACTAAAAATGAATAATTACCCATCTCTATACAGTATTCACAATGAATATGAAAATTGTCCATTTTCACCTGATCATTCAATGACAATTTATTCACCAAATTTCTCTTATATACCTACAACTCATAAGGACTAATAAGATACTTACTTGCTAAAACTCCAAAATCTTCAAAAACTCCAAGAAACCCTAACTCTCATGCACCCACGTGCATCATCATGAAGGTGATTTAGGTTAGGTCTTTCCTGAGGCAAAAGGAATGGACAACAAAGTTGGAGTAGCAAAAGGTAGATGAAAGGAAGATATAACTTGGGTGAAGGTTTCGGTGAATCAATAGTCCATGAAGGAAAAATCTTACAGAAGGTAGTTTTGAAGAAAAGACTAAGTCAAAAAAGTAACTCAATCTTTCAAATATAAAAGAAACGTGAGATGGATCTGTTAAGTAAAGAAGAGTTCACTTCTTCTATTGATTTTGATAAATTTGTTGAGTGCGTAGATAAATATATGTGGCACAATTCATCAAATCAAGACGAGACGTAAGTAATAGCTGAATGAGATGAAACATTTAAGAAGGATCATACGAAGTGATTAAGCCTGAATTGAGTCAAACAAAATAACTAAGTCTCTGAGAATCAGACGAAGTGATTAAGTCTGAATTGAAACAGACAAAATGACTAAATCTCAAGTGATCAGATAAAGTGATTAAGTCTGAATTGAATCAAACAAAAGAACTAAGCCTTTTGAGAATCAGACGAAGTGATTAAGTCTGAATGGAATCAGACAAAATAACTAAACCTCTAAAAATCAAATGAAGTGATTATGTCTGAATTGAATCAGACAAAATGACTAAGTCTCAGATGATCAAACAAAGTGATTAAGTCTGAATTGAATCAGACAAACTGACTAAGTCTCAGATGATCAAACGAAGTGATTAGGTCTGAATTGAAGCAGTCAAAATAACTAAGTCTTAGATGATTAGACGAAGTGATTAAGTTTGAAATGAATCAGACAAAGTAACTAAGTCTTAGATGATCAGATGAAGTGATTAAGTCTAAATTGAATCAAACAAAATAACTAAGTCTCATATGATTAGACAAAATGATTAAGTATGAATTGAATCAAACAAAATGACTAAGTCTCTGAGAATCAAAAGAAGTAATTAAGTATGAAATGAATTAGACAAAATTATCCAATCTAAATAGGTCAGATAAAGCTATCTAGTCTGAATGGATCAAACGAAGCTATCCAGTCTAAATGTATCAGACAAAGCTATCCAGTATAAATAGATCAGAAGAAGTTATCAAGTCTGAATAGATTAGACGAAGCTATCCAGTCTGAATGGATTAGATGAAGTGATTCATCTAAGACTGAATCAGTAGTCTTAGATGAATAAGATGAAATGGTTCATCTAAGACTGAATCAGCAGTCTTATATGGATCAGACGAAGTGGCTCATCTAAGATTGAATCAGCAGTTTTAGATGGATTAGACAAAGTGGTTCATCTAAGATTAAAACAGCAGTCTTAGATGGCTCAGACGAAGTGGTCCATCTAAGACTGTATAATCAGTCTTAGATGGATCAGACAAAGTGGTTCACGTAAGATTAAATCAGCAGTCTTAGATGGATCATATGAAGTAGACATAAGACTAAATTAGCAGTCTTAGATGGATCAAACGAAGTAGACACATGTAAGCTAGATGAAGTAATTAGAGAATGTACTCAGACAAGAGGACTCCGTTTAAGCAAGACGATGCAATTAAAGGATATACTAAAACACTTGTTAGTTGGAGTTAGTTACAATACTCAACTAATAACAAACTCTAGAGAATTTAGAGGTTCATATCCCAGACAATTTAACACAAATTTTACTTTACTCTATATGTCTTTACAAGTCTCAATATCATCTTCTCAGAAATTTAAAAGTAATCTATAAAAGTTCTTTCAATACCATTATTCTTATTTCTATTTCCATTATCAATTCCAGTAATACCCCACATTTTCACAATTTTTTCCTAAAGTTCTCCAAACTTCTAAATCAATTAACATTATCACCAATTATTCTTATTCAACTATTCATACTTCTCCAATTCAATTTTTAACACATAAAACCACAATTCTCTATAACAGTCACTTTTAGAAATAATTATACCAAAAATGTCCATAAATACACGTACAGTCATTTTCATGTTCAAAAAAATTCACTATTCACTTGCATGTGCATGTCAGATTATGCATGAACATGAAATGCATTTTCTAATCTCTCAATCATCTCTCATATTTACCATTTTAGCCTTAGCATAGGTAACGGGATGTTACAATTCTCCCCTCCTTAAAAGAAATTTTGTCCTCAAAATTCTTACCTGATTGTTCGAACTGGTGGGGATATTGTCTCCTCATGTGCTCCTCCATTTCCCATATGGCTTCCTCAGTTGAGTGATTCCTCCATAGGACTTTCACCAATGGAATGACTCGGTTCCTCAACCGCTTGATCTGTGATCCCACTATCTTGATCGGCTCTTCAACATAACCTAAGTTACTGGCAACCTCATTTTCTTGAGCTGGTATTACATGTGTCGGATCCGATCGATATCTTCAGAGCATACTCACATGTAACACATTATGTAATTAAGACATCTCATTCGGTAAAGCTAACTTATATGCCAAAGGTCCAATCCTCTCAATGATCTCATAAGGACCAATGTACTTAAGGCTTAACTTGCCCTTTTTACTGAATCTCAATAGTCCTCTCCAAGGTGACACTCGGAGAAACACCCTATCTCTTACATTGTACACCATATCCTGTTGATGTTAATCCACATAACTTTTTTATCTATCTTAGGCCACTTTAATTCGGTTTCAGATCAACTTCACCTTATCTACTGTATCCTGTATCAACTTTTGGCCTTCAACCATTCTTAAGCCCTCTTCATTCCAATATAATAGCGACCGATATTTTTTACCATACAATGCCTCATACAGTTCCATCCCCATACTACTATGATAATGGTTGTTATATACAAATTCTATTAGTGCTATGTACTGATCCCAAGCTCCTTGAAACTCCAATACACAAGCTCTAAGCATATCCTCAATAGTCTTTATTATCCTCTCACTTTATCTATCTGTCTAAGGATGAAATGTTATACTGAAGTCCAACTTCATACCTGTAGCAGATTGAATGCTCTTCCAAAACCTTGAAGTGAATCTAGGATCCTTGTCCGATATAATAGACACCGGAATCCTATGCAGTCTCACCACTTCATTCACCTATCTCCAAGCCAACTAGTCTAGTGGGCTATTCTCTCTCACTAGTAAAAAGTGGGCCGACTTAGTTAATCGGTCTACTATAACCAATATAGCATCATGCTGCCTCAGAGTTCGATGCAATCCTTTAATGAAGTCCATAGTAATCTGTTCCCATTTCCATTCCGGAATGGGCAACAAATGTAGCGTCCCTACTGGAGCTTGATGTTCAGCCTTAACTTGCTGGCATGTCATACACTTGGATACATACTCAGCCACTTGCTTCTTCATTCCGAGCCACCAGAAATGTTGCTTAAGCGTGTTATACATCTTGGTAGTACTAGGATGCATAACATAGGCGGCTATATAAGCTTCCTCAAGAATTTCCTTCCTTAGATCCTCCACATTGGCCACACATAGTCTTTGCTTCAACCATAATGTCTCATCTCTCAACTCAAACATGGAATTCGGATTCATCTTCACTTTCTCTATAAGTTTCACTATATCAAGATCTTTCCCCTGGACTTTTCTGATTCTATTATGCAGGATCGGTCTTAGCTTCAATGTAGCAATCGATGCCTTATCCTGCTCCAGATTCAACTTCACATTCAAAGCTCTCAACTGAATTAAGCTCGGTAACCTCAATAACTGAATCTGAGCTATTAGACTTTTTGCTCAAAGCATCAGCCACCACATTTGCCTTTCCTGGGTGGTACTCAATAGTCCAATCATAATCCTTTAGTAACTCAATCTATCTCCTCTATCTCAAGTTCAACTCCTTCAAACTTAGCAGATACCTCAAACTCTTGTGATTTGTATAAATCTGAAATGTCTCTCCATATAAGTAATGTCTCCAAATCTTTAGAGCAAAGACAACTGCATCTAGCTTTAAATCATATACCGAATAATTTATCTTGTAAAACCTTAATTGTCTCGATGCATAGGCGATTACTTTATCGTACTGCATCAATACACATTCTAATCCTTGATGTGAAGCATCACTATATACCATATATCCTCTGGTCCTTGATGGAGTAGTCAACACCGATGCAGTAGTTAACTAATGTTTCAGCACCTCAAAGCTCTTCTAACACTCCTCATTTCATCTGAACACTACATTCTTCCTCAGAAGTTTTGTTAGAGGGGCTGAGATTAGAGAAAATCCCTTGATAAACCTTCGATAATATTCGACCAATCCTAGGAAGCTTCAGATTTCAGACATATTCCTCGGAGCTTCCTAATTCATCACTATTTCAATCTTCTTTGGATCAACTTGTATGCCTTGTCCAGTCACTATATATCCCAAAAACACTACTTGATCCAGCCAAAATTCACACTTACTGAATTTAGGATATAACTACTTTTCCCTCACAATCTGTAATATCACTCTCAGATGCTTAACATGTTTTTCTCAGCTGTTTGAATACACTAAAATATCATCTATGAACACAATTACTAATCGATCCAAGTAGGGATGAAATACCTTGTTCATCAAAGCCATAAAAACTATCGGGGCATTAATTAACCTGAACGGCATTACTAAGAACTCGAACTGCCCATACCTGCTCCTGAATGCACTCTTAGGTACATCAGCCTCTGCTACCTTTAACTGATAATTCCCCGATCTCAAATCCAACTTAGTAAATACTTGATCTCCCTGTAACTGATCAAGCAAATCATCGATCCTAGGCAACGTGTACTTATTCTTCACTGTAACCCAATTCAGCTGCCTATAATCGATACATAACCTCAAAGTCCCATCTTTCTTCTTTACAAACAACAATAGAGCTCCCCAAGATGAAACACTAGGTCTAATAAAACCCTTTTCTAGCAACTCTTGTAGCTAAGCCTTCAAGTCTTTCAATTCCACAAGTGCCATCTTATATGGAGGAATAGATATAGGAGTAGCACCTAGAACTAGATCAATGGTGAATTCTGTTTCACAATCTGGAGGTAAACTAGGTAGTTTGGTGGGAAACACATCCATGAATTCCCTAACCATAGGAATGTCCTGCACATTCTGCTAAGCTCTAGTATCAATGACATGGGCCACATAGGCCTCACATCCACCCTAAATCAACCTCAATGCACTCATAAAGGATATCATCCTAGCTAGCACTACTTAACTAATTCCTTTGAATACTGCCCTCGGTTGACTAGGAGATTTTAGTACTACCTCCTTGGTATAGCAGCTCATGACAGCCCTATGAGTAATGAACTAATCCATACCTAAGATAATATCTATCTCTTTCAGCTGTAGTATGATAAGGTCTGCCTCCAATACTGCTTGATCAACCCGAATCAAGCATCTTTTGCAGACTTCTCCTATGACCATAGTACTACCTATTGGTGTACCAACCTCTAATCCATACTTTAACTGTTCTCTATCACAATGTAGCCTAGATGCTAGATGCTAGATGTCGTGCGATGAATGATGTGTAGATCCTAGATCTAGCAATGAAAATGCTTCAATGTTATAAATAAGAAGCACACCTGCAATGACATTTGGAGCGTCCTGGGCCTCCTGCCTGGTCATGACATAGACTCTAGCTTGGGATTGGGGTCGACTGCTCCGCACCTTAGTCATAACAGAAAGACTCCCAGAGCTCACTCTACCTCTACCATGACTCCTCTGTCCGGACCCACTATCTCGACTCTGCTTAACCATAAGATCATTCCCTAATCTCCCATTTATACCAAACCGAGTTCCTAAAATAACAAGACAATCTCTAATCTGGTGATCAAAAGAGTCGCACCTAAAGCAAGCCTCATTCAATTTCCAGCACTCTTAATCGTGCCTCTTCTCACAATACTCACACAGGGGCAACTACACTGTACCTTTTCCACTACCTGATTGTACAAAGCCACCCCTCTGCCTGAATCCTGACTGCCCTGATCTAACTGGTGGTCTAAAGGCTCTATTCTAGCGTTTACTGAATCTTCTACTAAAACCACTCTGACCCTCACTAGACCTCTTCATTCTAGAACCTCGCCCAGTCTCTGCTTGTCCCTCACTCAATAGTTGCTCAATTCTGATCAAAGCAGCTCTTAACTCAATAAAAGTACTCAAGTCTGATAGCACCAATCTTGTTTTGATCTCCATATTGAGCCCATCCTCAAACCTCCTACACTTGTCCTCTTTGGTAGGAATCAAAGCAGCAACATAACTCATCAACTCATTGAACCAGATCTCATACTCTACCACTGACATCCTACCCTACTTCAATTCTAGAAACTCTTTCATCTTTCGATCCAAGTAAATCTTGGGTATGTAGTTTTCTCTGAAGACTCTTAGAAAGTCTTCCCACTTCAGGTGGCAAGTCCTGGTGGCACTGCCTGGGACAGTCTTCCACTAATGGTAAGCTGGGCCTTATAGTAAGGACACTGCATAGTCGAACCTCTCATTCAGCTTGCAGTCCATCTGATCAAAAACCCTCTGTCCTTTCTAACCATCCCTTGACCTCAGTAAGGTCTATGCTGCCATAGAAATCCACAGGCCCCTACTTCCGTAGCCTATCATACGTCCTCTCCCTTCTTTCCGGAACTCTCAGAGGCATCTCCTCTGATTGAGGTATTGAGGACTCCCTACTGGCTCCTACAGATCCTAGGTTAGCTGCTTCCCCCACTTTCTCACCTATGGCGGATGACCTATAATAAACAATAACATCAATCATTGTCCATGTTTCTATCAATAATTCATTCTTAACATTCCTAAATATCCCTATGGATGCCAAATCATGCTCTAATACCACCCACTGTAGCGCCCCCTTACCTTAAGGTACATACCGGGATGCCCTGCGGACATTCCAGTATATAACCTAAGATAATGACGCACTACGATCAATCACATCACTCACTTAACATGGCATCATCTATCTTTATTATCTTATGAACATCATTAAGCAATTCACAATATTTTAAAACCCATCAATCCCATTTGACCGACGTTTAAGTCATTTCTTCTAGTTCCCAAAAGTATAAGACTACACTTCTTGTAATGTCCCTCAGTAGCTAATATCGTCTCTCGGTTCTGAAAATTCAGTCTGTCACATTCAAATACAAGTAGCAATTCGATATCTCATTCACATTTCACAATCATCAGACCTTCTGTTCGAAAATCAACACAGCCAATCACAATCATTCACTAATTCAAACATAATATAAACCAAACAATTAATTAAGTGAGACCGTCTAGGTTACTCACAAGTCACTCCCGAAGCTAATGCCTAGAAGTTCCAACAACATCTGGATGTTGACGTTCCAATTGCTCCTCTATATCACACAATAGACACATATCACAATTCGCACACTTACAAGTGTTTATTACTGCACATGTATGTATATGAAGGATGCGCAATGGATGTTCATGACAATCCTAGGTATTTTTCCATTATCCTCATCACATAATCAATCCTATCTTAAAATTCACTTAAGTATCATTTGTACTTAGGCTTATACCTCAATGAAACCATTAGAATCTAATTTCATAACTCATTGGTCAAATTCAGGATTTTCTTGAGACACCCTTCGAGTCTACAGTGCCTAATTTATCTAACCATAAAAAGAAGAAATTTGGCAATACTCACTTTTTGAAAGTTGCTCTCCTATCTATTCAGTTTCTAATGACTCTAAGATCACACAATTTGGTTTAGTATTGTGAATGTTATAATCCAAATATTTTCGGACTGCTTATAACCTAAAACAATATTTTGTGACCAACTTGCATGAATTTCTGCATTTCTCTTATGCACGTTTTTATCAATCTTTCAACTGCAAAATTTATTTTAACACTACCTTATATCATATTAATTATCAAAAATAAAAATGAATAATTACCCATCTCCATACTATATTCACAGTGAACATGAAAATGTCCATTTCCACCTGATCCTTCAATGACAATTTATTCACCAAATTTCTTTTATATACCTACAACCCATAAGGATTAACAAGATAATTTCTAAAACTCCAAAAACTTCAAAAACTCCAAGAAGCCCTAACTCTCATGCACCCACGTGCATCATCATGAAGGTGATTTAGGTTAGGTCTTTCTTGAGGCAAAAGGAATAGACAACAAAGTTGGAGTAACAAAAGGTAGATGAAAGTAAGATATAACTTTGGTGAAGGTTTCAATGAATCAATAGTCCATGAAGGAAAAAGCTTACAGAAGGTAGTTTTGAAGAAAAGACTAAGTCAAAAAAGTAACTCAATCTTTCAAATATAAAAGAAACGTGAGATGGATCTGTTAAGTAAAGAAGACTTCACTTCTTCTATTGATTTTGATAAATTTGTTAAGTGCGTAGATAAATATATGTGGCACAATTCATCAAATCAAGACGAGACTTAAGTAATAGTTGAATGAGATGAAACATTTAAGAAGGATCAGACGAAGTGATTAAACCTGAATTGAGTCAAACAAAATAACTAAGTCTCTGAGAATCAAACGAAGTGATTAAGTCTGAATTGAAACAGACAAAATGACTAAGTCTCAGGTGATCAGACAAAGTGATTAAGTCTGAATTGAATCAAATAAAAGAACTAAGCCTTTTGAGAATCAGACGAAGTGATTAAGTCTGAATGGAATAAGACAAAATAACTAAATCTTTAAAAATCAAATGAAGTGATTATGTCTGAATTGAATCAGACAAAATGACTAAGTCTCAAATGATCAAAAAAAGTGATTAAGTCTGAATTGAATCACAGAAAATGACTAAGTCTTAGATGATTAGACGAAGTGATTAAGTCTAAATTGAATTAGTCAAAATAACTAAGTCTCAGATGATCAAACAAAGTGATTAAGTCTTAAATGAATCAGACAAAATAACTAAGTCTCAAATGATCAGACGAAGTGATTAGGTCTGAATTGAATCAGACAAACTAACTAAGTTTCAGATGATCAGACGAAATGATTAAGTATGAATTGAATCAGACAAAATGACTAAGTCTCAGATGATTAGACGAAGTAATTAAGTCTGAAATGAATTAGACAAAATAACTAAGTCTTTAAGAATTAGATGAAGTAATTAAGTCTAAAATGAATCAGACAAAATTATCCAGTCTGAATGGATCAGACGAAGCTATCTAATATGAATAAATTAGACGAAGCTATCCAGTCTGAATGAATCAAACAAAGTTATCTAATCTAAATGGATCAGACGAAGCTATCCCGTTTAAATGGATAAGACGAAGCTATCCAGTATAAATTGATCAGACGAAGTTATCCAATCTGATTGGATCAGACGAAGCTATCTAGTCTGAATGGATCAGATGAAGTTATCAAGTCTAAATGGATAAGAAGAAGCTATCCAGTCTAAGTGGATCAAACGAAGTGGTTCATCTAAGACTAAATGACCAATCTTAGATGAATCAGACGAAGTGGTTCATCTAAGACTAAATCAACAGTCTTAGATGGATCAGACGAAGTGGTTCATCTAAGACTGGTTCATCTAAGACTAAATTAGCAGTCTTAGATTTATCTGACGAAGTGGTTCATGTAAGAATGAATCAGCAGTCTTAGATGGATCAGACGAAGCAGTTCATTTAAGACTGAATCAATAGTCTTAGATGGATCAGACGAAGTAGACACATATTAGCAAGAGGAAGTAACTGGAGAATGTACTCAGACAAAAGGACTTCATCTAAGGAAGATGATGCAATTGAAGGATATACTAGAACGTCTGTTAGTTGGAGTTAGTTACAGTACTCAACTAATAACAGACCCTAGAGATTTTAAAGGTTTATATCCTAGACGATTTAACACAGTTTCTACTTTACTCCATATGTCTCTACAAGTCTCAATATCATCTTCTCACAAATTCAAAAGTAATCTATAAAAGTTCTTTCAATATCATTATTCTTATTTCTATTTCCATTATCAATTCCAGTAATACCCCACATTTTCATAATTTTTTCCTAAAATTCTCCAAACTTCTAAATTAATAAACATTATCACCAATTATTCTTATCCAGCTATTCATACTTCTCCAATTCAATTTTCAACACATAAAAACCACAATTCTCTATAACAATCACTTTTAGAAATAATTATACCTGAAATGTCCATGAATGTATGTACAGTTATTTTCATGTGCAAAAAAATTCTCTATTCACATGCATGTGCATGTCATATTATGCATAAACATGAAATGCATTTTCTAATCTCTCAATCATCTCTCATATTTACGATTTTAGCCTTAGCATGGGCAACGGGACATTACACTTAATTTTTCTACTTGTTTTAATTTTCCTATTTGTTTGATTCATTAACCCTACAAAGACCTCGATTTTTCACTTTATGAAGTATACATAGACTTTCCTTTAAAATTATTAATAAATGTCACAAAATACTAGGATCTAACTAATGAAAACTCTTTAATAGGACCTTATACGTCAATAAGCATATAAGCTAGAATTCCTTTATTTTTTTGTCTTAAATAACACCTTAGAATATTTACTTAGCTCAAAAAATTTGCAAAAAATCTAACCTATAGTGTTTGATGCCCTTTAGTATTCTACTTTTATGAAGTTTCATCACCTTCACTCATTGATATAACTCAATCACATATGTCATAATGCAATACTATTATCATTTGAATTTATTACTATGACCTCTCCATCTACAATTATGCTCCCTAGTAGTTTGTAGATATTTCTTATCAATCTTAGTTAGTTTATTATAGTCAACGCACTCTTTACCACTTTAAAGTTGCCTTTATAAGTTAAAATAAGGTTTTTCCTCAAATGTGGCATATGTGGAACATCACAATTTGTTAGCAATACCATTAATCATCTTAATCATAATATATCTTATTTTGATAATTTAACAAGCTTTGTCATTCACCAATCGAATATTGCAAAGTTATTTTATGTGTATAACATAAATTGATCCTTATCATTGTCATGTGATATAAACATCTTACATCTAGCATCCATAAGTATTAAATTTGATTGGTTGAAATATAAAGTATATTTTTATTGCTACAGTTTTAGTATTTGCTCTGCACCTTATTAATAGACATTGAAGAAACATCAAGCTTACTTTCGTTACCTGTGTTATTCTTATTTAGATAGTCCTCCTGATATGTCATATTTGCTTATATTTATAACATTGAACTATCTTTCTACCTTTAGATTTAAATTTAGAACTCTTTTTAGAGGAGCTATCCTTATTCTAGTTCCTCCCATGGTCTCAATTTTTCCTTAAAAATAATCATTCATCTTAAGAACTTTCATTAGTATTGAATCTCTATTAGTTGTGAACTAAAAACCCAATGGAGATGTCCTCTAAACTAGTTATCTCTTAACTCAATATGAGCATAGTCACAATATGTTCAGACAAATGAGGTTAGGAAAAAGGTAGAATCATTACTTTGCCCTCGTGTGTAATAGTCACCTCAAGCCTTAGCAAATCATTAACTATTTAATTAAACGAATTGATATGTTGTTCTAAATTTGCCTATTTATGCATCTTTAACCTATATAGTTATTGCTTCAAATATAACTTATTTATGGGAGATTTTGATTATCATATCTCCACAAGAGATGAAATCAAAATGACCTGGTACATAAATTTATCTACCAAAGTCGTATGCTTTTAACTGCTCACATATATAGCTCTTCACAATTAAGCTCATCTATATCGTATAGCTTATTTTCCCACAATGCCTTCAATGCACCGTGTTGCTCTAATAAGTTCTTCACATTTTATTACTATAGTCTAAAATTCCCAACTTGATTGAACTTTTCCATTTTAAACTTAGCAACCAAAGTCATTGTTGTCTCAACAATGCTATGGGTGAAATTCTCAATCATTTATATTCAAGTAATTGTGTAACACCCCCACTACCGTAGGTACATACCAGAACACCACCCTGAGGATATTCTAGTACATAACCTATGATAATGGTAAGTTACGTTCAATCACAACATTCACTTAACATGGCGTCATCATTCTTTATTTTCTTATAAGACATCATAATGAAAAACACCATATTTAAAAAACCCAAATTTCTCCTTTCATTTCATAAAACCAAATATTTACATTTATAGTTTTTAATATCGTCCAAATATGAACATCATCATATCCTAATACAAAATACACTACATGAAAGAGGAAATTCACAAAAAGATCTATTTAATCTTCCAATCTCAGCTAACCGACCTTTAAGCCATTTCTTCTTTTTCCCCAAAAGTACAAGACTATATTTCTTGTAGCAGCTCTTAGTAGCTAAAGTCATCTCTCGGTCCTAAAAAATCAATGTTGCAATTTTGGTGAGTTTTGCGAACTTAATGAGGTAACCATCATCAATGGTTCACTCAATTCATACAACACATCACACATATAACATATAATTCACATCATTGCATTTTGCATAAATTATCACATATCGCATTCTCACTTAAGGGCAAGACAATTTTTCATTTCAAATAATCAAACATACTTATTAAAAATGTATATCAAATGCTCATGTGGCTCTCTTCTAATTATTACGTTGTTGTGACCGAATGCCTAAACTGTCCTGTATCTATTGTGAATACCGGGCTCATTTATATTGTCCCTTATCAGTTCGGTATACAGGGCTTATTTAACATAGTGAGCCTTTGGCTCTTAATCACATTTGGAGCTTTAAGCTCATTTTCAGTAGATACTCAGGTCACAACTCTAATTATCTAATCATGCATTCATGTATGGAATGCATCTCTCATAATCAATCAATCATGTCAAGAAGCATTTAGTTCGTCACATTCACATATAAGTAGCAATTCAATATCACATTCATGCATCAAGTCTCGGACCTTCACTGTCCGGCATCAACATAATCAAATCACATTCATATCATTGTTCAAAACATATTCTAAAGCAAACAATTAATTACGTGAAACTGTCTAGGTTACTCACAAATTGCTCCTGAAGCTATTGCCTCAAAGTTCCGGTAATGTCTGGATGTTGACATTCCAATTACTCCTCTATATCAAGCAATATACACATATCACACTTTTGCACAATTATAAGTGTTTGTTAATGCATATGTATGTATATGAAATATGCACAATGCATGTTCATGACAATCCCATGCATCGCTCTATTATTCTCATCATATAAACATTCGTATTTCCAAACTCATATAAGTATCATTTTACTTATGGTTTATACCTCAATAAAACTATTAAAATCAAAATTCATAACTCATTTCGTCAATTCAGATTCTTTTTCCTTAAACATACTTTCGGATCTATTGTACATGATCAATCTGACAATGAAAATGAAGTAATTTGGCAACACTTTCTTCTAGAACAATGTTCCCCATTGTCTTAAGTTTCTATTGACACTAAGATAACTCAATTTGGTTTAGTACTCCAAAAGTTATGCTCCAAATAATTCAGACTATTCTTAAACTAAAACAATATTTTGTGCTCAACTTCAAGTCAAATTCTGGAATTCTAGAGATAGAAATAAAATTCATTTCCTGAAAAAAATTGTAGCCCTATATCTCTAGTTTAATCTAAATTAAGAATTATTCCATTTGGATAACTACAGATGCACACATCGCAAAAATACCGAAGCATGTTTAATGAAAATACTCTATTCATCAATTTTCTAGAATTGTTCATCATTTTCGTCCCAAATTTATCACTTAATCTCTCCCAAATGATTTCAGAAGATCATAATTTTTTTTGTACATTCCCCATTTTCATTTCATCATTTCAACTTCCATTCAGCTCAACACATTCTTAGACAAATTAAAAACCATAATTAACACCAAATATCAAAAACAGAAAATTCTCCACGTATGGTCTTCATTCCCTTCACTTTCCTTCATTTTTTTGCATTTTGTTCATCTTCTTCTTTTCTTTTTCTCAACTTAACATTTCTAATTTATATCTACCCCATTTTGGACTTCCATTAAATTAAAATCATTCACAAATAAAGCCAAAATCCCATATTAAAACTCAAACATTAAAACAGAAAATTTTAAAAGAGAATAAAAGTGAAAAAAATTGACTTACAAGCTCACAAGGTCAAGTAAAAAGATGAGATGTGATGGATGCAAGTGTATGGGTGTGTGAAAGTATGTATGCATAGGTAAAGAAATTTTCAAAGCAATGTAGGAAAGTTGGTCGTGGCAAAGCCAAAAGTTGGCCGTGGTAAAAGTTTCCCGAGAGGAATCCTCGTAAAATCCTGCAAGTTGGCCACAGCGAAACAGGATTTGGTCGTGGTGAAATTTCAGAGAAGCATAATCAGTGAACGTGTTATTGCTACATTTTCCAGCACTCAACTTCCAATTTTCCAGATTTTACACCTAACATAACTTGCACAAAGATCACTTTTTCTACTTCATTTACTCTTCATTCTTAACTCCATTTCAACTCAATATCATTCATAAATAAATCATGATATATATTTGATCATTAACTCAAAAACAAAATATGTGCATATACCATTCATCAACAATTTTCTGCACTCATCATAACACCATTATGATGATCATTCTACCTCAAAAATATATCTATAACAATATATGAATTATTACTTATCATACATATCCAAAAACAAGACATTTACTTAAACTTTTCATCACTCACGTTCATCATACACAAAACATCATTTGATGTCATTTAACCTCTAACTATCTTTATAAATGCTTCGTTTAACATTACCCATGAAGATTAACAAGCTACTTACTTGATTTAGCTCCAAATCTTCAAAAATAACACTTATCCCTAGCTCCTAAGCATCACACGATCTTCATCTTCTAAAGGTAGTAGAGGTAGGTTTTTAATGACAAATGGAAAAGACAACAAGGTGGAAGTAGAAATTGATAGCTGAGAGGTTCAACATTGGTGGAGGTTTGAAGAATTAAAATCAAGAAGAAGAAGAGAAGCCACGAAGGAGAAGAAGAAAACAAGAACAAAACACCAAATGGTCTTTTAAATTAAAAGCATTGTGAGAGACAAAACAAGGAGGGGTCTTTAAAAGTAAAAGAATAGTGATCTTAAAACATGGCTTGGCAAGTAACACTTGTCACTTGCCATATATCCAATTCTTAAAACTTTAAACTAGGTTCTTTCGTTTAACTAGTCCAATCAAATCCAATTTCTACTTCAATTGTCTCCCAATTTTAATTGACACTTGTCAATAAATCCCAAAGTCATTTATCAAAATTTTCATTTCCTTTTGACAATTAATTCTACTGTCATTTATCATTTGTCTTGCTATTAGGCATTTTTCCTAGTTCAAAAATTACCCAAATTTTTAGAAATTCTCCTAAAATTCACCAAAAATTCTAAATCACTAAATACACTCTCCAAATTAGTTTTTAATATATAAAAATCACAATTCTCAATATAATCACATTTATAAACAATCATACCTGAAATATGCCAATGAATGCATGTACAATTATTTTAATATGTATAAGTTCAATATGCACATGTATGTGCATATTATATAATGCATGAGCATGAAATGCATTTCCTAATCTCTCAATAATCTCACATATATATACTATTCTAGCCTCAACATGGGTAATGGGATGTTACAAATTGTCTACCTACTCTAAGCACTTTTGACTGATGAAGGATGATGGACACTTAAAGAAGTAATTTTTCTAATGATCCCATAGGTGTTATGCTCTCTATAAACTAGTATGCTATAATAACTAGTTAAACTGTTAATGTAAGAAAGCCAATAAGGTTACACCTTACAACTACCCCTTAAAAGTGTTATATTAACTCCCTTGTAATTTGGTCATCTGAAATTGCAAACCTCAAAAAGAGGCTTGCCTCAAGAAAAGAACTCAACCATTGACACTTAAATAACCAAGTTGATAATTGACAACCCTTTGAACCCCCTGATGTTTAGCATATTAAATAGGTTCAAAATGTTATTCCTTTAATGATGGTATGTAAGATCTTATTAATCATATTCACATATACAAGGAGCTTATAGACTTGTATAATGCAATAGATGCAATAGAATATAAAGCTTTCTCCTTCACATTAATAGAAGCTACAAGATCATGGTTTCAAAGCTTACACGTTTGCTTAATATCTACATTTTAACAATTTATTTTTAGGTTTATTTCACATTTTATAAGCAGTAGGCATATGCTAAGAGATTTAACTGACTCGATTCCTATTATCTAAAGATCAATTGAGAGCCTTAAGTATTACTTTTAATGCTTCAACTTAGAGGCCACTCAAATTCCTAACTTAGACGTAGGAATATTAATTATAGTTATAGGCTTTGCCAATAAATTAAGGACAAGCCATCATTTATAGAGCTTGATGTAAAAGAAAAGGTCATACAGATTTGAAGAAATTTAAATTCAATCTTAGAAGTATATAGACCTAGAATATATAGAGCAAAAATTAAACCTTATAAAGCTTTCTAACTAAAACTAACTAGAGTATAAAAGAAAGCTGGATGGACTCATTTAGTTGATGAAGTTGAAAAGAAGAAACTCTAAGTAGAATAGGCCCAAAGTGATTCGAAAAGAAAGAATGTGGTGAGAATTCCCAAATTTAACACGTCAATGAATAGGATGATAGAGTACATCCTTGATAGTGATTTAATAAGTAGATCAAAGCGAATGTCTATGGATGCCTCAAAGAGGGATAATAATTGATATTGTCATTTATATAGAGATATAGGTCATGACACTAAAGATTGCTAAATATGCAAACTTGATAGATGAATATTTGACTATATTTTACCACCCATATTTAAAGCATTTTGCTTGATATTTTATACTTTTATTATATATTTGGTACTTAATTCACTTCAAGTGTGTTTATAGGTATAATTGCCTTCACGAGCATAAAGGATAGAAATTTGGGAGAAAATGGAGCTAAAATAGGAAAACAACAATATGGAAGAAATGCACAGCCTTGCATTTATGCACGCTTATACACTTTCACGATATATGGTGTTTTTCCATTATGTATGTTCATGTGCATGAACATGCACACAACAATGTATATCCCAAAAACCTAGAATTCAATATAAAATGACATTTCGTAAGCAAAAGAAAGGAGGAGACTTTGGGGAGGCAATTTCTAGACATCGAGAATGTCTAAAAGGGACAATTTTGGTCCACAAAAGCAGGAAACATAAAGAAATCATCAAAAGATCCATTTGAATACAAGATTAAGCCTAAAAAATGCAAGAACATTCGATATAAGACAATTAGGGAGATTTAGAATTATGAACTCATTGTTTTCATTTCGTTTTTCTTTCGATTTATATTTGATTTCTTAGTCGATCATATGAAACTAGACATCTAGTTAGTATTTAGATTAGGTGAACCTTATGTATATACTTTGATATGATTCAATTCCTTTATTAATGCAATTGGTTTGATTGATTATTGTAATCTGATTACGTGTTTTATTTATAATCTAATTTCAAACATAGAGATTAAGAAATCCTAATATGAATAGATATATTGTAATTATAAGGAGTTGATTTCAACCTTAGAGATAGGATGACATAAATCCTCCAAATTAGAGTCAAACCTAATAGAGGGACTCATAAATCGGTAATATAATCTTATAGGATTTAACCTGGGTAATTCAATTAGAAACCTTAGGATTAGTTGCTAGTAGACTCAAAGTCAGCTACTAGCATACCATAGGAGTCTCCATGGTCCAATTAATTAACAAACAATTGCATGATAAAAGATTAATTTATTAAGGTTTTGAAGGGATTCGAGCCTAGATACTAATTTCTGATAACGATAGTTTTCTAAGTGAATTCCACTATCTTGTGTTAATTTTTTTTCCTAATTTATCTCATTTGTTTTAGTTTTAGTTTCTTTCCATTAAAAATTTAAAATTAATATTAGGCTAGATAATAGGGGAAGGGTAGATACTAGTATTCATAGTCTTCGTGGGATTGACTCATACTTATCTGTACTAACTACAGTTACGTTGTTCACTTGCGATATTAAATATTGACTAACATGCTCTAGGTCAATCAATAATATAATTGACAACCTACTTAATCAAGGAGTTAAGGCAAATTTGGAAAAATGATGAATATAGGCATAAACCTAAAATAAGTGATATGTAAAGAGAGACTTACCTAGGAGATCTCTACCCAAAGATGTTCATGAAGAAAATGACCATCCACCATAAAAGTAATCAATTAAACATGTAGTAAGGGTAATGTTATACGTTGGAACACATGGATGTTGCAAAGATCCCTTGTGTTCGCTATAACAAGTGATATTAATTGATTTATAATTTTCCACAAGTGTATCGTGTAAGTGTAAATATCATTGGCAAGTATGAGTCGATCCTACAAGGACTAGAATTACTAGTATAATTATCTCTATATTATCTAGTCTAACAAATTATGCTGATAATGATTAATCAAATTCAAAATTAAGATTATAATCTAAAGCAATTCAACACAATTGATTTATTAGAATAAATACTAAACTAATAAACAATCAAGGAAGACAATAATACCTAGAACTTAAATCCCACCTAAGACTTCTCATGTAATTCCTCAATTATGCTAATATCTTCTTAAGGATGTTAAGACCTAATCTTAGGTTGATTAATTGAAATCTCTTTCCAATTAAAATCCCTAGAATTTTATTGATTCCGTTAGGCTAGCTATATGTTATGTATTATCAATAATTTCCACAGAACATGGTAAGATGATATCTTGAGAAGTTTCATATCCTAGACCTTTGAAACAAATCGACACATCATGAACCCCATACAAATTACTTCTCAATACAATTTCTTTCGAATTCATTAAAATTTAATGTACTAGTTCTTGAATATTTCATATAGTAGAAATTTTGTTTGCTATTTTCTCAGATTTTACACGTTGAATTTCACTATTAGATTTGATTTTAATCTAGAAAATTTATGTTGACCTATCTCTAGATTTACTTGCAACTCCTTCTAATTATAATAGATTTATTCATACAAAGGATTTTCTCAATATCAATTGTATAAAATAACACATGAATTATCATATCGATAATAATTTAAAAATAAATAACATATAATTGAATCTCAATAAAAAAAGAATAAATTAAATTAAATTGAAGTCACTAAACTATCCATCCCGGGGTTCATCTTATCTAGGTAACTAAAAATTTTAGTTCAAACATAACATCATAACTAAATGGAAAACAAAAAAGTAAAAGAAACATAATGAAATCCCTGTTAATCTTCATGAAATCCACTTTAAATTAAAGAAAATCCACTCCAACCATGTCTCTTTGCTTGTTCTTCATTCTTTCTAATGTCCTAAATCGTTAAACTATGTTTCTTGAGCCTCCTCTTTAATTTTTCTCTTTATCTTGCTTTTTATAGCTTAAACATTAGGTTTCTGGATGGTACATGAGCATCAACATATGCGTGTTGATGGCTACATACTGTAAAAATCACAAAACCTCGAATTTAGAGCAAACATAAGCTTAAAATGTGAACACAAGTATTAATATAGGTGTGTTAGTCTCTAACACAGGGATGTTGATGGCAATGTAACTCTCCAAAATTTTAAAACCACTTATTTGATATAAACCATTGCCATATCAAGTACATGGGCATTAATATGTACATGTTAATGCCTATGTACTTTTCCAGTATCTTTATAACTTGGTCAAAATAACTTTAAGTCACTTTAGTCAGAATAGCTCCAAATTGCCCCAAACTTGTCTCGATTCATTCCTTTTGCTCCAACTAAGTGAATAACAACCTAAAAACATAATATGAACAAATTAAATACTTAAAATAATATAAAAATCAAATAAATAAGTGAAGTATACTAAATATAAATCTAATAATGTGAACCATTAAGCACTTATCAAAATCCTCCAGACTTGAGCATTTTCTTAAACTCACATAAATCAATTTCATTACTCTCAACCCAGTAGCAAACAACTTTGAAAAAACATTAAACACATCGAAGAAATCCATCAAGATTTATCATTATTGATTCAATTGTAAAGTTAATTGAATTTTTATTCACTACTTTGAAAAAACATTAAACACATCGAAGAAATCCATCAAGATTTATCATTATTGATTCAATTGTAAAGTTAATTGAATTTTTATTCACTTACTTGCTTGCATTAAATTATAAACCAATCCAGTTTACTCTACAATTCTCTAAATTTCAACTTAATTCACACCATTCCAATTAATGCATCAAAAACACTTATTAATAAAACACTAAATTTAAACAATATAAGAGCATTTAAAAGCTTATTTGAAAAGTCATTTAGCTTTTGGATGTGAGAGTAAACACTTACTCAACTAGGTCATTATCTTAAATAACTACTAGCATCACTCTTTAAATTCGACCTTTATATTAGTACAAAACCAACATAGTAAAATTATTAATGCTCTCCTTTTTCTATATTATATATGAGGTAATGAAGATGTTTAAAAGGAATTCACATTTAACTCGATGTTTGTACAAATTATACACAAATTATCATAATGCAAATTAGGTATCCATTCTCAAAATTAGTGAACTAAATTGAAATCAACGTAACCATCAAAACTCATTACTATTTTCCTAAACAAATCAAATCCTAATCACAACCAAACTCATAATGATTCATCTTAATCAACGTCCTTCTAAAAAAAGTCCACACTTATTTAATATTAGGCTAATTGTAATAAAATTGACAAGCTTGACTACTAAGTCCCTCCATTAAAATTAAGTTGTGAATTTTCTTTATATACAAAACATTTAAGAAAAATGAAAAATATGAAAAATAATGGGAGCAGATGAGGATAATGGATACTCCCCTGATAGTAAAAAATTTCAAGTTAACATCCATCTAGTTTCAGTGAAATCTTTTCTACTTTAATGCATCAAGTTGATGTTGTCTTCATAGCCTAGGGAACTCAATTAAATCTCAATTCAAGTAATAAAATTAAAATTAAAACTATAAAATAACTAAATTACTAATGAAAATCTTAAAAACTACCCAATTGAAACAAAACATCTAATTATTGGATTGCCTACCAACTAATGCTTCTTTATGAGTCTTTTAACTAGACTTCTTAGCAATTCTTTCACTCAACCTAGACCTATAATCAACAGCTTACTTGCGCCGTCTTTTCAAATAAAGGTTTATTAGTTTGTAAATGGGTTGCATGCTACAATATAATAAGGACATGTTGTATCAAATTAATAAAACCAAGTAAATCCACCAATATCCTTTTTCTTAACAAACTACCAATATAATGAGGAATAATAAAACTCTATGGCTCTTTAATTAACTATAACATCATGATATGTGGAAAGTGTGAGACTTTTGTACTTAAATCTACTGCAATAATTCCTCGATAACCTTCTTATTTGGGTCCCCCTCTTTATTTTCCTTCTCTTTTTTAATATCAGCCTCCTCTACATCTTTTCATTGTGTTTGGAAGCTATAATAATGAATACCCAAATCCTAAAAATAAGCCACAAACATAAATCAATAAAGAGAGCTACAAAAAAATTAATAAATATAAAAAGAAAAGAAAAATATTTAAAATGACTATATTAATAAAAATAAGGTTTTTGTAATATTACAGTCCCTGACAACGATACCAAAAACTTAGTATTGTGAATTGATTTATGTTTTACCATAAGCACATAGTATGGGTGTAGGTAGCACTGGTAAGTACAAGTCGATCTTATAAGGACTATAATTACTATTAATAGTTGTCTCTCTATCATCTAGTCTAATAAATTATGGTGATGATGATTAATCAAATTCAAAATTAAAATTATAAACTAAAATAATTCAATACAATTGATTAACGTGAACGAAGATTAAACTCAGAAACAATAAAAAAAGATATTGGTACTTGGAATTCAAATCTTCCTTAGGACTTCTCGTGCAATTATGACTTTACACATAAATTTAATTTAAAGTTCATAGGACCATAGAAATTCCTCAATTATGCTAATATCTTTCCCAAGACTATTAACACCCAATTATAGGTTGATTAATTAAAATTTCTTTCTAATTAAAACACTTAGATTTGCATTAATCAATTTATGAATTTCACTATTAGGTTTGACCTTAATCCAAAAGATTTACATTTATCTGTCTCTAGGTTTTCATACATCTCCTTTTAATTATGCTAGATCTATTCATGAAAAAGATTTATCAATATCAGTTATATAAAAACACACATGAATTAACATACCGACAATATTAATTCAAGAATAAATAAGAACACACAACTAAATGTCAACAAAAATAAAGAATAAATTAAATTAAAGTCACTACACTATCCATCCTAAGGCTTATCTTATCCAAGTACCTAAAAAGTACAGTTGCTAATCATAAAATACATAACATCAAAACTAAAGGAAAAATAGAAAGCTAAAAGAAACATGTTGATTTTTAATCTCCATGAAATTCACTTTAGATCATTGAAAATCTACTCTGAATATGTCTCATTATTTAATCTTCATTCTTTCTACCATCCTAGATCGTCAAATTGTATTTCTCAAGCCTCTTTTTCACTTGTCCTTTTAATTGTGCCTTTTACAGTTTGATATTTAGGTTTCTAGGTGGTACATGAAAATCGGTATTAGTGTGTTAGTGGTCATATACTTTAAACTTATGAAACCCTAAAATCCAGAGCAAACATGAGCTCATAATATAAATATAAACATCAACACATGTATATTGGTCTCTAACATGGGCATTTTGATGGTCGTGTAACTCTTTAAAACTTTTTAACTACTTATTTTGCATGATAAATGACAATATTAAAGTACACGGGCAACAGTATGGGTGTGTTTATGCCTATATACTTTTCCAACATCTTTATAACTTGGTTAAAATAAGTCCAAATCGCTAAAAGACTTGTCTCAATTTGTTCCATTTGCTCTAAATAAGTGAATTACAACCTAAAAACCTAATATGAACAAATTAAGTATCGAAAACAATTAAACAATCAAATAAACAGGTGAAATATACCAAATATAAACTTAAAAATATGAACAATTAAGTACTTATCAGTGACATATACTTGAGAAAATATACAATGAAAAGGCATATACCTTGAATTATTTAATTATCATTGAAAATTTTGACAAAGTTTTACTTTTCGGTTCAAACATCTTACTTTCTACAAATCCCAAGACTATGAGCCTTTGGTCCAAGAGGGTCCTTTAGCTGCTTAGTTTAAAGAAAAAACCATAAAACCACAAACCTTAGTTCTAAGAAGGTGTTTTTAGCTTCGTTGATTGAAAAACAAATTCTAAGACAATGAGCTTTAGGTCTATAAGGGTCCTTTAACATCCCGGTTTGATGATCAAATCCTAAGGACATAAGTCTAGGAGGATCCTTTAGATCCCTGGTTCAAAGAAGAAATCCTAATATCATGAGCCTTAGGTCTAAGAAGGTCCTTTAAATCCTTGATTTGAAGAACAAATCCTAATATCACAAGCCTTAGGTCTAAAAAGGTCCTTTAAATCCTTGATTTGAAGACTAACTCCTAAAAGAAGAGTCCTTTACTTGTCTATATATATATATGTTCTAGAGAGTCTTTAAGCTCCTTAATCAAATAAAGTAACTATGAGGGTAAGAGCTACGCATTTAGAAATGTTTATTAATTCAAATTCAATGAAGCTTCTTATAACCTCTTTATGTAAAGAAAATAAAAGACTAGTTTTAACACCATGGACACACTAATTGTGATTTTTTAAAATATGAAAATGACCAATTTCATAAATTGTTAAAATATGCAAGTATTACAAGATGCTATAAGAATATATTATATGTTCAACCAAAACTATCTATAATGATTATTAAGGGAATTTAGGATTGAAAAATATAGTTAGTCTAAAATCTTTGGTTACCATGTTTGACCGATTGTTAGAAAATGGTTGAAAACTTCACTCTTAAAATCTTTAGGTTTAGTATATTCAAATTATAAGCCTTAGTATTTGAAACTTCCACTAGCAATAAGTTGTAAATAAGAGCTGGGGGACAATGACATACATTAAATATGTCACCTATAATGAGTTTTGAAAGTAAAAAAACCCTTTATCTCCAAAAGCAATAGGTTGAATTATATAAGTAGAGCAGTCAACCCAAATAAAATCTTTAGGTTAATAGTTTTAAAATATGAAATCCCATAATATGTAAGCATAACATATGTGAGCTTACCATAAGTAGATATAACAAATGCGAGCTTAGCATATGCTTGCTTAATAGTGTAGGCTTAAGATATGCAAACTTAACACATGCAAACTAAGGACATATAAGCACAACACATGCAAATTGAGGACATGTAAGCTCGACAAATGCAAGCTCAACATATGCATGCTTAGAAATGCACGCTTAGTATATACAAATTTAGTATATATATGCTTAACATATGTAAGCTCAACATTTGTAGGCTCAATATGTACATACTTGGCATATGCAAGCTCAACACATGAAGTATCAGCATATGCAGACTCAACATATGTAGGCTCATTATATACAAACTCAATATATGTAGCCTCAATATGTGCATGCTTAACACATGCAATTTCAGTATATGTAGGTTTATAATGCACATGCTTAACATATGTAGATTCCATATACATGGAAAGCATATATTAAAGGAGATGAAGAAGAACCCAATATAAATGAGACTAGTAGGGATGCACCTAACAAAAATAAACCTTGCAGAAAGAATATTTGTTAAAAGAGTCTAAATCTAGTAAAAATACTACAGTTCTTTATGAATACAAATGCGATCTCTTTAACTTAATCTAATTGACTAGGTGAATTACATTAAGATTCAAATGTTAGGGCTTAAAGTTGCATTAAAACTAATCCTTTTTAGAAATTCATTATAAAAAGGTGTTAGTCATTAATGTAACATTCATCTACTTTTTTTTTTTTTTTGGTTACCATTGTTTACTTTCAGCTAAATAACCATTTATATTTTCTAAATATCATTGTTGGAATTATTTTGACACCTTTATCTTCTTCTTTCTTTTAGTAGACTTGTTAGGCCCCAAAAATATTTCAACCTAACAAAATTTTTACTTACATTAACTGGTACACTCGTTTAGCATAGATTACCCATATATATATATATATTATCCCCTGCAGTTTTTAACTTATTGATTAGTATTATAATTATCTATTATATAATGGTATTTATACCATCAGAATAAGTAGCAAGATTTTTTTTTTGCCTTTTGAGTTTTAACCTTTTAATGAATATTGTAATTTTGTAGTTAGAAACTTTTTGATTAATATTGTAATTATGTAATTAGAGGTTATTGTGCGTCAAAATTTGGTGTAAAATAGATATATTTTAAATAGATAATTACACGAAGATGAGACTTTACAAAACTTACTTGACAAGAAATGTGAAGCTTGTTAAAGAAATGCTTTAGTTGAATAATAATGGAATGGAATTTGTTAGTGTTGTCCTTTGGAGTTCCAAATAGCATCATTGCTTCTCAGGGAAGTGGTGACCACTTTCATTGGAAGTTTTTGTTTTCAAATCAATCCCTCAATTTTTTAATTTTACCATATCGGTTGGTATTTCAAATATACTAGCTAGTATCATACGAAATCAATGATATTAATCAGTATTGTAGATTCCTACTGAACTTCATAATTTTGTACCATTTTTTACTAATATGATACTATCTGATTAGTACTATCAAAACTTAGTTCATTGATTGTGATTGAATTAATAATGCTCTATTGCTTATTTTGATTGTTTATAAACACTCATTAATGAAGATTTAGCTAATTTAGAGCTGAATCTCATCGTCAATACTAAATTGGAATTATGAGAATGTCATATTATGTTTGTTAAATCCGATACCGCCAAAGCCGAAAACGAGTCCCGAAGACGCGCCGAGCTAAAGCAGGAGTTTACATTTCAGCTTAGCCACATGGTTCTCGGGAATGGACTTAATGTGGACTATACTTAGCTAATTTCTTTTCATTATCAACCAATCTCAGAATAACTTTTATTGATGGAAAAATGGGCTCAAGTCCGAAATTGAATCACTCGGCCCACCTCTAGTTCTCTTCTCATCGCCTTCTTCTCGATTCATCTCCTACGCAAAGGAAATCCCAACTCGTTCAGACGACAGCCAAAGTTGCTTCCCTCTACCTCTCTGCCTCCGCTTGTACATAACCAAGAGCTTTATAGCTGTCCTGAGCGTGGCCATGTTCGTAAAGCACACTCTTCTATTGTCAGCTATCCGTCATCGGCGTTCTCTCCACTCTATATCCACCCTCTCTTTTGTCCATCTCTCCGCTCTCTACAAAACCAATAACGGCCCTAAACCTTCCTTCCCTTCACTCCCTCGGATACTCTCATCCTACTTGCCCAACACCACAACTTACTCCATCTCCAAACCCTTCCCTCTTTCGCTTTCTCGATCCTTGTCGACAAGTTCAGACCACGATGACTCCGATGAGATGCTTTATGACCCGTCTGCTTTGTCATCCAATGAGATAGAGGCTGCCCATGTTGGACCTGATACAGTTGATGATAGTTTGGGAGTTGTTGCTGGCATTGGTGTTGGTGGCGGTGAAGATTTGATCCTCCCAATTCACGCTGTCATGTCGTTGCTTGATGGTTATCATGAATTTTCTGGCTTTCCTTGGTGAGTAGGAAGTGGTACTTGATTTTTTGTGTTAACGATTCCATTTTTTCTTCTCATATTATCACGGTTTATGCTCTATTCTGTTTTTTACGATTCGGAATTGTCAAATGGGTTGATATTCAGGTGGATAGTTATTGCTTCCTCGACACTGGCCATGAGAGTGTCGTTGTTGCCTTTACTTGTTTTGCAACTCAGGAAGCTGAAGAGGGTCTCTGAATTATTTCCAAAATGTGAGTTTTTCTTTTAATTTCAACAATGGCTATCTGTGCTTTTTCTTTAACTAAAAGATATTTAAGCAAAAGTAATTTTCTACTTCACGATATGCATTTCTCATAGTGCCTACTCCATTCCGAGCACCGCTATCAGGAAGGAGCTTGATTGATCAACTTTTACTTTTTCGGAAGGAAAGACGGGCAATTGGCTGTCCCTCGTTTTTATGGCTTTTTGCATATGTCTCTGTTCAGGTGATGCAATCTTTTCTTCTTTTATTTTGAGCACTACTTTCATGATCTACTGTGAAAACTTATGCTTTATTGTTTTAGTTGGACAGTCGTTCTCACCATATCAGTGATTTAACGTCATATGAGAAGTCAATATGATTATCTTGATTGATGATATTAGGTTGTTTAAGTATGACAGTAAGTTTCTAATTAGTCATTTTCTCGCTAAATATACCTGCGCAGGTACCCTGTTTTCTCTTATGGATGGCCAGCATACGAAGAATGTCTCTGGACCAACATCCAGGGTTTGATTCTGTAAGAAACCTTAACTGCTGAAACTTGAATATTCAATTAAAATTACATGCATTGAATTTTTTTTGTAAACTCATTTTTCATAGCAAAGTTATCAAATCTGTACTTGGCATCCGTTTGTGTAAGGAGCAAATAGCCCATCAGTTGAATTATAACATCAAATGTTGGTCACTAAGTTTATAGATAAAGAAAAATTTCATGTAAGTTTATTTTTCATATATAAGGTGTTTAAATAGATGGAGTGAGAGAGAAGTGGGATCTCATGATTACATCTGTATAAGTGACCAAAAACACAGTTATAATTTATGAGTTTAGGTAATTAGCATTTAGGTTAAAGATGTACATTTTCTGAGTGGCCTCTGCTGGGATATTGCTTCATTTTAGGCATTAGAAGGAAGACAGAACTATTTTATCCTTGTCTTGTCAAAAATGCCCTGTTAGACATTTTTGGACATGCCTTGAGTTTCTTTTTTTCTCTCTTTATATTTTAGTTAGACCTATAATTCTTCAAGGACACTCAGTCAGGCTTTTGTGGTCCCCAATATCTTGTATTGTGCACAAGCGTTCTCATTCTGTATTACTTGTCAACAAATAATAAGGAATTAGTTTACATATTTTCTGTTATGGTCATTGTTATCATCATATGTCACTAGTGTTTGCATATGCCAAGAATTAATTGATAAACCAAATAATGTGTCATCAAATTGGCTCCAGTTCTTTGACAAGCAAACTAATATTGTTAGTTGTATATGCTTGCGTGAATCTCATTCTGTCTGTATTGTTTGTTTGCCTTTTGTTTTTCATCAAGTAATATCATAAAAGAATACAATATTTTAATGTTGAAAAATTTGCATTACTTATGACTCTATTTAGATTATGCACTTTCATTGATGCATTCTTCGCTCTAGGGAGTTGAAGCTTATGTTGTAATTGAATGACAGGGTGGCACTCTGTGGTTTCAGAATTTGACTGAATGCCCACATGGTGTTTTAAGTCCAATATTTCCATTATTGATTGCTGGTTTGCACTACTTAAACATTCAGGTGGGTTTATACTTCTGTCTCGATTTAATAGTTAAGCTTTGTATTTTGTCTCTCTATTATCCCAACCAGGAAGAGGCCGACCTATACCACATTAAAACCATTTTGTATTTTTTCCCCCAGTGAAGGAAATACATAAATAAGAACTAAAAAAAATTCTTGACAATTGAAAGTGCCTTTATATACACTGTGAAACTTGATTTTATTTGCATGTGTTATTGTAGGATCTAGTTATGGGTCTGAGTTGAGGATCAATTGTGTGTTTCTTGTGTTTACCAATTTTGTACTAGCTCAAAAGGGAACCGGAGGTTCTATTTTGAGTGAAACTCAAGTTGATATTTTTCTTCTGTAAAAGAAATCCCTAACGTCTGTACAATGATAGCTTCAAATAGCCTTAGGGAAATAACCAACTCCTAGAAGTCAAGACACGACACATGCATCCAAGACCCCACTACTAACTTAAAAATAAACTGAATTTGACGAATTCACAATAACAGTGGAAATAAAATAGCTACATTAAATTTAACTAGTGGCCGTTTAGTTGATTGATGTCATGTTAGACTGTCCTCTGAACTTGCCATGTCGATATCTCTGATAATGTTTATAGAGCTTTGGCCTCGTAACATCACTCCGTCCCTCTGGCATAGGCTTGTCCTCAAGCTGAAAATCGAGAAAATGTGTAGTAAATTCGGCCACTGCTTCCCAAGAAGCTTCAGCTGGAGATTTCCCTTCCTAATGAACCAATATCTCAGATTTGTTGTCTCGAATCGGCAAGCAATAACAGCAGCTGGAATTGGTGGAGGGATTACTGGGACAAGTGGAGGCAGTGGTATGGATTGACATGGATTGACCTTGCTCCGCTGGATTGTAAGACTTTAAACTAGACATGTGAAATACGGATGAATTCTCGAATCTGGAGGTAGCGCCAATTTGTAAGCCACAGGACCAATTTTTTCCATTACACAGAATGGCCCATAGAATTTTGGCAACAACTTTTGGTGTTTTCTGGTAACCTTCATGACCTTGGCAATGCACCCTGGAAACAATAGATGCAGTGGAGGGGGAATGCGAAGGCACAAAAACTCTACTCTTAAACATAAGCAACCCGTTCTTAATAGACCAATTCCCGCCTACACTTTCTTCTTGGACGCCATGGATAAGTTGCTTGATGTCATCCGAATTTTGTTGTTCATTGCGGATTGTATCAAAGATGGTGGTCAGAGGCATGGAAACAGCTAAGAGCGCCATTTGGTTGGCGTGCCTCCATGATAATGCATCAGCCACAATGTTAGTAGTATCGGCTTTGTACTCCACTGAGAAATTATACCCCAAAATTTTGCTCAACCAATGCTGCTGAGGTGGGGTGAGAAGCCGTTGTTCAAGTAAGAACTTAAGACTATAGTGATCGGTTCTCACCAGGAAATGCTTTCCCCACAAATAAGATTGCTAATGTCGAATTGCTTGCACTAAGCTGATAAGTTCCTTCTCATAAACGGGAAGGCTGCGATGCCTCTCTGCCAACCCACGAGTGAAAAAAGCCACAAGATGTAAGTCTTGTTATAACACCTGAGTCACAAGCAAAACATTCTACGATAAATTCTTTAGAGAAATCTGGTAGTGCTAGGACTGGAGTAGTAGTCATGGCTGATTTCAGTTTATTGAAAGCTTCAGTAGCATCATCTGTTCAAGTGAACAAATTTGTCTGGAGCATTTTTGTTAATGGGGCAGCTAGGACTCCATAATTAAACACAAACTTCCTGTAATAACCCGTCAGTCCCAAAAACCCACGTAGGCCTTTAATTGTAGTCGGCTTCCGCCATTCTAACATAGCTGAAATTTTTGAAGGATGACCCAAATAAGAAATTTGTTGTTGCGCAACGGAGCACTTAAGACTTCTTAAGATATAAACGGTTCTCTTGTAGTGAACAGAGTACAAGCTGTAAATGATTCACATGGTCAGCCCTAGTATGGCTGTATACCAAAATATCGTCAAAGAAGACTAGCATAAATTTACGGAGATATGGTGAAAATACCTCGTTCATGAGAGCTTGAAAAGTGGACAGCACATTCGTTAGGCCAAATGCCATCACCAAAAACTCGAAATGGCCATGATGAGTTCGGAAAGCTTTCTTTTCTACATCCTGTTCCCACATAAATACTTGGTGATACCCAGAAGCAGAACTAATTTCGTGAAATACCTCGCTCCATGAAGTTCTTCCAAAAGTTCATCGATCACCGGAATTGGGAACTTGTCTTTGATCGTCTTTTTATTCAGCTCGTGGTAGTCAACACACATCCTCCATGAGTTGTTGGCCTTAGGTACTAAAATCACTGAAGAGGAGTAAGGAAAATTGCTGTGTCTAATAATCCCCTGTTGTAACATTTTAGTGCATTGATTCTCAATTTCTTCTTTTGTGCATGTGGGTAGCGGTATGGTCTAACCACATCCGGGTTTATGTTCGGTTCCAAAGGAATCCGGTGGTCACAGCGACAAGGTGGTGGCAACCCATTTGGTTCGTGGAAGACCTGAACAATGAAAGAAGGGTTTGTATTTGTTGGTCATTTGCTGCAGACAAGGAAAGTGTCCTCATTTCAATTGGATCAGGTGGACTATCTTTAATTCCTCTCAAGGTAATGGGTCGATCCATTAAGTTAAAAGACATCCACAATTGATCAAAGTCCCATAAAATTGGCCCAAGCATTTTTAACCAAGTAATCCCAAGGACCAAATCCACTCCACTGAGATTAATAACCCAAGGATTCATCTTCACCATGATTGCATCAAAAAGTAGGTCTACATCCTTACAATTCACTAAGCAATCTATCATTTGACCTCCTGCCACTTTTGCCGTCACGCCCCTTGTAGGCTCCACATTCAAACCACACCTTTTCAACAATGATGAATCAATGAATGTATGTGTACTCCCAAAATCTACCAACGCTATTCCCATTCGCCTTCCCTTCAATTTTCATGGTTTGCAGGCCCTTCACTCCTGTGATGCATTAATTGAAATTCTGGGCTGCTCTTCATGACTACTTCCTTCCTGGAGTAGTTCTTCATCATCTTCCTCCTCCGAAATTTCAATCCAGGAAAGACGTTTGCATTGATGGCCCCGAACAAACAATTCATCGCAATTGAAACAAAGCCCTTTTTTCCTTTGTTCTTCCATTTCTGCCGGTGATAACTGTTTAATGCTGCGACTCTTTGCAATGGGTGTCGTGGACGTATCCGGTAATTTCAGTCTCCGAGTCTCAAAAATTTTAGGGACTTGACTCCGACGTTCATATAACCGTGCAAGGTTCATAGCAGACAATAACTCCTGAGGACATTTAAGTTCGACGTCGACAGAGATGGAGTTCTTCAAACCGCTAATGAAAATTTTGACCTTTTGATCTTGAGTTAGTGGACCTACTCGTGACACTAACTGTTTGAAATCCCTATAAAATTCAGCTATTGTACCAGTTTGTTTGAGTTTGGATAATTCGCCTAATTTTCGACTATAAATAGGAGGCCCAAACCTCAAATTGCACTGTCGTTTAAATTCCTCCCGCGACAGATTTGGAATATCCTCTTCCAATTGCATGTACCACATTTGTGCGTCACCCTCCATATGGAAA